>CM069914.1:38430008-38871179 GCA_036172215.1 Camellia granthamiana
AAAGGAAATATTCCTGCTCCATCAAATATTGAGTTAAATCTTTCACTCCAGAACCCTTCAATCCGGAGATCATGAAATACCTAGAAAATAAAAATGGATAAGTCAAGGAATCAGATGCTTCCTCGAAACATTGACAGTCAATTATCATAATGAAACAGAACCTACCTTTCGTATCCAGGTAGATCTTTGAATTGTTCCGCAACCTTCAACAAATCTTTCTTTTTTTCAACCAAGTCCACCTTATTCATACATAGCACTCCACTACAAGAAATCAGCATTTTAGGGACAAATTTATTCCGTCCTTAAAAGTGTAATATTTGTTGGGAAAAACTTTAGCCAACCAATTTCCTCCGTCGCGAAGTTTGTCCCAAATGGCCCGTCCGGAAAAGTCAAAAAATGACTTTTAGAGACAAAAATTTGCATTTGTCACTATAAATAGACTTTTAGAGACAAAAATATGTGGTTGCAAAAAGTTTTGATTTTGAGACAACCAAAATTTTTCTCTAAAAGTCTAATTATTATGGTGACAACAAAATTTATTTTTGAGACAACAAAAATTGGTCTCTAAAAGTTTAGTTTTGGGGACAAATGAAAGTGGTCTTTAAAAGTTTTAGTTTTTGGGACAAACGAAAGTGGTGTGTAAAGGTTATAATTTTTTTGAGATAACTAAAATTGGTCTCTAAAAGTTTGATAATTTTTTGTTTTTTGTTTTTTTTTTGCGTTTTGATTTTGTAACAATTAATCTAAAAATACTAGTTTGAACATCAACCTATATTCCTTACTTGATTTCTCAACAACCAAACAGAAAATATCAAACATATCACCAGATCATCTGTTCATCTCCAAATTAAAATTCAACTACACAAAAGAAAAAAAAAAAAAAAAAATGCTCATCACATTCAAAGACGCTTAATCAAAAGATATTTCAATAACAAACAAATACCATGCTCTAATTCATTAGTATGTAATATCTTGATTGTATATCATAAATTGACAGGAATTTCAAAAGTATCATTTCCAATTTATAAGGCTAGTGCCATAAGCATTGTTTGTAGCATTCAACCTAAGAAGCACGGACACCTCTCCGGGGGCTACGTATCAGTGTCAGACACGCGTCGGACACGGACACGCGTCGGACACGCGGTTGACACGTGTCCGACACGTCTGCAGAGGTGTCCCATTTTGTTTTGTTTTTTTTGTTTTCCGGACACGCTCCGGACACGTCCAGACACGCGACGGACACACGCGGGGTTGAAAACATAATTTTTGAAACTTAAAACAGGGTCAAAGTGCAAAATTAACAAAAAGAAAAGGAAAAGAAAAGGGAGACGATTGTGAGTCGAAGGGGAGAAGAAAAAGTCGAACCTGATCAAAGAGTCGATCAGAAACAAAGGACAAATTCTTCATTTTTCTCGTCTCTTCGATCTTCGTCGAACCTGATCTCTTCTTCGAACCTGATCTGCGTCGTCTTCGAACATACCTGAAAAGAACATATGCAGATCAGAAATCTCTTCGATCTTCTTCGATCTTCTGTTGAAATGGAGCCCTAGATCAGGTGTCGTCTTCCTCGTCTTCCTCGTCTGTGTCGCCTTCATCGTCTCCCTCCCTGCTCTCTCTCTCTCTCTCTCTCTCTCTCTCTCTCTCTCTCGCTTTGGTGTTTCGGTGCCGTCGTTTGACCATCTATCACTGTATAATAATAGTATATATATATTATATTATATACTAGATATATATATTTATATACTAATAATAATAATAAGATATATATATACTAATAATAATAATAATATATATTATATACTAGATATCATCTTTTTTTTCTTTTCTTTTTTTTTTAATTTTTTAGATATTATTATTTGTTTAAATAAATCATTTTTATTTATAAGAAAATTTTAATTTGTGAATAATATTTGATATTAAAATAAATACAAATAGTATATATTTTTTAATTTAACATATAATATATAAATAAAATTATATATATTAAACGTGTCCCCAGCATGTCGTGTCCCCCATTTTTTGAAAAATTACGTGTCCACGTGTCTGTGTCGTGTCCGTGTCGTGTCCCGTATCCGTATCCGTGTCCGTGCTACTTAGCATTCAACTATTCAATGAACATATTGTAATTAGAGTTATATCCACCTACATAACAAAACAACTCAACTTCTCAATGGCTTCGTTGAAATGGCATTCAAAATCTAGCAGAGAGCTCCCAAGCTTCAAATTGACACAAGCTTTCAGAACCTGCATAGAATAGGCCAAACTCTCAAATAGATTACCAATTAAAAATTATCCAATGACTTCGTTTCTGTACTCATTCCATATGCAACAATCATAATTCACACCCATTAACATCATTACATTCATTGGCTACTAGCTACAGAAAAAGGTGAAGGCAGATTTCAATTCCAGCAGAAATATAATAGGATTCTACCACGAAGAAGTTCTTAATAGTAGAAAAAATCCAAGCTGCTAATCATAGAACTTAGGGCCTAAGAATTACTAATTTGCAGAAAACGAATTAACAACAAAAACAAATAAGCCACGAATCATATTGGGGGCATTCAATAACAAACACGAGAAGCATAGAACACATGAACAACTTTTGTTTTCAAAATAATACACCATGCTCAACAAATTGTTCAGATGCAGACATGAAGAGGGTCCTGATCTCACCTGACTCCATTTGAACATTATCATCTGCTGTAGGATCACTAGCACCTACTCCCATATCAAAGAATTCAACTCTCTTATTACCAAGGCTGCTCACATACCTGCAGACCCACCAAATAGAAAAAATTACAACTTGAAGGTGGGAAAAAACACAGAAGACAGAGACATCATAGATAATCACAAGAACATAAAATCAGTCACAAAGATAATGCATTGCCACTTTCAGCATCTTAAGTAACTTAGTGCTTCAAATCTACGCACATTTTGAGGTGATGTCTAATAACAAATAATATTATGATCCAAATGCTTGGTTTCATGATTTTGCTTTTTAATGAATACTGCATTGGTGGTTGGCTAGGAAGGGAGACACTCATTTAACTACTGGTCTTGACAACAACAAATTTGAACACAAGATCTCACAAGAAAATCCATAATCTTAAACAAACGAGCTTACGTTTTTCTCAAGGCCACATATGAATTCAGCTCATGAGATTTTCTATTCTAATTTACAGTTATTGAGGAAGAAAACCATGGAAGAATACTTCAAGCCAACTGAAGCAGAACATAGTGCAGACAAAGAAAATGTTTTCTGGATTTAGTATATTAGGTTAATTTTATCTATAAACTAATAAATTCAACTCAATGATCAGCATCAACTGTTGCAAACTTTGTTTTGCTTTGTTACAGTAATGTATATCAATAATAAACTGTTTCTTTTTTTTTTTTAGCAGCCTCAGAAAGTTCAAAATTTTAATAATTACAAATTGATTTGAATAAAGTTGTGAACTGATGAGAATCTCTATCACAAAATAGTGGCCCCACAGTTTTTGCAATCTTTGATTGATCTGTGTGGTCAAGAAATTTGAAAATAGGGACAATAGCTTCTCAACAATAATTTAATGGATGTAACTTTCATTTGATAAGAGCAAGGGATCAAAATCAAAGGTCTAAGGGCATTCTTTCACTTCAAGGAAAATGATTAAGCACCAAGATTTGACATGGTAATAATACTAATTGACAGAACAAAAAAAAATTATCAAAATCAAAGGTCCAAGGGCATTTCTGGCTTTAAATTAGATGTTTAACATGCACACCACACAGTTTTGATTTTTTTTATTTTAATTCAATTCACACCACTGTATTCTTATATTGCCTTCATCATCAATCTTCAAACCCCAACTCTAACTCATTTCCAGCACCTCCATTAGTGCTGCCCCAACCCAACCCCTTCCTGTCACCTTCTCCTCTGCCACCCTCTCTTTCAATCTGAAGAGGCAACCTAATGATAATTGGTTTCTATCAAATTGGAGATTCCCTATCTCTATCCTGAAAAATGTTACTACTGCTCATACTAGCCTTGGTGTTTGCTCTGTTTCTGAAGCCTCTCATGTAATCAAAGATATTAGTCAAACCTAGGGAAAAGCCATATCCTTGTAAATATTTTCAGCTTCCTCTTGTTTCAATGTTATATATAATCAACAATATATTAACAATGAACAGACCAATATCACAATCCAGAATGGTCAAGTAATATAAGCAAAAGTCAACCAACAATCTAGTGCTGAATCCCCAGAACAAAAGATCAAAAAACCCAGATCAGGTGCTGCTGCCTTGAAGAAAACAATTCAGAAGATACTAAAAGCACAGTGATGTATAACCTGTACTAGCATATACTTGCAATCCAATCATATTAATATCCTAAGATTCATCAGATTTATTGAATGAAACAAATATCAATTACTCAAACATTCTGAAAAGATGACTTACTAAGAAGAAGAATCTTAGCCAATATATATGTATATCCTGTGACTCGTGATATACATATATATTGATAATTCGTGACCGCCAATATTGATATATATCTCAATACTCTTATTTAAAACCATAGCCAATATATATGTTGGCCAATGATAGATATATATAGCATTTGAAAATCAAGGCAAAGAAAACCAAAGTTTGGTCCTACTGTTCTAAATTATGGACTAGTTTATTATTTGATGCCACAAATAGCTCAGCAAATGAATTACCAATGCGCAGAGAGAGATAGAGAGAGAGAGAGAGAGAGGAGGAATAGATATAGAAAACAAAAGCAAAGAATGACATTGCCTTTCTAGAATTATTAGGTCTACATTGTACAATGCACATATGGTTGCAACTTGCAATAATTCACAATACTCAAAATGTGTAGAAATTTAGAAAATTTATATTTAGTGCACACACTCACACAAAAACTAATATCTCGCTGATTCAAGAGAACATTCACATAATTTAGTGAGAACATTCAAGAAAGGTTTGTTATTTGAGCAAAGTTGAAAACTAATATCTGAGCAAAGTTGTTCAAGAAATTAGTTTATTAGTTTATTATTCAAGCTATTAGTTTATTATTTGAGCAAAGATATTAGTTTATTATCAGAGCAAAGTTGTTATTTGAGATATTAGTTTATTATTTGAGCAAAGTTGTTTTCACTTTTCACATGTTAGGCTTTTCTTCTTTAAAGGTTTGTTGCACATAACTTTTGACCATTATTTTCATCAGCAGTATATAATATCAAGCAGATACTAATCCAACAGAATCCCAAGAATCAATGAACTCTTCTGCCAGTTTGTAATTAGGCAGCTACTCAACTATTTTATTATTCTTTTCTAGTTGAAGTTTCAACTATTTATTGACAATTTTAAAGAACATTATTATCAAGAACATATATTCGATTTACATGGATTCATCTCTTAGGGAAAAATCAATATAGCAGTTAATATAGGTCCAAAGTAGGTCATGAGAATACAATCATAGGAAAGCAATACATGATAAACAAGCAGCTAAAATCCATACCCAAGTTTGCTGCTTAATGTAAATTGAAGCATCAAGATATATACTGTCACATGTTAACATTTAGATGGCATTAAACTACATCATTTTCACATGTTAATGTTTAGGAAGAATCCAAACATTTTTTTTTTAAAAAAAAAATTATTCAAAAAAATCAATTAGAATCCTTATGGTGCTAGTTTGCAAGTTTGGAAGGGAATGTACCTTGAGTAGCTACAGTGCACTTTCTTTCCAAACAAACAACACAAGGATCTAAGCATGCAGGAGTATTATCACTGAACCTCCATCCACATTCTCTGCAAATGACAAAAGACCCAATTGTTTTGTTATGTATGAAAACAAGTAGTTCTAAAAATAAGAAAGCAGATCAGCCAAAGCCAAATTTATTTCATTTTTTTGACGGTAATACTTAGGAATCTTCTCTGTAGGTTTATTCTGTTTGCTGAATTTGAAGATATCAAGAAAAATCTAAAATGACAATATGAAGAACAGATTAACATATAAATGAAGATTTGAAGTTACTGATTAGACAGAGTAACAAGGGGATAAGTTTATGTGCATGTTGGCAGGCAAATGTGGTCCGGTATTGTTCTGAATTCTAGAGGTTAACAGATTATAGGTACTACATTCAACCACTCATAATTCCATTTGCCCGCTGAATGTGAAATTATTCCCCTCACTCCATCATGGCTTCACATTAACAGAGCATCAGTTGGATGATCTATGATGGACTGAGGCCTAGATTGGATATGATCCTCATCATTACATGAATGAAATAAGAGATTTCAATGGTCTGTAAATGTAGCAAATGTAGATTGCTACATCCATGTATCTATATTAGTTCTCAAAAAAAAAAAAAAAAAAAAAAACGAAAAACAAAAACGTATCCATATTGACATAACAATTATAAACAATTGACTTCAAACTTTACATCCATATATCCTGCATTGAAATAGGGAGATCTGCATTCACTTCAATTCCAACAAATCTCAGAATGTTAAAAGCATCCAAGAAGCTGCTGCTACGTCAAATATATTAAATATAGGCGATTCATAAATATGATAGTCGATCATCAAATAAGTTGATAATATATGATACCTGATCGGAATCGCTACCGGAGATTCGTCGGGAAATCGGAGAATCGAATCCAGACTAATTCATCTATTTAATCGGGAAATCGGAGAATCGAAATCGGAGGCGGTAACAGAGCGATCCAGATATCGAATCCGTAGAGAAGAGATATATGAATCAGTAGAGAAGAGATATATGAATAGAAATTAGGGATTTGAGAGAGAGAGAGAGAGAGAGAGAGAGGGAGAGAGGGAGAATCGAAATCGGAGGTGGCAACGTAGTGATGAAACTTTTTTTTTGTTTTTGTTTTTTATAGTCCCGACTTTGAGATCAGAAGTTAATATATAAAATATAATAATATATGATTTGAGTGTACGTGGAACCAATTAAAATTGTAGGGATATGATTTGGATTTATTAAGGACTAATTAAAATTGTTAGGAAAAGTGATTGATCGTTTTACAATCAAATAAATTTATTTAGAAAATGTAATAATATGATTAAATATATTTTTGTAAAAATTCTTTTATTTTGTCCTTAAAAATATAATTTTTACAAATAAATTATTTTTAACCAAAAAAGTTTATCTTTAAAATTTTAATTTATTGTAGTGCTCGTTTATGTTTTCGATTCGCTTGTGAATCCATATGTTTAATCAATCCAATCACTCTTTTATCAGGCCTGTGTAAGTGAAAGAATCCAAAGAACTGAGTGATCAATGATCCATGTTACCGTCTATACAAGAGTAGGCACACTAAGTACCAAATATGCACAAGATTATTTCTCATCAATGTTTCAAAGCTCGACTGTTCGATGAAAAGGATAAAGCAGGTAAGTGTTACCAATTCAGTTTTCGGATCAAACTAAACCATGAAATCAAAATTATGTTATTAATATAATAATTATATTCCAATTCTATAGTCTGTAAACATAATCATGAAAACCACATAGTAAGAATTATCAAAAAGAGCCTAGAAAAATATTAATAAAATAACTCCTGAATAGTCAAAAAAGAAAATGAAGTGGATATCAAATAATTCATATAAGAAATGAAATTAAGAACCATCGCGATATAACTGGGGGTGGGGGTGAAGTAACAGTTTACAACAAAAAGTTAGTCTCAACTATAAACCCAATATCGAAGTAATTCATATAAGAGAAGACCACAATCAAGTTATTATTAAAATAGAAAAAATAAGTGTGATCCTGTGTATGTTAGAGAGAGAGAGAGAGTTGAATAATGAAATTTTATAAATAGACTCTGTTATAGTCCATGGGGAAATCTTCCTTGTAAAAGGTTTCCACCTAGCCACAGTTGTACTTTACTTCCTTTGGTTAGCTGATGCCAAGCCAAAGATTAATCTATGCTTGGTAGTCAACCAATCAAGAAAAATTCCATTTTACTAATGAAGAAGCTGCTCTATCCACTATAAATCTTCCATATTTTTCGTTAAAGATACCCTTAAGAAGAGTAATTATCATTATGTCCAGTCATTGAAAATGATCACGGGTTTCTTTCCGTAGACATTCTTACAGTTGTATTCTTTAGACCACCAACAATGTGCTCAAAGCTTTCAATCCATCAATTGTAATGTCACCAGAATTTACTGTAGTCAGTTGGAGATTTCAATACATTCAAAGGCTTGCAAAAATGACAATCAGATCAAGGCCAATGATTTGCAAAAATCAGTTTTTAAGACTAAGGGGTTGTTTGGGATGATATAAATAAGTGCACTTTTTGTCTTTTTACGAAAAGATGTACAGAAAAGTAGAGAGATGATGTGATGGAAAAAAGATAAAAAGATAAAAAGATGGATTATTTTGTAGTAGCCAAACTTGGCCTAAGTATGCAATTTTCAAAGTTTTGGAATTTCCAAGTAAGACCTCAAAACCAAGCCCTCTATAGTAAGGGAATAGGACTACAAGCATATACTTGAAATCCAATTTATTTTTATTTTTATTTTATCCACGTACCTTCTTTCATGAGAGATACAGTCCTATATTTAGACTAGAAATTAGTTCATGGTGATGAATCACTTGGGACAAAAGAAAACAGATAAGGCAGCAAGTGGTTCCCGTGCAGCTACTCAATAACATGTGACAAATGGATAAGATGCAACCACTCATTGATATGCATGTGACATATGGTTTACATGCAGCGATCTTAACGACAACTGGGTTGACCAGTAGCCACCTCCTGAGAGGTTACCTTATGGCTAAGGACGCTTAAAACAATACCCTAAAAGACAACTTTTGAAGTATATTATAAACTACATCTAATAATACTTAATGACAACTCAACAAAATTCCAATTTGAAAGACTCATACTGTGCCTTTTGTGCTTGAGAGCTGGTCCTCAACCCTTGTTTTCACAATCTTCAAGGAAAATGGACTTTTCCCCAGAGAAAACAAGAAAACTCTTCGCAACTTAGCTCAACCTTGATCCCAAACATATTCATTGTTTAGAATCCTTTCTTCTCTAATCAATACATAGGAAAAAATTTACAAAAGAAAATATAGGTGGCACGATGACAATACGAGTGCCTCCATAGATATCAAAATGAAAGATGGGACATAAAGGAAGATTACAAATGAATTGTTCACAGAATGATATGTAAGATTAATGACCTTAGCCAAGTGACAACCCATAAGCAAGCATTCAGTATTTCTCACGTTGATTGTAAAACCTGAGGATTTGACAACCAGTTGCCCATAATTGTAACAGCATGAAAGTTGAGATGCATTTCCCCAGAGTCTTGAGGATGAATACTTGATTTCCACGTTGAAATGAGCACAAAAGGTGGTATCTCTTGACAATGCATAATTTTGAGCAAATTGATAAACCAAATTTACATACAAGGCAGTGTTAAACCATCAAGGCCAGGGATGTTTTGTGATATGATTTAAAAATATAATATAATTTGAAAGAGTATTAAACAGAAATGTTCATTGGATCAATGTAAGAAATTGTTATCCAAAGTCCAACTTGAATGCTTTACACGAGAAATATCATCAGAGGAGTGTCTATATCGACTAGATCAGTATATGAATTTTCAATTGTGATATGATAATAAATGACAACCATAACATTGAAAGATACTAAAAATTGAAAAATTGAAGAGCACCCCAAAAAAAAAAAAAAAAAAAAAAAAAAAAAAAAAAAAAACAGAGAAAAGATTATGGAGTTCGCTCAAAATCAAAATCAAAGAGAGGATCACTGACCTATTAAGATGTCTATGAACATCAAATATAATTATGAGCACATCATATAGGTTAATAGAACTCCATGCACTTTCTACACGGACTTTCATATCATTACGAGGGAAACCACTTTTCTTCAGCATAAGTCCTGGAGTGTCAAAGAAGTGCTATACACAAACTAGTTAAATATCATCCTGGAATAATTTTTTTTTAAAATTAAAAATGTAAAAGGCGGATTTGCTACAGTTTTAGCATGACGAAACATGAAACCAAGAATGGAACACTATACATTATTTTGTTGAAAAGTGAAGCTTGTCAGCAAGTTATTAAACATTAGAAAATCATCACTTATACACAAAGCATCTTTAACATGTTGAACTCTATGTTAACAACAAGAGGCCATTTAATAAACAAAAACATTATTCTATTCTAAACTGCAATGTATCCATCGAGTGAAGGGGAAATACTGGAGGGGCCAAATTCAAAAGCACAGGAGAGATCTAAAAGAATATCGGAAAATCGTGATGCTATTTGCTAAAGATTTTCTCTTTTGTGAGCAATTGCAAACAATTAAGTTTGTAAAATAAGTTGAGAGAGTGATATTGAAAGAGTAAGTAAGCTCTGTGATTCAATATATTGAGAAACCGTAAGGAGAGTCTTCATTATATAGGAGCTACTGTACAACATCATCATGAGAGAAAAACATATAAAAGAAAAAGGGGCCGAAAGCGGCCGAAAGCAGCCGAAAGAGGAATCCTATTTTAATCCTATAGCTAGCTGTATGTCTGTAGTGATTGCATTAATATATTATACATTATACATTAACAGCCCCTCTCAAACTCAAGGAGGACAAACATCAACCAACTGGAGTTTGGAGACAAGTTCAACGAAGTGGCCAAGAGAATGAGCTTTGGTGAAGATATCAGCAGGTTGATCAACAGAAGAGATCGGATGGAGATGGACAGTACCACAAGTGACGTGTTGACGAATAAAATGGCAGTCAATCTTAATGTGCTTAGTGCAATCATGAAAAACATCATTGTGAGCAATTTGAAGTGCACTGTGATTGTCACAAAAGAGGGCAGTAGCGCCAGAGGGGGTAACACCCATGTCAGCAAGAAGCCAACGAAGCCAGAGAAGCTCCTGAGTAGTATCAACAAGAGCACGGTATTCGGTCTCGGTACTGGAACGAGCAGTAAGAGATTGTTTCTTGCTGCGCCAAGAAATAAGAGAATCACCCAGGAAAAAGCAGAACCCAGTAGTAGAGCGGCGGTCAGTAGGATCTCCAGCCCAATCAGCATCAGAGAAAGCACGAAGCTGGAGAGAGGAGCGGGCGGAATAATGAAGACCATGAAACAGGGTGCCTTTGAGATACCGAAGGATACGAACTAATGCAGCATAATGAGGGGTACGAGGAGCCGATATAAACTAGCTGACAATATGAACGACATAGGCAATATCAGGACGAGTAACAGTGAGATAAACAAGACTGCCAACCAGCTGACGATATAGGGTAGCATCAGAGAGAAGAGTGTCATCAAGAGGTGTAAGATGACTCTGAGGCTCCAGGGGAGTGGAGGCAGTCTTGCAATCCGTAAGACCAGCGCGTGTGAGAAGATCAGAGGTATACTTAGCCTGAGAGAGAAAAGAACTCGTGGAATCATGAAAGATTTCAAGACCCAAGAAATAGCTAAGAGGACCAAGGTCTTTCATCTCGAAATGATGGCTAAGAAACTGTTTAAGGCGAAGAATACCATCGATATCATCACCGATGATAATCATGTCATCCACATAAAGCAGAAGTAGGGTGGTCCCTTGAGCTGTTTTCCGGATAAAAAGAGCAGTATCATAAGAGCTGGAGGTGAAACCACATTCATGAATAGTAGAGCTGAACTTGGCAAACCAAGCCCGTGGAGCTTGTTTTAGACCATATAAAGCACGCTAAAGTTTGCAGACTTTATGAGGTGGATAAGTAGACCCAGGGGGAGGTTGCATGTAGACCTCCTTGAGAAGAACGCCATTAAGGAAAGGATTTTTCACATCCAGTTGATAAAGATCTCATTGTCGGGTGGTAGCAACAGTAATCAAGCTGCGAATAGAGGTGAGACGAGCAACATGAGCAAAGGTCTCCTCATAGTCAATACCATATTCTTGGTTAAAGCCTTTAACAACAAGGCGGGCTTTGTAGCGCTCAATAGATCCATCAAAACAAGTCTTGATTTTGTATACCCATTTGTAGCCAATGGCAGTCTTGCCAGGAGGAAGATCAATAATGTCCCAAGTATGAGTTTTGTCTAAAGCCTGCAATTCATCAGTCATAGCATGCTGCCAAAGAGGATTAGAGCGAGCCTCACGATAGGAGGTCGGTTCATAAGTAGAAAAAGTAGTAGAACCAATAATAAAGTCACGAAGACGAGTAGAAGGTTGGGTTACCTGGTGTGGTCGAGCAGAAGGAGGAGAAGCCAGAGGAAGAGACTCAATAGGAGGGGAGGATCCCGAGGGAGCAAGAGCAGGACCATCAGATCGAGCAGGTGCATGGGACAGACTAGTAGGCAAGGCGGTCTCGAGAGAGGCTGGCAGGGGCGGTGGAGTAAGCTCATCAGAAAACTCGAGAGAGGCTGGCAGGGGTGATAGAGTAAGCTCATCAGAAAACAGATTTATGGAAGGGTCAGTAAAAAACAGAGAGGGTAAGGGAACAGACACGGAAGAGAGAGAGAGAGGAAAACATTTTGTGTTCCCAAAAGACCACATGACGAGAGATACGGAGGCATTGGGAGAGAGGATCCCAACAACGATACCCCTTATGTTCAATACCATATCCCAAGAAGCAACAAAGGCGGGAACAGGGTTCAAGTTTGGTACGTTCATGAGGTTGGAGAAGAACAAAACAGGCAGATCCAAAGACCCTAAGGTTGGTGTAAGGGGGGCGGGTGCCATGCAGACGCTCATAAGGAGTGTGATTATGAATGACAGGTGTAGGGATACAATTGATAGTGTAAGCAGCAGTGAGAGCTGCTTCTCCCCAAAAATGTTCCGGACAAGAGGAAAACAGAAGGAGAGCGCGAGTAATGTCGAGAATATGCCGATGTTTCCATTCAGCACATCCATTTTGTTGAGACGTACCGAGACAGGAACGGTGAGGTTGAGTACCATGACTCTGAAGGAAGGAAAGAAAGTCAAAATCTTTATATTCCATGGCATTGTCGGAGCGAAAAAGCTTAATAGTTTTAGAAAATTGTGTTTTAACCATTGCAGCAAAATTGTAATAAAGTTGTTTGAGCTCAGAGCGATTTTTCATAAGAAACAACCATGTAAAACGGGAAAAATCATCTATAAAAACAACAAAATAGCGTGCGCCTCCCATAGTAGGAGTAGGAGAGGGTCCCCAAATATCAAAATGGATGAGATCAAATGGTGCAAGAGAAACAAAGTCACTTTTATTAAACGATAAGCAGGTTGTTTGGCAAGTTGACAAGACACACAATCTAAAGCATCAGAACTTACAGGACCTAAATGACCACTAGAAATTAAAAATTTTAAATGACCAACAGAAAGATGGCCCAAACGACAGTGCCAAAGCTGAAAAGGAGATAAAGGAGGAGCAGTGGTAGGAGCTATGATCTGAGAGGAATCTGGAACATGAAGATGGATGAGTTCGTAGAGACGTCCATGCTTACGGCCTATCTCAAGAGTTCGCCTCGTCCGAGGGTCCTACACCAAACAACCAGTATGGGAAAAGATAACAGTTAGACCATGCTCACATAATTGACTAATGGAGATAAGATTTAAAGTAAGAGCAGACATAAGATATACATGGGATAAAGATAAGTGAGAGGTGAAAACAGAACCAACATGACTTACAAATAGAAGAGACCCATCAGCAGTATGGATAGAAGAAACATGAGGAGTAGAAAAGAGAGGAGTAAAAATAGTAGGGTCAAAGGTCATGTGATTACAACAAGCGGAGTCAAAGTACCAGGAAGTGTTACCTGCGGTGACAGACAAAACAGTAGATGGAGGAGTACCAGAATTCTGCCAAAAATGTTGAAACATAGCTGCGACATCTGTTTGAGAGAAGACTGGAGTAGAAGGGTCTATAGGGACAAAGGAAGGCAAATCTTCTGAGGCAGCAACAGCAGTGCGTTGAGCAGGCATTGGTTTAAACGGAGTCCCAGAACAGTGAGAGTTGTCACGTGAAAAATTCCTGGTGGAAGGACCATTGCGAGAGGCACGGGCGGGATTGCGGAAGCAATCTTGCTAGAGATGACCAGGGCCAGTCTTGTTGCAAAACCGATAAAGACGAACTGGACAATTAACTAGAAGATGAGTCGACGGAAGACTGCAGTTGTGACAGTAGTTGCAGGCAGTTGACCTCTGTGGTGAAGGAGAACTCCGAATCTGGGGAGTAGCAAGAACAGAGTCCACAGGGTGCGGATGGAGAGTACCAAACCTGGTTTCCTCTGACAGTAGTTCACAAATTGCTTGCTTAAGAGTGGGTAAAGGAGTGCGATGAAGGAGAGATGCGCGTACTGGCTCAAAACGGGGAGTGAGAGCCATAAGAAACTGAACCAAGCGTTGTTGGTCACGGTAAGTAGTAAACAAGGTAGCATCCTCAGTATGAGGCCATGGGGGTTCAGAAAGAGCGAGCTGATCCCAAACAGAATACATTTGGGAGAGGAAATCATTAATGGTTTGAGTTGTATCTTGGTGCATACGATAAAGATGACTCAGGAGCTGATATTGGTGAGCGAGGCCAGTAGTCTGATAGCGTTCTTGTAAAAAATCCCAGATGGCCTTGGCTGGAGAGGAAACAGAGTCAAGTTGGAACCGACCAAACTATAGGCTGATAGATGTAATAGAGGTATTGCGAAGCCAAGTGATGATCTGATAGTTTTTACTATCCCAATCTTCTAGTCGGCCGACATAGTTTTAATGTGTTAGTATATTATTATATGTTAGTGTTTAGCTTTAATAATTAGTGTCCCCTTGCTTTAGCCTTTCGGTGGCCATTTACAGGCTATTTGATGTAACTACTCTCCTCTATATAAAGGACGTAAACAACAAAGATATTAATACAACATTTAATACATCAATATATGCATTATGTTATTTCTGAATACATTAAATTTAACATGGTATCAGAGCTAGGTTAAGCTCTTGGTGTTCTTCGCCTTCCGGCGGGCAACAACCTTGCCTTGACCGTCCATCGGACCTCAACCAATTGAAACTTGCATCAACTCCAGCAAGACCCTTATCTCTCTAAACAAAGACATGTACATGGAGGCAACAGACCACTGATCTCTCTCTCTCTCTCTCACACACACACAGAGGAGAGAGAAAACAAGGATGCCGGAGCCAGCGACGGCGTTTCAGCCGATACCTGGCCTTGTTCTCCGATGGCGACCGTGTCACGGTGGAGCTTCGCCGTGAGCCAGCGGTATCAATACTTACTCGACAAGTCGAACCCATACGTATGCAAGCGCTGGATCACTGTTCGTCGTTGTTATCGGTGGTGGCTCCGACTACAACTTCACATGGCGAGGCTCACCACCAATTGTCTTGTCGGCGAGCTTCCATGCCTCCGCTGTGCTTCCGTCGCGATCGGCGTTTCATCCTCCGGTCTATGGGGGAATCGAAATGGTCGCGCTTGACCATGTTACCAAGCATTACAAACATGGTGATTATTAAGAAACCAGCCAACACCTGCCTTGGATCTACAGCCATTTCCTCAGATCAAACCAACTCTCTCTTCTTCTCTTGGATCGTCTTCTGGGTATGGGCTCAGATAGACACGTGGTTTCTCTATTCCCCGGACATCCTCTTGTCCATGAAAGCAAGCAGTGGGTGACCTCCATCAAAGACTTACACAACCCATCATCACATTCTTTGTTGCATTATGTTGTCTCCACTACTTTTGATAGTGCTGAGACCCATCATCTACACTATTTTTGAATTTTCATTCTCATGACATGCACTTGGGCCTGTTCCGTATGTACCCCCACCTTTATTTTGCAACATCCCTCTTCCCGCATCTCCACCATTATGTCCATTTTTTAACCCATCATCCACATCTTTATTTTGAAAAACCCAACTTTAATTTTTATTTTAATTTATGTTTTTACTTTCCATCATCACATATTTTTTTATTATAATATATTATATCAACATGCCAGCCCACAGATTCAAACCACCTTTGATTTTTCAACTCTTTATTTTATTTCATTCCACACAAATACCAAAAAAAAAAAAACCACAACATCAAACACACACCAGAGGGATTTTTGTCTTTTCCCTTTCTCTATTGACCTGCTGACCTCACTTCCTCACCTCTGTCGCCGGTCTCTTCCTCTTGCCTCCGTCTTGGGCGTTCCTTGACAGCCCAGCCTCCGTGCTTTCTAGACCACCAAGCAAGTTGTCCCCCCACTACTCCTCAACCGCAGCATATGGCGGACCTCCGAATCGGAACATAACGGTGGCCTTCCATTTTAGCTCCTTGTTTTCTGCCTTCAGCACACATATCTCTGCTCGCGCATCCTTATACATGTGCTGGAGCAGAGCCAGTTGGGCATTTAACTGTTGTACCTCACTTGTCCTATTCTGAAGCCGATGAGACAAGTTCGTGACCGCTGTCATGGTCTCCACACATGACTTCAATGTATAATGGTTGGCCTCAATATCCGATTGCGCTGCCGTTATTTGCTCAACTGACAGCATCGGAAAGTTCAATGAAGCAAAAACAGGGGCGCTTGGTCCAGGGGAGCTTGGTTGAGATTCAAGGGCGACAGAACCGGTTATCTCTATTGTGGACTCATTCAAGTCTGGAAAAAGGGTGAGCGGACCATGGGAAGAAGAAGCCATGTTATGTTAGGGATTGAAGAGTGTTTCAGAGGAGCAGAGTGTTTCAGAAAATGTCAGAAAGGGTTTACAACTATCAGAGAACGCAGAGCTTTTAGTTTGGTTTGCTTTCAACCAGCCTCAGCCTCCGTCTCGATTTAAATTGAGAGTGCAGAGCTGCAGACAACAAACAAAATAGGATCATGTGCATCGCGCGCCACTCGGCGCGACTTTTGATGTATTGGGCGCTACTTTTGAGGGCGCAACTTTTGAGGGCATGACTTTTGAGGGCACGATATATATATATGTATATCTTTTGGGCAGCCTATATACACGAACATACAGTGTATTCTCCAACGGTCTGACACGACCACACAGTGTCTGCTACGACGGTCCGACATGACCCCGTAAACTGTCCCGACATTGATTCCGGTTAGCTTCTACAACGGTCTGACACGACCACACAGTGTCTGCTGCATCGGTCCGGTATGACCCCGTAAACTGTCCGACATTGATTCCAGTTAGCTTCTACAACAGTCTGACACGACCACACAGTGTTTGCTACATCGGTTCAGCATGACCCCATAAACTGTCCCGACATTGATTCCGGTTAGCTCTTACAGTAGTCTGACACGACCATACAGTGTCTTCTATCCTATTTTATTTTTAGTTTATTTTCACGTTTTGTTACTCTCTCCAAACTCAAACTCAAACTCAAACTCAAGTTGGTTGGTTCCTATCCTCCTTGAGTTTGAGGGGGGCTGTTAATGTATTATATGTTATTAGCTGTTAGTGTTATTAGCTGTAAAGTGTCCAAGCTGTAATCATGATGTCTTTACTTTCGGTTCCTTTAGCAACACTGAACATACTCTTCTCTCTATAAAGAAGAGTAAACTTCTCCTTATGTATTACACTGAATATATCAATATAACATTCATATACACATTTTCTCTTTCTATACATCTATACATTAAATCTAACAAATGTAGAGTATGAGGACAAATTTCAGCCCGGCAACAATGCTTCCACTCCAAAGACAAATTCACAACCAACAACAACAACACCATAACACCTTTTTTTGTCTCTTCCGGTCCCAGCCCGGCAGCGACGCTTCCACCTCACCTTCATTTGCCACCAGCTTCGTCCCTCGCCTTCGCAGCTCTTGATGATTCTGCCTCCGCCTTAGCCGCACTTCTAAATGTAATTACTCCCCGCTAGCTGTCAAATGTAGAGTATGAGGACACTCCAAATCGGGCCTTGGAGGTGACTTGTTGTTTCAGCTCTTTATTCTCCTTCTTCAGTGAGCTAATCTCTTCTCAAGCATCTTTATACATTCGTTGTAGCAAGGAGAGTTGCGCTGACAGTTGATTCACTTCAAACGTCCTGTTTTGCAGTCGACAGGACAAGTTCGTGACTGTAGTCATGGTCTCCACACATGACTTCAGCGTATACGAGTTCGCCTTAATGTCCGATTGTGTTGCCATTATGTGCTCCACTGTCATTTCTGGATAGTTGAGCACAGGGGACGGCGGAAGGTCACTTGGTTGAGGTTCAAGGACAACCGCCCCGGTTATCTCTCTTGTGGCCCTGTTAAGGTCTGGAAATAGGGTGAGCGGACCACGAGAAGAAGAGGCCATGTTATGTTAGGGGTTACTGCGTGTTTTAGATTCAGAGAAACAGAGTGTTTCAGGGTTTACAACTCTCACAGAATGAAGAAGTTTCAGCTGGTTTGTTTTGCACAAGCCTCAGCCTCAGCCTCGATTTATATAGACAATGACGAAGAGGACGACACGACGCTCTATCGGTCACGTGCATCGTCGCGTGTCCGGCGCGACTTTTGATGGCTTGCCGCGTGTCGAGGCACGACTTTTGATGGCAAGGCGCGCCTTTTTAGGGCGAGACCGACATATATATATATACATCTTTGTATGTATATGGACATAACCACACAGTGTCTTCTACAACGGTTCGGCATGACCCCGTAAACTGTCCCGACATTGATTCCGATTAGCTTCTACATCGGTCCGGCATGACCCCGTAAACTATCTTGACATTGATTCCGGTTAGCTTCTACATCGATCCGGCATGACCCCGTAAACTATCCCGACATTGATTCTGGTTAGCTTTTACATCGGTCTGGCATGACCTCGTAAACTGTCCCGACATTGATTCCGGTTAGCTGCTACAACGGTCCGACACGATCATATAGTGTCTTCTCCAACGGTTTGACACGACCACACAGTGTCTTCACCAACAGTCTGACACGACCATACAGTGTCTGCTACAACGGTCTAACACGACCATACAGTATCCTCTACAACGGTCTGACACGACCACACAGTGTCTTCTACAACGGTCCGACACGACCATACAGTGTCTTCACCAACGGTTTGACACGACTATACAGTGTCTCCTATCCTATTTTATTTTATTTATTAGTTTATTTTCTTGTTTTGTTACTCTCTCCAAACTCAAGTTGGTTTATGTTTATCCTCCTTGAGTTTGAGGGGGGCTGTTAATATATTTTATGTTAGTGCTTTAGGCTTTAGATTAGTGCATTTACTTTCGGTTAGTGGATCCACTTTTGGCATGATGATGTTTGTAATGTTCTCTCCTATATAACGGAGAGTGTACCTCTTTATTCATATCACATTCAATACAGATAACATATCTATACATACATAATTTATTTTCTTTATTTCTCTGTACATTAATTCTAACATGGTATCAGAGCTAAGTTAAGAACTTAGGAATTTTGTTTCATCGGCGGGCGGCAGCCTCGCCTTGGCCGCCCGCCGGACCTCACCATGGATTCATATGAAGCAACAAAGATAGTCTTCTCAATACAACAAACAGACCCACTCACCAATTGTCTCACTCTTTACCTCGAATCATCGTTCCCAACAATGGGTTTCACATACACAGGATTCATAGCTCCTTTTGCACCCAGTAGACAACTTTGCAACTGGACCCTCTGCCCACCGTGGGTGATAGCAACACACCAAACAGCTTGCAGCTGGTCGTGTTACCCCACTGGGTTGATCTCCCAATGCCTAATTCACGCACCAAACAATTGCGTGTAACAGTAACACCCTCCTTCGACGGGCCTCCACCACCACATCCGCATCTTCTAGTCTTTCCTTGATCAAATTGGTACAAACCCAAGCAAGCAAGTCTTTCATGGTTAACTGGTCTTCCCCATCTTGTGCATCAACATTGACGTTATGGATCTTGACAGAATCACAGAGAAGTTCTAGTCCTCCACCGAATTCAAGGATCAGCTATATCTTCACTGTTCTGAAAGATTCATAACCATACCATCGTCATTCTAAACAGTGGCTAATGAACAAACGAAGAGGAGAGCTGAGATTAGGAATTTGAGCTCTGTAACACAGTTACAAGCTAACCCAACAAACATCTTCTTCTCTCTCTCTCTCTCTCTCTCTCTCTCACTTTACACCTACTCTCTCTCTCTCTCTCACCCTCTGATCTCAGCAACTGCGTCTCCAATGTCTCTACCACCACCTCAATCTCCGGTGCTGGTGGAGGAGCTGGGGTTGGAGCAATCTCCTCCAAGCCGATCTACTTTTTCTTTTATTTATTTATTTATTTATTTTTATTCTCTATATCCCGCATGAAAATTGTTTGAGGGCCCGAAATCAATGGCTTGAATTTGGCTCGAAACCCAGAACGACGTTGTTTTGGGTTTCATTTTTTTTTTTTCTTTTTCTTCCTTTTCCCGTTTTTGAACAAAGACACAGAAGACACAGAAGCGACAGAGAGAAAGGAAATGAGAGAAGAGAAGAGAAGAGGAAGAGAGATCAGAGCTGGAGTTGAATCGGATCTGGATCTGATTCTTTTTTTTTGGGGCTAATGATGATGATGTTGATGAGGCTGATCTGGATCTGATTCTTCTTCTTCATCTTCTTTTTTTTGATTTTTTTTTTTTTGTTTTTCTAGTTGATGATGATGTTGATGAGGCTGATATGGATCTGATTCTTCTTCTTCCTCTTCTTTTTTCTAATTTTTTTTTTTGCTTTTCTAGTTGATGATGAAGATGTTGTTGATGAAGATGTTTTTGGGCTGATCTGATTCTTCTTCTTTCTCTTCTTTTTTTTGATTTTTTTTTTCTAGTTGATGATGTGTTGATGATGAAGATGTTGTTGATGAAGATGTTTTTGGGCTGATCTGGATCTGATTCTTCTTCTTCTTCCTCTTCTTTTTTCT
The DNA here is from genome assembly GCA_036172215.1 of Camellia granthamiana. Lineage (NCBI taxonomy): Eukaryota > Viridiplantae > Streptophyta > Magnoliopsida > Ericales > Theaceae > Camellia > Camellia granthamiana. The sequence continues at coordinate 38,450,841 of CM069914.1, forward strand.
AATTTTTTTTTGTTGATGAAGAAAGCTTATCCATGGAAGAAGCACCTCACCAATACACAGACATCAGAGCTCCACGTGCATCAAAATTTCGGAGAGAAACCATTTCGAGCCATTCGAGCCGTTGGGTATTTCGGGCCCTGTAACGGAACTGATCTCGCATAATGGCTTTGAAGAGCTCGAGCACATAAAGGTCCTAAAGCTTCATCACACTAATGGGCCAACTGTCTCCACCCAACCTTCTTTTATTTTATTTTTATTTTTTTAAACATTCTGTGATACACCATTCCATGATACACCATCCACCAACTTTTGTCCCCCTCTTTTCCTTTCTTTTTATTTTAATATTGTCCACTCACTCTTCTTTTATTTAAACACAAAACCACTCTTCTTTTATTGTCCAACCGCTTCCCGTGGACTTGTCCCTCTTCTCTCCTCCTATCTCATTTAATTTCACTCTCAATTATTATTATTATTTTATTTTTTATAATTGTTATTATTTAAAAAAAAAAAAAAAACAGCAACAAAAACAACACCTCTCTCCTGTCGCTACATATCTTTACCTTGCCATTACAGTCCTTACATTTTTCAATTCCACATTCCAAAAAAAAAAAAGCGCGACGCACGTTAGCATATAAGTGCGCGGCGTACGATAGCAGGGGAGAACAAGCGGCGCACGAAAGTAGCCAGGGCTGACGTCGGCTGACGTCAGAAACATGCGGCTCACGTTAGCAGATGAGGCCGCAACGCACAATAGCACGGGACAAGTGTAGGAGGCGCATAGAAGGCATCTGAGAACGAGGAAGCGCGTGGCTTAATGTTCTGGCGCCGCGTGGAGGCGCGTGAAACATCGGATGATGATGAATCTGGTGGCGTTGGATTCGTCGTGAAGAGATGAAGGTTCTGGTGTTGTCCAATCTGTAAATTAGATAAGGACGAGATAGGCAACAATCTGCCAAACAGAAAATGTGATGCAGACAAGATACGCAACAATCTGCCAAGCAAAAAAAATGTGATGCAGCGGAAGAAAAGACTAGGAAAAACAGTTGTGCTCTGATACCATGTAAAATAAGTTGAGAGAGTAATATTGAAAGAGTAAGTAAGCTCTGTGATTCAATATATTGAGAAACCGTAAGGAGAGTCTCCATTATATAGGAGCTGCTGTACAACATCATCATGAGAGAAAAACATATAAAAGAAAAAGGGGCCAAAAGCAGCCGAAAGCAACCGAAAGAGGAATCCTATTTTAATCCTATAGCTAGTTGTATGTCTGTAGTGATTGCATTAATATATTATACATTATACATTAACAAAGTTAGTTAATTAATTAGAAAAGAGACATACAATTTGGGTGTTTCCCTTGGTCATCACTCCTAATACTTCATGAGTGGTTGTGTTTGTCTTGCGAGAAACAGTCGTAACCTTTGTCCCAACCTGTAACAAATAATAAATGTAACTAACTCCAAAAATATCTGAATATGATGCAATTAGAAATAAATGCTGGTTAAAAAACTTTAAAGCGTATAAATGTAAATATGCTCTAATTGATAGGACAACTATAGCGATCCCGGTATTCCCTTTACTGTTCAGTTGTACTCCGGACTTGGTTCCGTAGAGTTGATAGTTGTGTCTATCTTGTTGTCGTCCTTTAATTGCATTTGTGTGAGTTTTGGGATGTTTTGGGTAGGTGTGTTACAGGTTGGTTGAGCCAGAGTCTCAAATCTAGTCGTCCAGGTTTTTGGTGTTACGCTCGAGCGGGTTGTTCTGCGCTCGAGCGGGGTTTGGTTTTTAGATGTCCGCTCGAGCGGGCCTTCTTGCGCTCGAGCGGGATTTATACACTTCCAATATTTTGGTGCTCTGCAAAACTTCTGCAGATGTGATTTCTACGCTCGAGCGGATTTCCTGCGCTCGAGCGGTCTTGTTGTCGCTCGAGCGGTTAGTACATTGTTGGTGTAAGTTCTGAGAGGAGGAAATCTGCGCTCGAGCGGACTGGTTTTCGCGCTCGAGCGGATGTACTTAATTCTTGTGTCTTGGCGCTCGAGCGGGTATTCGTACGCTCGAGCGGACCCAGATTTTTGTTCTTGACGCTCGAGCGTTGTGTTTTACGCTCGAGCGGGAATGTCGTATATCAGTTGGCAGTTAGACTTTTAAAATCACTTTTTACATACACACTCTCTCTCCTACTTTTCAAAAACACCATTTGAGAGCTTCTCTCTCTACATTCTTCACTTTTCTCTAAGTGTTGATCTAGCTAGAGTGCTTTCCAAACCTTGGGCCTTTATAAAAAGGTTGTTGATCATTGTGGGCTATCCGTTGATCCAAGAATCTTGTGATTTGGAGCAACTTCCTTTTCGCCATCTTCTCCTTTGGGTGTCATCTTTTGAGGTAGGGATAACCTACTCCTCTTTATGAGCTTTGTCTTTAAATTTTAGTATTTTGAGATGTTGGGGGTTATTACGTAAATTTGAGAAAGTTTGGGACTTTTGTGTAATTTTTCAAAAGTTGGGGTTTTATTTATGATGAACCTAAAGGCATGTTTGTTATAGAAACATGGAATGAATGTTGAAACATTGATAAAAATGGAGCCTAAGGGTTGTAAAGTTAATTATGGAAAATGCCCTAATTACATTGATTAATAAATTGGGATAATCATTTGTGAGAAATGAGGAATTGAAGTGGAAATGTTGAGATTGGGAGTGTATGGGATTAAAGGGTGTAGTTGAATTACTTATCACTCACCGAATTGAAATGTTGATTATATATCCATTTGTTGCATTTATATTCTGTATAGAAATAACTGCCTTGGGCTATCGGTGGAGGATAGTCTTGATTGTTGTAGACAATGCATGATGATTAGGCAAACTAAAACTGATCATTGAAATGTGTCATCAGGTGTGATAGTTGAAAGAATACATTAATTTTATGTATTGATTGGTGATGTATATAATTATTGTTTATATGCATTGTGTTGTGTTGGAGAAGATAGGGGATGTACTCCACGGTTTAGGGGATGATAGGGGATGGACCTCTAAACCGGATGTTGTTTGGGAGAAGATAGGGGATGGACTCCATAGATATAGCTCATTTGCTTATCTAGTAAGGTGTTGACACAGCTCATACGCTTGTCTTTGGAAGTGTGATATTGCTCTTAGGCATATCTATGGAAGTGTTGATATAGCTCATATGCTTATCTGTTAATATGTTGATACAGCTAGTATGCTTATCTTTTATTGAAATGGGAAAATGTTTAATATGAGTTACTGTCTCATATAAATGGTTTGGCCAGGTTCTGAGCCATCGTTACGAATTGAGAATTGAAAGGAATGGAAAATGAATTGTAACATGGACTTGTATGTCATGAAACTGTAAGATGATATAAGTGGATGTATCAGTGTTGGCCATCTATCAACTGCTAATCTTTTAGTCATTGTTCATAGTTGGTTTAGTGTATTTCTACTGGGGCTGTGGCTCACCCTATATGGGAACATCATTTTCAGGTACAGGTAGCATGCCACCTCCAAGGACGTAGCTTGGGAGGCTTGAGGCGGACGAACCTTTTTGTTGTTTATCTTCTTTTGATGTATTACATGTAAAGTCAAGCCAAGGGCTTAAGGTGTAGATGAGTTAGTACTCTCCTTTTTGTAACCAAGTGTTAACTTGGAAAGCTGTAAGCCCTTAGGGCATTTGCTTTTGTTGTTAACATGTAATACCTTTTGTAATGAAACTCTGATGAATAGAAGAATGTGGATCTTTTATATATCAACGCATGTCTATATTGATGGGTTTAATGTTGTTATTTTGAGGGCGTTACAACAACCATATATATATATTGATAATAGGGTGTTTGGGCTAGCTTGTGCACACCTCGATTTATCCTAAGACCTTGAAGTTAACGACTAAGCTAATATGTCTCTATACATATATATGTACCTCCATGGATAAAAAGATTGAATACGTAATTCAATTGTACAAGTTTACAAAAAGATTATTTACAACAAATGTTAACACAAATACCTCTATTCAAACATGATAATCTGAATGTGTTACCATTTCCTTTATGAAAATAACAAGTTATATCAGTTCAAGAGAAGGAAAGTTATATTCAGTGTATTTGGTTTGAGTTTTTTGAATTAAGTTTTTTGAAAATTGAGGGTATGTTTGGTTTTGAGAGAGTAGTTTTTAAAAATTGTTTTGGGGAGAAAGTTTAGAAATTTTTGGTTTGTTTGCTTGTGTATTTTGAAAGTAGTTTTAGAGTTTGGGAGTTTGGAATGATTTGAAATTTTGTTGTAATTGAGTAGATATGTGTGAGAGAAAAAGTGATTGAGAAGGAGAGAGGAAGGAGAAAAAGTGATTGATTAATGTGTAAGAGAGGGAAAGTGATTTTGGAAATTGTTTTTGAAAAATTACAAACCAAACAAGTTTTTTAGAAAATTTTTCTCAAAATCACTCTACAAAGCCAACCAAACATACCCTGAGTTTTTTGATTTTCGTGTTTTTTTTTTTTGGTTTTTAGTGAATATTTATAAAATTATAAATATATATATTTTTACTTTTTTAGATGCACCTTACTTAGATGCATCTAAAAAGTAAAAAAATTGTGAAAAAATATTTTAAAAAATTAATGAATACATAAAAATACAAAAAATGTACTGAATTCTCATATTTTTTTTTTGTATTTTTGGTATTTAGTGAATTTTTAAAAGGTTTTTTTTTCACAAATTTTTTATTTTTAGGTATATTTATGTTAGGTATGTCTAAAAAGTAAAAAAAATTGCTTAAGATATTAAAAAAATTCAGTAAAAACAAAAAATATGAAAAATAAGAAAGTAAAATTTTTTAAAAAGTGTTTTTGAAAAAATAGAACCAAACAGAGTGATTACTATTTGTTGTATACTTGTAGTAGCCAATCTACTAAACTAAGAAATGATGGAACCCTCATATGTATAACAATCGAAGACTAAGATCCCATAGATACAAGAGCACCAAACTAGAATTAAACAAAATCATCAAGTCATGATCCACAACCGGAATCAAGATCACAATTCCATAGAATCTTTTCTGACTTATTTCTTTCTAGATTTTCCCAAAAAGAAATATATATATATATGAGAGAAAACCTTTCCATAGACTTCCCACTTTCAGCTCCATCTTTTCAGAGACCACTTCCAAACAAGAAAATCTCTCTTCGTTTTCTCTTATGCTGTGTTTGATTGAGGAATTTGGAGAGGAATTTGGAAAGGAAAAGGGAAAAGGTGTGTGAAACTAGATGAAATATAGGCATATTTTATTTACATTTCACCTACCTTTTCCATTTCTCTTTCCAAATCTCTCTCAAAATCCTCAAACCAAACACAACATTAGTATAACATTAATAATGTTTCATGAAATAGACAACAACGATTTATAAGCCAAGAAAGATGGATACAAACATTGGACATAAATACAACACCATACTAACATACCGCCACAACAATTTAAAAAAGGAAAAGAAAAGAAAAGAAAAGAGAAACACGACACGCCGGACACAACAACAAATCATATATATATATATATATATTAAAAGTAGTGTTTTTCTCATGCTTAGGTGACACATTATAAGGGTTTATTTTTTTCTAAAAGAGTCACGTCAGCATGTATTTTTGTTAATTACATATAGAGTTCTGTACAAACCTAAATGTAATTTAAATTACACTAATTTTATCTATTTTATATGAACTCTATTTGACAAATATTTCTTTTCCATATATTTTTCATAGTAAATTGAGATAATTCACAAACACAATACCAATTTTGCATTTCACATTTTTCTTCTTAATAACCCCCAAGGGTTGGCCTTGTGGTGTAGGCTTGGGACTTAGGAGTTTACTCCTCTCTAAGTCTCAAGTTCAAAACCTCTTAGGTGTTATCAATCATTGTGTTGGGCCAGTCTATACAGAACTTTACTCTGGCTTTAAATGGGCCTCCCGTTAGTGGACAGTGGAATTGGTCCCCCAGTGGACAGTGGGATTGGTCACCCAGGGATTAGTCGAGGTGCGTGCAAGCTAGGCCGGACACTTTGAGTTATAAAAAAAAACGTTTTTCTTCTTAATTCTTTGAAGGGTATTAGAATTTTTTTTTAATGCTAAATAGCCTTTTTTTTTTTTTTTTACTCCCTTATTTTCCTTTGCATTATTTTATACCCAATACCAATTCTATATTTGTGCATTATTCTATACCCAATACCAATTCTATATTATTCTATATTATGAATTTGTCATTTAAATTTTATAGTGATTCTATATATGAAATTATACTTCATTTCCTATATTATTTTATATAATCACAACTCATAGGAGAAAAAACCTACATAACAATGATGCTCTCAAGGAATCTCTAAAGTTTGGACTTATTGCTTGAGTTACTTTTTCAATTGTTGAACTGTAAGTTCTTTTATATTTTGACATCATATTACAAATGATTAATCACTTCACACACTGAGATGTATCTATCGTTTGGATGTTTTCATTATTTTTTCTTTTTGGGTTTAAATATTGTTATGCGATTCTTTCTTAGTTAGTCGTTACTGAATTTCTTTTATATAGTTGATATTTTAATTTAATTAAGAGTATTTATTTTATAATTTTATAATTTAATATATATATATATGTATATCATATAAAATCATTATATGATAATTCGACTACAACATATTTATATTTAAATTTTTTAATAAATTTTATATAATTTCTATTTCTACATTTTTATTTTCCAAATGAATATAAAAGAAATTTAAATAATTAGAATTACCTTTAATTTTATGTTAATAATTCTTCTTCTAATTTAACTATTATTTTTAATATCAAAATGAATATCATACAAAATTATTATATGATAATTACACTTTTATAATACGATAGAACTAAAACTATCAAAATACACAAATAATTTAACTAATTATTATATGATAATTACACTTTTATATCTTTCTTTGTATTTGTATATATATATATTGTCAAATTATTGTTTGCTTTTTTATTTTTTCTTTAAAAATTTAAAAATTGATATATGGTAATGTTTAGGAGGCTTTTCCCAAAATAAGCCTTTTTTGCATTGTATTTCCCAAACTAGGCCAACTTCTGACGGAATTCCAAAACTAAGTTAAAGCGCCATTTCTATTCGCGCTTTTACTGTTAGGAGCGCAAAATTAGATGAACAGGAAACTCGCTATTAGAAATAGCGATTTTGATTAAGAATTCGCTATTACAAATAGCGCTTATACCGTGAATTTTTTTCCAGAAAAAAACGCTGTTGAGAACAGCGCTTTTAACACAAAACTTTTTTCCCATGAAAACGCTATTGCTAATAGCGCTTTTAACAGAAAATTTTTTTCCCAGGAAAACGCTATTGCTAATAGCGCTTTTAACAGAAATATTTTTTGGAAGAAAACGCTATCTCTAATAGCATATTTAACAGAAAAGTTTTTGGAAACAAACGCTATTTACAATATAAAACAAAAGAAAAAAACATAAATGGGCCACATGTTTACACTCTATAAAATTGAAATTGGCTTTACTAAAGCCATTGTCATGTTAAAATATATATATATTTCTTTTGTTTTTGTTTTGATTTAGAATGTGTAATTCATAAATTTTACATAATATGAAAAAAACCTCTTTTCATATATTAATTTTACATACTATTTTTCATATATATAATTTTAAAATCATATTGATTTAGATATTATTAAGCCAATCATGTTCATTTATTTTGCTTTACTGAAGCCGTTGTCATGTTAAATTTTTTTATTTTTTCTTTTGTCTTTGTTTTGATTTAGAAAATGTAATTCAATTTTTTTTTTCGTCTTTACTGAAGTTGTTTTCATGTAAATTTTTTTTTGTTTATTGTTTTGTGTTTGTTTTGTTTAAAAGGTGATAATGTAATTAATAATTTTTTTTTGGCTTTACTAAAATCGTTTTCATGTAATTTTTTTTTTCTTTTGTCTTTGTTTTGGGTTAGAAGGTGTTATTTAGAAAATTATTTTGGCTTTACGAAAGCCGTTTTCATTTAAACATACATATATATTTATTCTTTTGTCTTTGTTTTGGGTTAGAAGGTTTTATTTAGAAAATTATTTTGGCTTTACGAAAGCCGTTTTCATTGAAACATACATATATATTTATTCTTTTATCTTTGTTTTGAGTTAGAAGGTTTTATTTAGAAAATTATTTTGGCTTTACGAAAGCCGTTTTCATTTAAACATACATATATATTTATTTTTTTGTCTTTGTTTTGGGTTAGAAGGTGAGAATGTAATTCAGAAAACCAGTTTAGTAAACCAGTTTAGTAAAAACGTTTCGTACCCGTTTTCATTTAGAAAATTTATTTTTTTGTTTCGTCTTTGTTATGGGTTAGAATGTGATATGCATGCTCTACAGTCCGAAGCACACCCACACACTGTGCAGCTCGACGAGCAACGACGAAAGGTGAGACACGAAGACCACCGCGGAGTAGGCCAAGAAGACGAAGGCCACAGCGAGAGCTCCTAAAATAAATTTTGTCAACATTTTTGTAATAATACTTAATACATAATATTGCCAAAGTCAGTACTTTACTGAATACTCATATAGGCATGAAAACAACATAACTGAAGTTGCAAATGTAATAGTTTTCAGTTACATAGGTAGTACAGACATAATTCTCCCACAAAAATACATTCTGGACACCATGAACTGAACACACATTACATACATCCTAGACACCCTGAACTGACCACACAATACATAAACATAACAGTTACACAGTCAAACACTTGATTCATGACCTAATATTGCATATTAATAGCCGTAACATTTGACAGACACAATACATAAACATAGACTTAAGCATAAACATAACATAACACCTAATTCGCGCTTAAATCGGCAGGTGGCTCCGAGTCTGAACAATCCGAAAGCTCAGTGTCAGAGACAAGTTCAGGATCCTCCATGATACCCTTGATAGCCGCAACATCTGGTTCTGTTCTGTTCTTCTGGGCATCCTTCTTAACTATGAGTAGCTGCATATCGCGGGCCAACCTACGGCCCATTTGAGAAATCTCACGTTGTAGTCTTTGACATAGTCGATCAACATTTTCAGGATCTTCCTTTTGGATCTCAACAGAACGTGCTTTTGGCACCTTCAGTCGTCTTTCCCGACATAATCTTTCATTTTGCACTCGCTCTATAAATAGTGCGGGCCACTTCAGAAGTCTAGCATTTGCATAACCATATCCTGTTTGATTCTCTGATGGATCCTCCACCAAACCACATGGATCTCGATAGTACTTGGGCATGACAAAATGTCGCTTCCCAAACCTATCATGATAAGCACAAGAGGCATCTAACAAAGGAAATGGTGTTTCATCTTCAGCATCGCCACTTCCCCTTCCCCCTCCTCGTCGTGAACTTTCACCCCTTTGCAAGTTCCTACCACCTCTGCGATTCCCACTCCCTCCCATGAACCATGTAGCCATGCTAATTTTTTAAAGCAAATAAATGATAATTTCGTAGGGCGAAATGAGTTGTAAGGTTGTGTCTTCACCTTTACTCGTTTATATAGTTGGTTATGAACGACTTTAGAAAGATGCCTCTGCATGACAATCCCACATATATGAACAAGGTATGAGTTGTCAATAGATTGAAAAAACAGAGAAAAGCAAATACTGTGGTCGAAGTCACGTGACTTGACAATCCATCTGTATATACGGACAAAATAAATGCATGCTGACTGTAAGGTAAATCAGTGAATTCACTGTTGCCATGTGACTTTATAAATTGAGAATCCCACATCTATCAATAACAGATGAGTTGTCACTACAATAAAAAAGTCGAGCAAAAAATTGAAAAAACCAAAGCATGTGCACCAAGTCACATGACTTGACAATCCATCTTAATATACAGACAAAATAAAACAATGCTGACTGTAAGGTAAATCAGTGAATTCATTGTTGCTATGTGACTTTCTGAGTTGAGAATCCCACATATATCAATAACAGATGAGTTGTCACTACAATAAAAAATACGAGAAAAAAATTGAGAAAACCAAAGCCTCTGTACCAAGTCACATGGTTTGACAATCCATCTGCGTATACAGACAAAATAAAACAATGCTGATTGTAAGGTAAATCAGTGAATTCACTGTTGCCATGTGACTTTCTGAGTTGAGAATCCCACATCTATCAATAACAGATGAGTTGTCACTACAATAAAAAATACGAGCAAAAAATTGAGAAAACCAAAGTATGTGCACCAAGTCACATGACTTGACAATCCATCTGCATATAAGGACAAAATAAAGGTATGCTGCCAGTAAGGTAAATCAGTGAATTCACTGTTGCCATGTGACTTTCTGAGTTGAGAATCCCACATATATCAATAACAGATGAGTTGTGACTACAATAAAAAATACGAGCAAAAAATTGAGAAAACCAAAGCCTCTGCACCAAGTCACATGACTTGACAATCCATCTTAATATACAGACAAAATAAAACAATGCTGACTGTAAGGTTAATCAGTGAATTCACTGTTGCTATGTGACTTTCTGAGTTGAGAATCCCACATATATCAATAACAGATGAGTTGTCACTACAATAAAAAATACGAGCAAAAAATTGAGAAAACCAAAGTCTCTGCACCAAGTCACATGACTTGACAATCCATCTTAATATACAGACAAAATAAAACAATGCTGACTGTAAGGTTAATCAGTGAATTCACTGTTGCTATGTGACTTTCTGAGTTGAGAATCCCACATATATCAATAACAGATGAGTTGTCACTACAATAAAAAATACGAGCAAAAAATTGAGAAAACTAAAGCCTCTGCACGAAGTCACATGGCTTGACAATCCATCTGCGTCTACAGACAAAATAAAACAATGCTGACTGTAAGGTAAATCAGTGAATTCACTGTTGCCATGTGACTTTCTGAGTTGAGAATCCCACATCTATCAATAACAGATGAGTTGTCACTACAATAAAAAATACGAGCAAAAAATTGAGAAAACCAAAGCATGTGCACCAAGTCACATGACTTGACAATCCATTTGCATATAAGGACAAAATAAAGGTATGCTGCCAGTAAGGTAAATCAGTGAATTCACTGTTGCCATGTGACTTTCTGAGTTGGGAATCCCACCTATGTCAATAAGAGATAAGTTGTCACTGTAATACAAAAGTCGAGCAACAAATCGAGAAAACCAAAGCCTGTGCACCAGGTCACATGAATTCACAATCCATCTGCATATACTGACAAATCTCTCCACGATTTGACTACTCAATGTGTGAAAAAATGAAGCTTATGTAGCCAATGTTGTGTTTCACTTAGATACGCAATGTTACGACCTACTATTTGTATTTCATTGAAAAGTATGACTATTTGAATTGTTGTTGTCATTTGGGAAGTTATTCACCGACCTACCTGTTATGTTTTCTGTGCTATTGAAGCCGGTAGTTCGTTTCACCGAGTTTACTTTTCTGTCAACCCGTCATTCATTACCAGAGTCATAATTTTTACTGAACTTTCAAGAATTGGAAGGTGACTCTTTCTTCTTCCCCGATGGAGATTGAAATTCGTTGTAAATTCATCCCTATTTCAGCAGCCCCAGTTAAGGGAACCTTTTGTCCGAGTTGCCTGATCTATTTTATGTGTTTTAAGTATTCACATAATTGAACATACATTAATCCATTCATTAATCCAGAACATTCATTAACTAATTGCAATTCAATAAGGAAAGTCATGAACTCATAAATGTGTAGTTATAAATGTAGTTATTTCATAAACTTCAGGTTCATAAAAGAAATACTTGAAATACATCCGTACGTTAGACCAACAACAACATTGTCTTACACTCCATTAACGAACATATGAAAGATAACGGTGTTTGATTTCTTATTCCTCATCTGACATGTAGTAGTCAGAGAGATATTTTTCATTGTTTAAGACATTATTTCGCTCAACCATTCTCAAATCTCTGTTGCTTACTTCTGCCATTTCAGTGGCTAGCTGAAGCATGAAATGTCGACATCTCCGTATCAACATTCTGTTGTTCTCCTTCTTAATTCTGCTAACTGCTTTTTCATAGTCACTCACATTTCGTCTAGGCATGGTCAATGAACGACGATGAGGTACCGGTGTCCCAAGGTTACGTAGATCATTATACAATCCTTCTTGCTCCGTTACCCTGAACGCCCATTCTGCTCGGATACCAGCATAATAATCCTTCGGACTCGAGTACTTTTCGCTCTTGTAGTCATACGTAAATGGAGGTAGCAGCCACACTTTCGGATTTCTTTGCTGGCGTGAACTTCCTGCACCTCTTGAAGACATTGTTAATAACACAAAAAAAATAATAATAATAGTAATTGTATATATATTACTTTTGTTATGACTTCAACAAACATCATACTGGGGTATTTATAGACATCATAGTGGTGATAGGGCAGTATGGAATAAGTGATACACGTGATGTTATTTGCTGTTATTCATTTCATGTAATTTTGATTACCCGTGACTTTGTGTACCTGTGATATAGTCACAGACGTGGTTGTCAGATAAAATCATAATTGCAGGCCACAGAATCACAATGCAATCCCTTCATATTCGAGCAGTGCATTGTCAAATAAAACAAAATGCATTGTCAAATAAATTATCATTGTTTTTCTCACCAACATAATAAAATGGTCACTTGCTACGTAAACACGATTGGAACTTTGGTGCCTATATTTTTTTTGATTTTCAGTTAATTAACTTCACAGTCATCCGATTTTCATTGTCATTACACAACTGTCCATCATGTTTTTTTACCAACATAATAGCATTTTCTGCTTCTTTTCACAGTCGTAATAATGTGACTCAGATGAATTCTGAAATGTAAAGAAAAAATAAAGCATGTAAGTTGCAATGCAGAAGTCACATGCATCACGTAATGTGAGGGAAAAAGTCACAACGTATACAAGTATGGCAAAGTCAGAAAGTCACATGCATTACTGCACCACTGCATAAAGTGACATGCATCATTGCATCAATGCACAAAGTCACTGCTTCTGTGGCACAATAGCCGATGCTACAGGCCTTTGATTCGTTCATGACTTGACAAAAGTGGAGTCCTGACAGCCGAATGCACTGGATAAGGTCAGTGGCATGCATGTGATCGAACAGGAAATGCTCATAAATTGGTTCAGACAAAATATTATAATCAATTAAGATATTTTAGTACTTCAAATTGTAAGTATATTTCAATGCAATATTGTAGTCAAAATTCAGCCTGTGTTCAGTTATATTTGTCAATTGTTCACAAATTTTATTAATTAATTTATTTATTAAAACAACTGTTAAAATATTTTTCATGCCATATACGGTGGTTGACAAATTTAAAAAAACAACCGTTCATGTATTTATTAATTTGTTGAAATATTGTTTCACAATTTTTTTACTTTTTGTTTTCAAATAACAATAAATTATGCAATTCATAAAAGTTGAAGTGACAACTCCTATCAAGTTGATACATAGTTGTTCAGGTCATCAAAGTTGACGTGACAACTCTAATGCATAGTTGTCATAGTTGTTTACAATAATTGCATGCATACATACAGCTACCATGTGTATATATGGTATAAATATCGTAGCATACCACAACAAAAGTTTTACAACTATTTCTAGCGATATCATCATGACATATACAGTGGTTGATCTATATTCAGCAATGGGTCGCTATTGGGTTGCAGATGGAGATGAATTTCAATACCCATTAAATCCAAATTTGCGTTACTCACGTGCCACCGTCAATACCATGAGAGCTGAGTGGGAATTTCGTAAAACTCAAGCAAACGTTCTCGTTGAGCTATGCCGTGAAGTTAATCTTAAAGTTCCTCGCCGGTTAGCCATGCGTATGCCAACTGACACTCCACAGTTGTTGCAAAGGGCATTGCATCGTATCCGCGACGAGGTTAATCGCATGACCCAACGTTTGGAAAGGTCCGGACTAATGAAGACCGCAAATGAGCGTGCCGAAGATGGGTTAATGGATGATGCACACCAGTACTACGCCTGGAGCATGGATGTTATGTATGAATCTGATATTGAGATGTCAGATGATGATGATAATGAATGAAATTGTTTGGATGAACGCCCAGGGCATTTCTGTAATGCATGCAATTTGTAATGCTTATCCATGACTTATCAATGAAGCGAGATATTTCAATTATTTTTAGCCTTGAACAAACATATTTTTTATAGCTTCTTTACACATTTTGTTCAAACCAAACGCGTTTGTAATTTATGTTTTCCTAAAAATAAACATAAATGGTTGTATCAAATTTATTTAAACTTCAATTTTATAAATGGTTGTCTCAATTTGTAAATTTGAGGAAAAATCGTAAATTACTATAAATAATGCACAGACTACGGATAATGAGAGAGGGGTAGAGATGTGAAAGAGATTTGTGTGATTCACCAATATAAATAAGAATAAAAAATTGTGAAATTATAATTGCGAATAAATAAATAAGTATGACACTTACATCAGCTATAAATGTTTGACACATACAAAAAAAAAAATAGAAAAAAAAAAAACCTATATAGTCCATATCGCAACCGCTAATGCCCTAACCTGCCCCCGGTCCCACAACCCCGACCGTGGATCTCCCTCCTCGGTCTCCTACGGTAGACTCTCTGAATATCTGGCACTCCCTCCCCTGCATGCGGCCCTCCACTGACTGCCTGTGGAGCCTGTGAGTGTGACCCCCCCTCCTGCATCTGATGCCCCTGATCCTGCCTGTGCCTGCAGATCAGATACTGCTGTGAGCTGTGAAACTCCCACTCCCTCATCTGCTGCAACTGTATCACGATCTGCAGCTGGACCCCGACCTCTGCCTCTGCCCGCACCCCGACCTCGGCCGTGACGTCCCCCACGACCATAACCTCGGCCTCTCACTCGCGCTCTGGGGGGGGCTCAATATGGGCCTCATCATCAATGTGGGAGATGTCAGTGAGAACTGCATCATGTGTACTCCTGGGCGCGGTCGAAGTAGTCCCCAGAGAAGCAGGTGGTAACTGGGTGGGTGGGGTAACAACATCATCAATGAACCGGGGCGCGGTCGAAGTACTCCCCAGGAAAGCAGGCTGTAACTGGGTGGGTGGGGTAACAACATCATGCATGAAGTGGGGCGGTGACCAATCAGGGTCAGGGTCAGGGTCAGCATGCTGGGTAAGATGTACGTGTGGGGAATATGGAGAAATGTATGGGGTATCATGCGGTGGGGTGACTGAAGTCGAAAGACCTGCTGTGGCTGGCGCTGAAGTGGGAGGCACTGACGTGGACGGGACTGATGTGTCTGGAGCAGCTGCTGCACTGGATACACCGTAGTCCCCAAAATGCAGACGATCTACCTGATGGGCATCCTGGATCCCCTCGTACAATAACTCTCTGATCTCTACAAGGGCCTGCAGACCAAGCTGTCCATCACGTCTGAAAATGGCGTCCTCAGCCAAGTGATATGACCTCCCAGCTCGAACCACCTGAACAAAAAATCAGATATATTAGGCTATAGTTGACTGAAAATAATCAATTATGATATTAACAATTATCTGACATATAGTACGATACTCACCAATGCCTCGAGAGAAGGCCCAACTCCCTGATATCCGGCCTCGGACAGGTGGCTCGGATTACCGACAAGTAGGTGTGTATGTCGCCGATACCACAACATGTAAGGGTCGGGAGAGGGGAGGACCCCATCGCTCCAGTCAGCCTGTACAATAGTGTCGCGACGGGCATCCCACAACTGTATGTATCGCATATGATGCACACTCCAGTCAGTGCTGGCTCGGCCATGTCTATCAGTCGCATGCAACCGCCACTCGGTGTCACACCGATCCGGCATGGCCTGGACCCGACCAAACTGTCGGAGGACACGATCAGGGAGATGCCACTCAACCACGTCAAAACAAATGAGTGGTACTCTCGCCATCCATATATCCTCACCTAGTCGGCAGTAGTCTGGGAGCGTATGGAGGACATCAGCATAAGGCTGCCAGATAAACTACAATAACGACAAGTCTATTAAAAATCGCTCATAAAC
Organism: Camellia granthamiana; assembly: GCA_036172215.1. Classification (NCBI taxonomy): domain Eukaryota; kingdom Viridiplantae; phylum Streptophyta; class Magnoliopsida; order Ericales; family Theaceae; genus Camellia; species Camellia granthamiana. Next base: position 38,466,936 of record CM069914.1, read on the forward strand.
ATATACACTCCATATGACAGTTAAAATTTAGGTATTTAAATTTGATACCTCGCCGTCGATCATCCGGTCAAGCTGGTCTCTATACACGACGACTACGTGGGTCGACACGACCTCGTGGCTCATGTCAACCCTCCACCGGCTACCTCGAGGTCCGGCCGGCAACTGCATGTCTCCCTGCCCGATGGGAACCTCACCAGGAGCAACTAGTTGCCGCCTAGACGGGGCAATGCGAATCAATCTCTCCCACGCCCAAATCTGCAATAGTTTCAACGCAATTACAATACTGATATATGCCATACAATATGAATTGACATGTAATCAAATTATTACTAACCTGTAGCAAGACAAGGGGTCCTCCGATCTGAGTCACACCCACCTGAGTGGCTCGACATAACATCCTATACAAGCATGCCAAAGCCGCGGCGCCCCAGTTGTACTGGTCGATGTCGTCAATGTCTCTCAACAGTGGCAAATACATCAGCTTGAGCAGGTTCTGTGACTTATCAGGGAGAAGTACCCCCCCAATAAGCCACAGAATATATGCTCACGCATGCTGCTGTACTAACTCATCTGGAGCATGATCTGGAAGATCGCCCTGAAAATGCTCGGACAGCCACCTCACCCTCACTCTACCTGCCTGTAAGTCTGCAGGTGTAGGTGCTAGTCCCAATAGCTCAGCACAGAGGGCTATCCACTGCTCCGTCGTCAATGATGGGTCAAGTCCAGTAACTGCTCGCCCATCAATCCGTAGACCGTATAGGACAGATACGTCCTGCAATGTGACGGTGGCCTCACCGATCGGGAAATGAAATGTATGAGTCTCTGTGCGCCATCTCTCGACGAGAGTAGTAATGAGTGGGTGGTCTAGTCTGATATGGCCTATACGATATACACCATAGAATCCCACGCGTAGTAGACACTGCAAGACTCTATGGTCCAATGGACGATCCCACAGGCCGGAATCTCCCCGCCAGCATGCCACCACGGTGCGTGCCTGGTCCTGCATAACAGAATGAGTAGTTTAAATTATAGCATTATCAAGGAAATCAAAAACAAAATGCAGTGTATTTTCATTGTAAGCGTAAAGTCCAACAAACGTTATTGCATACCGGGTCCTCCCATATACTGTCAGCCCGATGTGGAAGACTCAAAAGGGGAACCTCATCAGGTAGATGTGCCATGAAGCCTGTACAGTTGAAAAACAAATACATTTTGAAAAACTGTATTGGTGAGCATGTAATTTAACTATATCAATTAAGCTCAAATTATTATGTACATGACGACTTGGAAAACAAATGTGGTCGATAATTTTAAAAGTATAAATTTGTGTGCCATTAACATGGAAGCAATTCACTAAAATCTGAATTTTGCATATTATGTGCCATTAAATATGATAAGCAATTCAACATAACCTATCGTTATCTATGCTTCGGAGTAATATACAAATCTTTTACAAAATCATTTTACGATCTCCGTTACATAAGCTTAATAATGACCAATAACATGTGGATAGTTTTTGTATGTCAATATTTACAGAAAAATGATTGTTGATTTTGGACAAAAAAATGGACAAAAAAATGGACAAAATTTAATAATGATAATTATTTTTCAAAACTTCATTGTTGATTTTGGCATATTTGACATAACCTCATTACTGATTTTGACATATTTGACAAAACTTCGTTACATTTATGGCATATTCGACAAAACTTCATTATTGATTTTGTAATTTTTGTTTTGCAATAAAGTATAAAATTTGTAAATTACGTACATGTAATTCATAAATTGTAAATGTACAAAATGCTTGCATCAGTCGAAATGTTAAAATCTTAAAATGATAGAAGAACTATGTGATTTTAAATAAAATTCTGTAATAAACATTTTCAATGAAGTAGAGAATAAAAACTATAGGGCTATGTGGTATAGTTAAATGTTTTTGCATTGTCATTTAGTTTAATTTATTTGTTTACTACGTTAGTTGTAAATTTTGTCAAGGAAATCAAACAATTACAATATATAAAGAATTAAACAATAGAAATGATCTATTACAAATAAAAAATGTTCTATTAAATGTACGACCCCATTTACAAATAATGAATTACAAAAGAAAAGAAAATGATCTATTACGAATAAAGAATTACAAAAAGATCTATTACAATATGTAAGTATTACTTAGTCTTCATCGACCAAGTCGCGCTGGACATGTTCGCCTGTCATGACCTGTCTGCTGGCACTCGCTGCAACGAGCGGTCAAACGCCTATCTGATATGTCCATCTCATTCGGAATACGAGACATAGATGTACGACCCCGTTTCACTTGTCGCAGACGCAATACATTAGGCATTAAAGTCCACTGCGGATCAGCCCAATAATCTTGATGCGGTATTGGATTGAATTTAGTTTCCCAAACCCTCATGTATACATGAAGCCTATATACTAAATCAACGTACTCGAATGGATTGTCACCGCATTCAGACATTACAGCGAGCATATGAAAACATGGATAGTGTCGTATCTCATATTTCCCACAACTGCACGTGGGTTGATTCATCCGCACAATTTGTGTATTGCGACCTCGTCCATGGCGAAAAGATGTTTGCACCTCAAACACGCGGCAGGGCCTATAAAAAAATTGTAATACAAACTAATGAAGTTCATGTTTTTAGGTGTAGTTAAATTGACAACATAATAACAATAATTTCATTTATATTACAAACTAACCTGTTATAGCGACCCCGGTCTTTTCCCATTTGGTTGTTGTACCCGGACTCATGTTCCGGATATTTGGTTGTACTATATTGTAGTTGTTGTCCTTTAATTCCTTATTTTTGAGTTATAGGATATGTTGGGCAGGTTTTGTTACAGGTTGGTTAGGTCCAGAAACCAAGTGTTGATGTTCAGTTTTTGGGTTGGTCGCTCGAGCGAGCTCTTCTTCGCTCGAGCGAGGTCTTTGTTTTTGGTCCTTCGCTCGAACCATGGGTTCTTCGCTCGAGCGAGGATTGTGTCTAGTAGTTAGACCTGAGAGCAGTGGTTTCTGGCTCGAGCGAGCTGGTCTTCGCTCGAGCGAGCTTTTCTGTGTCTGGTCGCTCGAGCGACCATGTCTTCGCTCGAGCGAGCCTATCAGGTTTAAATACGCAGCAGCGTGTTTCAGATCAGTTTTTCAGCCCCTTTCAGATTCTAAAACCCTAAATTACGAGTTCTCTCTCTCCCAACTCACCTTCTCTCTTAGGTTTGATCTATCTAGAGTGTATTTCTACCCTAATTCCTTCATTAAAAAGGTAGAGGAGAGTGAGGGCTTTCATTTAATCTGAACATTATTGGATTTGGAGCACTTTAGAATTGGGTCATCATCTTCATCTTCTCCGTTTGAGTTCTTGCTTTGAGGTAGGGATTTCCTACTCCATTTATACATTTTAATCCTAAGTTCTGGTATTTTGATATGTGGGGGTAGTTTGGTAATTTTGGGAGAAACCCTAGGGTTTTGGCATAGATTAATTTGTATAATTAATTTAAGGGAATAATATGGAATTGGGTTTAATTCATGAAATTGGGGAATTTTTGAGATTAATGATGTAGTTGGATAAGTTAATCACTCATCTGTGAAATTGAGATTATATCTGTTGTACATTTATTTCCTGTTTAGAAATATCTGTTTTGGGCTATCGGTGGAGGATAGTCGTGATTGTTGTAGACCTTGCATGTGGCCTAGGTATAACTGAAATTAAGTCATTTATTTTGACTGTTGAATTAATACAGAACATGCATGTATTGATTATGTGTTGTATATGGCAAGTGTGTATTACATTGCATATGCATTTTGTTTTGGAGGAGATAGGGGATGTACTCCACGGTTTAGGGGAAGATAGGGGATGGACCTCTAAACCGGATTTGTTGGGAGGAGATAGGGGATGGACTCCATTAGCATCACTTATGTGTGTGCTTATCGATAATAGAAATATTTCTATTTGTTGTTGAAATGATACATCGCCAAAGTGTGTATCAGTTGGGAAGTATGAAAGTGAACTTGATTGAGAATGATACAACACTAACATGTGTATCTGTTATGTTATAAGAAGGGTTTAACTTGATTTGTTATCCTTGTTGAATTGGAAATATTGTTAATAAGAGATGAAACCCCTGTTGAGTTATCTGGCCAGGTTCTGAGCCATGTCGGTATAAATGGAAAGTGAAATGTGTCATAGACAATGTAGACATGCGTGTCATGAAATTGTAAACTGATTATCTTGTGTTAACCACCTATCGGATGCTACTGCTTTAGTTAATTCTTATGCTTGGTTTAGTATTTTTCTACTGGGCTGTGCTCACCCTATATGGGAACTTCATTTTCAGGTTCAGGTGGTTCACTACCTCCAAGGACTTAGCTTGTGAGGATTTGGACTCGAAGACTTGTTTTAGTTTATTTGCTTTATTCGAATTATATGTAAACATTCAAGCCTAGGGCTTTATTTGTTTTTGAGTTAGAACTCATGGATTTGTGCCCAAGTGTTGGCTTGGCAAGATGTAAGCCCGTAGGGCATTTAATCTGATGTTTTATTTCATAATACTCTTGTTTTAGTATAATGATGCATGTTAATATTATATATTATGGGAATATTTTGAGGGCGTTACACCTGTCATATGATATCAACTTGAAAGTATTTGCCCTTGCGATGCCATCCTCAATAGATTTTTGCATCTCTCTAGGGTATTGGAACTCATTTCGTACATCTAGTTCAGCTTGGGCTCCCATCTCGTCAAAATATTTTACAAGCCGCCGAAATGTAAATTCAACAATAGCTGAGATAGGTAAGTTCCTTGCACCTTTCAAGACGCTATTGAAGCACTCTGCATCATTGCTAGTCAATACCCCCCACCGATGTCCACCGTCATACGAAAGGGCCCACTCCTCAGGATTCATCTTGTAAACCCAAGTGATGGCTTCTTGGTCAATAGCTTCTTGGTCAATGTCAAAGTCACTCCCTGTCGGTCCATGACAATATGTTCCTTGATATTTGAAATGAAGAACGACCAAGACTCCAAACTCTCCCTGTCGACAACAGCAAATGCAAGCGGTAGTACTTTGCCATTGGCAGTGACAATCGTTGCTACAAGCAACACACCAGTGTATTTCCCGTATAAGAATGTACCATCTATGGTTATAACAGGCCTACAATGTCTGAATCCATCGATGACGGGTTTGAAAGACCAAAAAACAAAGTGGAAGACGGGCATAATGGTTGTATTTCCGGTATATCTATGCTTCCATTGCACGATGGTGCCAGGATTAGATGTTTGTAATGCATACATGAATTTAGGCAACATCATATATGATTCATCCCAATCCCCGAATACCATTCTAATTGCCTTTGCCCTTGCATGCCACGCCTTCTCGTATGATATAGTATAGTTCATGGACTTTTTTATATCTTCGATGACATTCTTAATGGGCATATCAGGTTCGTTCTGCATACAACAATACCTATGAGTCAGATTATTTTGGTGTGAACACTTTAAACAAACAATGTGTATATAAATGTAAACATTTATTTTGTATACTCACCGCTACTTGTCCCAAAAGATGAGAAGCAATGTAACTGGAGCTAATATTTGTGTGGTCCCTGTTCATTCGTGGGTATAAACAATGGTGAGGACCCCTATACTGTTTTATTTCAAAAAGACCATGTCTCCTACTAAGAGATGCACGCAACCACCATCTACAGTCATGCTTGCAAGCACACACCCAAACGTCTCGCTTGGAGGTTACGACTTTATACTCTCGATTATTTGTTGCATGGTACAATTTCACAGCATGTACGAGTTGCTTCTTATCAACGAAGACCATCCCTTTGTCCAACTCTGGATTTTCAGCATTCCAGATTCGGTTACGGGGAACGACATTGCGGTTAGTAATGTCAAAATCACCACCCATGTGAATGTTTTCATACAAAGGGATTTCAGGTCTAGGTGGAATGGGGGCATTCTGAATATCAACGGGAGCGTCGACATCATCTTCTTCATCATCATCATCATCTGATCCGCCCAATAAATTTTCTTCATCACACATTTCATTCTCGTCATTGTCTAGGGCGACATCAGGACCGTACATGTCACTGTCAGCAAACTACACAGAATTAACCGTTTCAGCCATATTACCAGCAACTTCAACTGGAGTCGTATGATGGCTATAGGTGGACACATCTTGGGTGTTATTGTGAAATTCAGTCTCGTATCCACCACGTGAACTTGATTCTCCACCATGGCCATGAAATGTCTGTTGTGTGTAGCCAGCTGCATAACATTCATTTGACTCATACATAGGAGACTGAAATGCTGTCGTGTCAATCCCATGTGTCAGCAATGTAGTGAACGGATGCGAATCCATCTGTGTTATATTCGGAAGATTCTGTACAACCTCTTTCTGAATGTACACTTCCAAACAATTTGGTGGTTCGAAATTTCCACCGATACTTAAAACGGTGTTCAACGCCTCATCGTCATTTATCGGTAATATTTTGTATTTGCTGGTTGCTTGCCACTGGCGATAAGGATATCTACATTTGAAGATCAATCGGACTGTTTCCCCGTAACTTGCGACCTTGGACATAAACATCTCTTCCAAATTGCCAAGTGTGGTGCCAAGTTGCACCCTATATATCCCTTTCGGCTCAGCATCATATGACACACCTTCATCGGGATCCCGAATTATGTTTCCCCCCCAGTAAAAGATAATTGGAACAGTTGCCATATACTTGCTTCAATGAAACAATAAATATTAAAATATCAACAATATACATATATCGAATTCTACTTGTAAAATAAACATTACAAAAAACATTAAAATTTGCAGAAGTCACAAATAAAAGTAACCCTCTAATTTTTTGTCAATTTATATTTTCCAGGGTTGAAGGAACTGTAGAGGTGAAACAGTAATTCAATTTGTATTTTGTCAACTATATATTTGTGTCTCAACTTGTTCAACCTGGTGATGTAATTGTTCAGATTTATGGAAAATATAAGTTAATTTGATTTGCTCAAACATGTGTCATTACCGACCTTAATGACAAAGTTATTTCCTATGTGACAAAGTTATTTCCTATGTGAACTAGTAACCCTCATCCATTTTGTAGAGGTCATGCAGGCTTTCCTATAAAATTAAAACAAAAAGCTCATTTTGGATCATTTTGGATCGTTCTGAAAAGTAAGAAAAAAATTTAATTTATTTACTCCTTTTTTTTTCTTACACATAGAAAAACAAAAAAATAATTACAGACATAATTTATAATGGCAAAAAATTAGAGATAATTAAATTGAAGTTGGTGGTTAAATGTATGGACTACATTTTGGATAGTTATCCATGTGAATCTATCGGGCCATCCGTACCAATTATTTGGTATTACAAAACACAGGCTTACCCATCAAAGTGCCATTTTTTTTTTCCCTTCGTACGTACGAAATTGCGATGGACTATTAATTAAAATAATTTAAGACTCTTTTCATGCATATATTGTAACTAGTCTAATAATGACTTCTAATTATACAAATATAAATAAAAATTATTAAAACATAATATTTACATTTTCCTTTTCAATGGTAGTGGACAATCACAAAGTGGAAAAGGCGATAAGTCAGTTCGTTCAATACCCATTTCAAAAACTTTTTCAAATTTAGTTCAGTTTTCTGAGGAAATTTTAATTTGTACTACAATGCTATTATATGTATTACAAATTCAGCTCATTAAATTTTTTAATCATATTTTGGGTGCCTGACCCCAAATATAGTGAAATAAACCAAACGAAATTAAACCAATTTTTTTTTATTTAAATCAAATAGAGTCAAATTTAAATATTTTGAGAAACCAATAAAAATATTTCTTTTGAATAAAATAGAGTCAAAAATAAATATTTCAGAGAACATGATATTTTACTTGAGAGAACATGATCTTTTCATGGAGAGAAAATTAAATATTTTTTTAATCAAATACATTCAAAATTAAATATTTTTTTGTTTAATAATTATATTTTGTAGAAATTAGACATTAACAATTTCTGAACCATAATTTGATTAAAAAAATATAAACATTTTCATTCACAAGCATAATTTCAAAATTTCAATTTCTGATTTCAAATTTCAAAATATAGACATTTCATAATTCGAATTCAACAATTCTCAATTACATGAATTTCGTAATATGACATTAACAATTACGAATTATATGAATTTCAATTTTTTCTAATTTTATTCTTAATTAAACAAGATTACTTTTAAAACCATAATTTCAAACCCTAATTTCCTTTTCATTCCTCTTAACAAGCAAAAAAAAAAAAAAAAACTCACAAGCATCATTTCAAAATTCCATTTTCTGATTTCAAATTTCAAAATATAGACATTTCATAATTTCAAATCAACAATTCTTAATTACATGAATTTCGTAATATGACATTAACAATTACGAATTATATGAATTTCAATTTTTTCTAATTTTATTCTTAATTAAACAAGATTACTTTTAAAACCATAATTTGAAACCCTAATTTCCTTTTCATTCCTCTTAACAAGCAAAAAAAAAAAAAAAAAAACTCACAAGCATCATTTCAAAATTCCATTTTCTGATTTCAAATTTCAAAATATAGATATTTCATAATTTCAAATCAACAATTCTCAATTACATGAATTTCATAATATGACATTAACAATTATCAATTATATGAATTTCGGATTTTTTAATCGCAATTCTTAATTAAAAAAAATTACTTTTAAAACCCTAATTTCCTTTTAATTCCTCTTAACAAGCAAAAAAAAAAAAACTCACAACCATAATTTCAAAATTCCATTTTTTGATTTCAAATTTCAAAATATAGACATTTCATAATTTGAATTCAACAATTCTCAATTACATGAATTTCATAATATGACATTAACAATTAACAATTATATGAATTTCGGATTTTTTAATCGCAATTCTTAATTAAAAAAAATTACTTTTAAAACCCTAATTTCAAACCCTAATTTCCTTTTAATTCCTCTTAACAAGCAAAAAAAAATATCAATTTCCAATTCAACAAATGTACGTTGGTTTATTCAATATTCAAAATATAGACATTTTGATTCACAAGCATAATTTCAAAATTCCAATTTCTTATTTCAAATTTCAAAATATAAACATTTCGTAATTTCAATTCTCAATTCTCAATTCTCAATTCTCAATTCTAAATTCTCAATTCTCAATTCTAAATTCTCAATTCTCAATTATATGAATTTCATAATATGACATTATATGAATTACGAATTTCATCATTCCAAATTTCAATTCTCAATTCTCATATTTATGATTTATTTAAAAAATTTAAAAAATTTAAAAAATTCCAAACCTGATTTATGATTCAAAAGCATAAACATTCAAAAGCATTAGAACCATATTCAACAGAGTGATCCTAATCTGATAATGTGATCCTAATTTAACAGAGTGAACAATCAAACCATATTCAACAACCATATCCTAATTTAACAGAGTGAATAATCTGATAATGTGATCCTAATTTATATACGTGAACAATCAAACCCTAAAAAGTCATCCTAATTTGAACAATCCTAATAATGTGAACAATCTGATATCGAACCCTAATTTCATAACCAAAACCACACTGATAAAGCATAAACAATCATAACCATATTCAATTCACAAGCAACATCCAAAAATTCAAAAGCAAAAAAAATTCCACAAATTCAAAAGCATTCGCATTTCTGATTTACAAACCCTGATTTCTGATTTCAAAAAATTCCAAACCCTAATTTCATAACCACAATGATAAAACCCTAACACATTTAATAATTCACATGTAAAACTCTAAATACTAAATACATAAAAACACAAAAATTAGGGTTAATGTCACATTTTCACAAACACAAAAACTCAATACATAAAATTAGGGTTGATGTCATACCACGGAGAGAGAGAGAGCACAGACAGAGAGTGAAGCAGAGACCGAGAGCCAAGAGCAGAGAGCAGAGAGAGCACAGACCGAGCTGACCTGAGAGCGAGATCGAGTGAGTCTGAGATGGAGTGAGAGATGGAGAGTGAGTGATGGAGAGGCTGAGAGATGGAGAGTGAGGCGAGAGCCGAAAAACCTAAGTCTGAAACGTATGCAAATGAGGAGGGGGGGGCTTCGTATATAAGGCTGTTAAAAACGCTGATTCAAAAAGCGTTTTCATTTAAGTGAACTCGCTATTAGAAATAGCGTTTTCTTCCAAAAAATATTTCTGTTAAAAACGCTATTAGCAATAGCGTTTTCCTGGGAAAAAAGTTTTGTGTTTTCCTGGAAAAATGTTTCTGTTAAAAGCGCTATTAGCAATAGCGTTTTCCTGGGAAAAATTTTTTTCTGTTAAAAGCGCTATTAGCAATAGCATTTTCATGGGGAAAAAGTTTTGTGTTAAAAGCGCTATTCTCAACAGCGTTTTCTTCTGGAAAAAAATTCACGGTATAAGCGCTATTTGTAATAACGAATTCTTAATCAAAATCGCTATTTCTAATAGCGAGTTTCCTGTTCATCTAATTTTGCGCTCCTAACAGTAAAAGCGCGAATAGAAATGGCGCTTTAACCTAGTTTGGGAAATACAATGCAAAAAAGGCTTATTTTGGGAAAAGTCTCAATGTTTAGTGCAATTGGTGTTTGATACAATTTCGTGGTAGATGGCTTATATTTACATAGTCAATCTCACGTTTCATCAGAGTCGTATAATGTAGGATTAATGCTCCGCGGCTGATGTTTACAGTCCGATGGTATGCCTATAACTTCACAAGAAAATGAGAGTCATCGAATGGGCTAATTAGACACAATGCACAACCTTTTTAGCATATCCTTAGGTTAAAACATATACCATCACAATAGTGCAATAATAAAGGACAATACCTCTATTCATCTACCTCCCTTCCCCCTCTCTCACTTCCTCCCCAGCCACCATCAGCCAAGGGCTCATTGGGGTTTGTCTATTGAAGATCAATTCTTCTCCTAATTTTTCTTTGAGCGATTAGATTTTTAGGGTAGGCCGATGCCATTTTTCCATACTAGCGAGGTTGAGTGTAATTTGAGTAATTGCCAAGGGAGGTCCGTATTTGTCCTTCATTTATTTCATTGCCTTATTAAGGCTTTAACAAATATGGAGGTATATGATGCATTGGAAGTTATAGTGGTACTTTTGATTTGTATACATGGGTGGTGCCCTCTAGGCACTGTTCTTAAATAAAATTTACTTGTAATTGAAGAAAAAATAGTCTGTGAATTCATAATTTTTTTCGGTTACCACTCGGTATGGGATTCTTTGATGAGAGGGCAGGTGGTTGTGGATTCTCTGCATGTACCATGCTTAATCTTTTATACATTTGGTATAAGCTTTAGATAAGGATGAGGGTTGTGTGTTAGATAACTTGAAAATCAGTTCATAAATTTTTTTATTTTGTAAGATCCCTTATGAACATAAATCCTAATATAAATATGGAAGTAAGGGCTAGGGTGTTCCCTGTAAGTGATGCGTTGTACCTGTCTTATAGCGTTTTGAAAAATTGACAAGGTGCTCTACATTGGTGCCCAGGTGCAGTGCAAAATAGACAAGGGTTCCTGCGGTTTTCTAGGCAAGAGCGGTTAAAGAACTTAGCCCAGAATTGTAGTACTTGGAATATAGGATCATTAATAGGTAAAACCATGTAATTAATAGATATTATGATTGGAAGAAAAATTAGTATAATATGTTCACAAGAAACTTAAGTGGCTAGGTGAAAATAGGAAGAAAAAAAAATTGGGTTTGAAATTTATTATACTGGTCAAGATGGAAATAAACATGGTGTAGGAATAATTGTAGGAGATAAAAATAAATAAATAAAAATTATAATTGGAGAAATTATGGTTAATGTGATTAGTGTCTATACACCCTAAATAGGATTGGAGGAATGTATTAAAAAGATAATTTTGGTATCATCCGGATGAGTTGATGCAACAAACTTGTTGAAGAGCAGATAACTATAGTTTTATGACAGAATTGTGCATTGTCAAGTAAGTCCAACCAATTTTTCTAACTTACTATGACATAATGTCTCAGATATTCCTCCAACAATGCATTCATCCACTCTGCCTGACCATCAGTTTGTAAGTGGTTTGCTGTGGAAAATTTCAACTTTGACCTGATCAGATTTGAATAACTTTGTCTAGAACCGCTAGTAGAGCGAGTGTCCCAATCACTCACAATATCCTCTAATACTCCAAGAGATTTTAGTTAGGTTAAGTGTATGAAAAGTGAGCATTTGAGGGTGCTAGTGCTAGATGAGAAGAATAAGGAAATATGAAATAAGTGTTGATGGAAATGGCGAATAAAGGTTTTATTGTCAACTAAGGCTTCGTTTTGGAACATACTATTTTAGTAACTTTTTGATTTTTTATGAAAAGATGTGCATAAAAGTAAAGAGAGCGATGTGACAATTTATAGTGACTTTTTGATTAAAATTGAAAGTTGCCAAACTAGACCTTAGAGTTTGAGGTGGAATTTGAATTGAAGAAGATGAAATTAAGTAACTTAGTAGGACCAGATTTTATCCTTTTGAGGCTTAAAAATGCTTAGGTAAGAAAGGAGTATCTTGGTTAATAATTTTTTTAATAAGATTCTAATGACTAAGATAATGCTTGACAATTAAAAAAAAATATTCAAGTGCTTGTGTATAAATATAACATAGATATCCAAAATTGCAACAACTATAGAGGCATTAAGTTAATGAATCATACAGTGTAATTATAGGAGAGAGTGCTTGAACATTGCTTAAGAGCTACAACATTATTAGAGAATCAATTTGGATTATGCGTAATAGATCAACTATTGAGATGGTTTTGTCATGTAAAACAAATACCTATTGATGCAATGGTAACGAAGAAAGATATGATCACCATAAATGGAAATGTTATGGGGAGAGGACAACATAAATTGATGTGGGATGTGGTAGTAAAATATTTAATTTAACTGAGCATATACCCTTTGGTAGAGTAGAATGGTGAAAAAAGATTTGTGTAGCCGATCCCACTTGATTGGGACGCAAGGCTTAGTTTGTTTTGTTTTGGTTGGTTTGGCTTGATTTGGCTGTGAGTTTGGTTAATATTATTTTGGAAATTTGTATGTGTAGTGGCTTAGCTCTTGTGAGTTTTTGTAATAATCTGTGTGAATATGTAGAGGTTCTTTACAGCAAATTACCTGCAATCTAATCTCCTATGAGGTATTTCCTTCTTTACTGGTATATGTTGGTATATTGAATCAGCTTTGTTACATAAAACACCTTTTGCACAAACTCATGCGGCTTACTTGTTGGGGTTTAGGTCTTGTGTATATCTGATGGGTTTTTATTCCAAGATAGGAGAATATTTACGTTGTTTTGTTTCAAAGTGTAATCTTTTCTTTACATTTGGCACTTTCTTGACTGGGTATTCTACTGCAGGTTTCACGTGGACAAAATGTCTTCGGCCCATGTTTATGTGAGACTGTACAAGTGTCAGACAATTGATGATATACCTGAAGGTCTTTTGGAAGATTGTGCTCAACTAGTCAAGGCGAATTCCATCCAAGGCAAATGCTTCAAATACTTACTATTTTGTGCTTTAACCATAGCGAGCCATTAGATAACCCTAAACTAAACTATCTGAGTGTCAAAGAAGTTAAGGAGTTTCACCCTATTATATTCCTTGAAGATGGAAACATGCAACCATCCCCTAACAACACTCTCCTTCTATAGCGATCCCGGTATTCCCTTGCTGTATTTGTTGTATTCCAGACTTTGATTCCGTGGAGTTGGTAGTTATATCTATCTTATTGTCGTCCTTTGATTCCACTTCTTTGAATTTTTGGTTGTGTTGAGTATGTTTCGAGCAGGTGGGTTGAGCCTTGGTCTAAAATCTTGTTGTCAGGTTTTTTTTGGTCATTCCGCTCGAGCGGGTCTTGGAGCGCTCGAGCGGGCTGGTTGACGCTCGAGCGGACAGTGCATCTTGGGTGTAAGTTCTGGGAGGGGGAATATTGCGCTCGAGCGGACTGGTTTTTCACGCTCGAGCGGATGTGTTTTCCCTTTGTGTCTTGGCGCTCGAGCGGACCTTCTTGCGCTCGAGCGTACCCAGCTTTTTATTCCTGACGCTCGAGCGTTGTGTTTTTCGTTCGAGCGGACATGTCGTATATCAGAAGACAGTTAGGCATTTTAAAATCACTTTTTACATTCACACTCTCTCTCTTACTTTTCAAAAGCCATTTTTGAGAGCTCCTCTCTCTAGAAACTCCCTTCTCTCTAGCGTTTGATCTAGTTAGAGTGCTTCCCTTTCCGTCGGCCTTTGTAAAAGTTGTGTTGATCGTCGAGGGCGTCGTTTTGATCCGAAAAGTTTGGAATTTGGAGCACTTTGAGTTTGGTCTTCTTCTTCCTTTGGGCTCCGAATTTGAGGTAGGGATACCCTACTCCTCTTTATGAGCTTTGTCTTTGAATTTTGGCATTTTGATATGTTGGGGTTGGTTTGGTAATTTTGTGAAAGTTTGGGGCTTTTGTGTAATTTTACAAAAGTTGGGGTTTTGTTTATATAAACCTATATGCATGTTTGACATAGAAGGAAATGAGATGAATGTTGGATTGTTGATAGAAATGAAACCTTAGGGTTGTTTTGTTAATTATGGGAAATGCCCTAATAGCATTGTTAAATTAATTTGTGAAATTAATTGGAGAAATGAGAAATGGAATTGAAAATGTTGGAATTGGGGATGTATGGGATTAAAGGGTGTAGTTGGATTATTTATCACTCACCAAATTGAAATGTCGATATTTTATCCATTTGGCGCATTTATTTTCTATTTAGAAATAACTGCCTTGGGCTATCGGTGGAGGATAGTCTTGATTGTTGTAGACAATGCATGATGATTAGGCAAATTAAAACTAATCAGTTGAACGTGCTATTGAATATAGCGATTGGAATAATACATTAACTTTATGTATTGATTGATTGTATATGATAACTGTTTATATACATTGTTTGTGTGGGAGGAGAAAGGGGCTGTACTCCACAGTTTATTAGAAGAAAGGGGCTGGACCTCTAAACCGGATTTTGTGTGACAGTGATACAGCACTACAATGTGTATCAGGCTGCGAAATAGAAGTGTTTTGTTTCATTAATACAGCACTACAATGTGTATTATTGGAAACGTATGGAAGTGCTTTGTTTCATTAATACAGCAGTACTATGTGTGTTATTTGAGATATGTGGAAATGATTCTATATGTTATTGATACAGCACTACAACGTGTATCTATCATGATTTTAGAAAGTGTTTTAAAGATGAACTTCAATCCCATTAGGTGATTTGGTCAGGTTCTGAGCCATGTTTTCAAACTCACAGTTGAAAAAGGAATGGGTAATGAAATGTAACATGGACTTAGTGTCATGAAACCGAAACGTGATATAAGTGGATGTATGTGTGTTGACCATCTATCAACTGCTAATCTCTTAGTTATTGTTCATAGTTGGTTTAGTGTATTTCTATTGGGCTGTGGCTCACCCTATATGGGATATCATTTTCAGGTACAGGTAGCATGCCACCTCCAAGACCATAGTTTGGGAGGCTAGAGGCAGACAGACTTTTGTTGTTTTGTTATTTTTTGATGTAATATATGTAAATTCAAGCC
The DNA here is from genome assembly GCA_036172215.1 of Camellia granthamiana. Lineage (NCBI taxonomy): Eukaryota > Viridiplantae > Streptophyta > Magnoliopsida > Ericales > Theaceae > Camellia > Camellia granthamiana. The sequence continues at coordinate 38,482,617 of CM069914.1, forward strand.
AAGGGCTTAATGTGTATTTGAGTGAGCACTCTTTTTTTGTAAACCAAGTGTTAACTTGGAAAGCTGTAAGCCCGTAGGGCATTTGCTTTTGTTGTTAACATGTATTACTTTTTGTAACGAACTACTTTGATGAATGAAAAGGGTTTACTTCTTAGATCAATGCATGTCAATATTGATGGGTTAATGTTATTTTTTTGAGGGCGTTACACCTTCACTGAGTAAATTTTGCTTCTAAGTTATTTCTTATAGGAAAGTGTGATCACATATTAAGCTGGTGCAGTTTTGGTGTTCTCTTGATCTCCGTCTTAAGATTATGAAAATAACCTATGATTCTATGACAGTAATTAAAAAACACTTCCCACTTCCGTATTCTCTCCCAGCTTGCTATCAATCAAGAACTTCCATTTCCTTATCCGCAGGGATGGAACTAGGAGAAGACTATGGGGGGCCATGGCCCTCCTGTTTCTGTGAAAAATACTGTTTGTCATAACACTTTAAAAATATATATATCATTTTATACTTTTATACATAAAATGGCCCTCTAGTATAAGAAAATGCATATCTTATTATTCTCCCATCTTGCCTTCTTTTTCTATTTTGCACTAAAAAAAATTTCTTCATCCTATTAGAAATTACTTCTATGGTATTTAATTTTTTTTTCTATGTATATATAATTTATATATCATATTGTGCATACATGTATATTTGCGTATTTGGTGATTTTTTTTTTCCGGCCCCTCCGGTAATAAAAGCCTGGTTTCGTCCCTGCTTATCCGGTTCCACTTTCCTACTTTTTCTCATAGCTGTGCACTTAGAATGTGAGTGCCATCCTACCAGTATATAACATATTTCTCTTTTTCAGATTTCGTGAAGACAGTTTTGTGACATCTTTAGGTAATGCCATTGGATTGTACTGATTACATTACAGTCTTGCAACTGTATTGTGAGGGTACTTCATGTGTTACATTGGTCCTCTCGCTAAAGCCCCTGACAGCTTGCTTGCAGCATGTGAAAGAAAAGGATTAAATTTATCACTCGTAACACTTTTAAGGAATAACATTTAAGAAAAAAGAAATGAAAGGAGTGTCAAAAGGTCCAAAACAAAGAAACACAAACAAATAAATAAGTGAATAAATCTTGAGTTCAAATATTTAATTATGTTTTCAAAATTGAAGAATGGGATTAGATCCAAGGTTGTAGCTTGTTTTTGCTCAGTTCTTTCTTATTGTTTACTTGATTGTCCCATTGGGGGTTAGATTTTCAGTACTAAATTAAATACTATTAACTCCAAAGTTGGAAGTCAAGTATTGTGAATATATATAATATAAGTCATATAATATACAAATTTATGTGTTGGCAATATTTAAGTTAGCATCTTCCATATCATGAAGTTCAGCTTATCATAGTAGTGTTAAAAATCTAGTTAATATTTTGTTTGCACTATGCGCATGAAGTACTGAAACTTCAAAAGAAAAGACAATAATGCATTCTGATAAATATGGGTAATTTTAAGGGGAAAAAAAATGTCTACTAAATCATTAGTTTAGATTTTTTTTATTACATTTTTTTTGGTGCTAAATTTCACTTAAAATTGTGAGAAATATTGTAACTTTGAGGTTAAAACATCTGTCTCTACTATTTGAGTGTTTTAAAAAAAAAAAGACCACCAGAACTGGGCTTAAATATCACCTCTCTATGTTATATCCACTTTTCGCATGTTCTGCGTCAACTTGACTTGCGCTGATGGCGATTATGACTATAATTAATGGTCTTGCTTTTTGCCTGCTTTGCATTTGGCGATGCTCTGGCAATGCAGTAACTCTTTTCCTTGACATCATTTATGTCTGACAGGAAACAAGGTGAATAATGTTGATGTTGTTTACACACCCTGGCAAAATTTGAAAAAGACTGCTTCCATGGATGTTGGCCAAGTTGGCTTCCATAATCCAAAAATGGTGAGCTTTTCTATTGCAATTTAGTTGAATAGTGCCCATAACTTCCATTTTCCTTCTTTGTATTGAGCGTGGATGTGGGAGATAGCCCTCATTTGATATTGGTGATCTGTTTAAGTCCGGATTGTGAGGGTGGAGAAGCGTATAAATGAGATAGTGAATAGATTAAACCGGACAAAAGTAGAAAGGAAACCAGACTTGAAAGGTATTTTATAGTTTTTGCTTGCTTGTGAGATTTTTAGATGTACTTCACCTTCATTATCTGATTTCAGAGGATGTATTATTTTTGTTGTCCTATTTGATTGAAATAATAGTTAATAACTACTCTCTGTTTTATTATTATCTTGTTTTCCTACATGTTTTTGTAGTTTTTACTCTATATATACCACCACTAATTTTCAATATGTTATTTGTTTCTGAGCTGTACATCTTTTGAATATTAACATGCTTTTGATTTTCTTTTTGGATATAAAAGTTATTTGTACCTGTATATTGTGCAGCGGAGCGCGAAGCAGTTAATGCAGCAGAAAGAGCAGAGAGAAAACTACAGCTGAGAGATAAAGTGAGTCTTGTATTTTCTTTGCTGTTTTTTGACAAGAGTAATAAATGGGTGTTTATTATTATGCTTGCATGAGCTTGAAATCTTATTAAGTATTCAATTTTTTTATAACTAGAAAAAGGATTATCTTTGCAAATATTCGAATCTACAGAAAAATTCTTTGTGCCAATTAACTAGTATTTGCAAATTGTTTGTATTCCTTTTTACCTTTGGCACTAAGTTTCTTCTTGAATTGTAGTCATCAGTTTCATTTTGCTGCCTCATTTGTTATCCTGGCATTTCCATTTCCTTTTGTGAGCTTTCGCCTTGTTTCCGCAAAGTCTGTGATTGTAGTAGTGATAGCAGGCCCATATTAATGACTGATATCCTGGACTGTACCTGTGGTTCATGTTAGTTTACTACATAAAGCTAATCCATCCTCACCACTTTGAAAGTTTTGTGGATATTGAAAATAATTTCTAATTTTGAAATCTCGAGATGTTTTGGGCAATTATAGATCGATTACTTTTGCTTCGATTTCCCTAGCAGCTGTTACTTTTCTCTCCTGGATACTTGTGTTGCTCTCAATTTCCTTGCGAATTCTCTCTTCATTTTCTGTGTCCTAGCTATTGTATTTGTTAATACTCTAGGCCCAATTATTCCCCCAATTAAATGTTCAAAATTGTCAGTATATCAGTTTCACTAGAATAAAGTTATTGCTTGTAACCACATCCCTGCAAACTGCTAGCAAAATGATTTGTCTTTCATTCCTTCAATCCTCTTCTCTAGTTATGCATTTGATCACCATTAGTCCCAATTCCCCAAAGCTTACATGGTTAGGACATGAGTTCAACAGTTTATATCAAGCTATGCGACACCCTCCTTCACGGGTAGCTTTATCCTGCATGTGGATAGTATGGTAATGATCTTGAAATCCATTGACTCAAAAAGAATATTAGAAGCAAGAGTGTCACGACCCAAACCCGGCCCTATGGGTTTAGCACCGTAACCGGCCAGTAATCCGAGATTACCAAAGGCCTGTTTAACAATAATACAGTCAATACAGAGTACAGGGCCTGGCGGAAGCCAATACAGTAAATAACTAGTGTCCATTGAGCTGTGAAAATCTGTATGCCAAAAACATTTTTCATGCATTCATACAGTTCAAAACAGTACAGTCTGTACAATCATTCACAACATTCAGTACAGGGACTTAATCCCTTAACAGTACAGTAAACGGTAAACAGTCTATACAGTGGTCCCAAAACAGTACATGAGACAGACAGGGGAAAACAAAACCCCAAAGCCATGGCATGGCAACTAGGAACCTCACTGTGAGGCATACAGGCTGGCTGGACAAAACTGGGGACTGACCCACACTCCTAGCTCCGGTCTGGCTGCTGAGAACCTACATATATATATAAACAGTGAGCTAAAGCCCAGTGAATAACATAATGTGTAAAGAGGTTATGAATGAATGTCCTTACAGTAATGAAAACAGTTCATTAAACAGTATTCAGTCTTTCAGTAGTTCAGTCAATCAGTCATATATGGTACACCCATTAGCCTATAAACAGTAGGTCCAGAAGGACCGGGTCTTAACAGACCCAACAGTAGTGATGGCCATCAATCAATAAACAGTATGGTTCCACAAGGAAACCGACAGAACTCTGTAACAATAACAGTAATCAATAAGTGCTAAGGATGCCACAATACAGTTCACAATACAGGACATACATTCATTCAATAAACAATATCAGTTCAGTAAATAGTTCTATTCAGTATTCAAAAGATAACCATTTTGAACATATCTTTACACAATCTGTTACTCACAGAGATTGGGCTAATAGCAGCTAGAGCGCGTCCCCGAGAGCCAACCCTAAACAGTAAACAAGATGAACACACTCTAAGTTTAACAGTTGGGGAAGTACAATAATTAACTCCCTATTATGCCTCGGTGTGTTCTACGTCTATAGCCTCATTAAGATGTCTTAAACTAGGCCTAAGAATGCCTAGGATGGAATGAGGATGTGAAAATACACTTAGAAAACAATTCCAGAATTTTCAGTGAAACAGAGTCCCGCTCGAGCGCAGGTTTCCCCGCTCGAGCGTACAAGCAAACAAAGGTCCCCGCTCGAGCGCAACATCCCCGCTCGAGCGGACCAAAAAGTACTGGATAGGTGAAATCTCCGCTCGACGCCCGCTCGAGCGTGTCACCCAGTCCTCCGCTCGAGCGCCCAATCCTCCGCTCGAGCGGACTGATGCACAATGCAAGATGCTGGGAGCTCGATTTCTCCGCTCGAGCGCTACTTCGTCCGCTCGAGCGGACAACAGAAATCTGGAAATCCCAGATTTGAGTCCCAAGCTCAAAACCAAGTTCAAAAGCAATGTTTTCGATCCTCTTGGGCTATTTTCTGGAAAAACTCTTTTAAACACATAGAATAACATGTTTCAAAACTCAATTTAAGAAATCAAAGCCCAAGGGTGTTTAATCAAACTCATATCAAACCATTTTTCAAGAGTGAACTCCAAACATGACATGCATGGATTTTGAACCAAATTAAAGCTTCAATACTAGCTCAATTGACCTCAATTCTTGGAAAACAAATTGAAAACATGGACTTTGATAGAAACATGAGCATGCATGTACAATCTACCATGAATTCAACTTCAAATGCACCAAAATGGCCATGCATGCAATAATTAAGGTCCAATTCAACATGTTTGCACTAAAGCATGGTCTAGCTCTACAATGATGCATGAAACATGCAAGATTTAGCTCAAGGCAACAAGAAGAAGATGAATTCACTTACCTAAGTCTCAATTACAAGGTAAGGAAGCTAGATTATGCCAAGTTATACACAAATTCCAAGCAATTCTTCAAAAGTAAGCCAATACACCAAATGAAGGCACTCTCTCACTCTAGCTCTCTCCTAATTTCGGTGGGGACTAAGGAAATGGCTGAGGAGAAGCTTTGATTCAATGTATGCAAGGCTCAAATAATATTAAACAATGGGTCCACTAAGGTGGCAATTTGGTAAATAAGTCCAACCTCTCAATTAATCAATATTTAATCTAGTTTAATCATTCCTAATCAATTTTCAGATAAATATACCATTAAATCACAAATATTCTACTGGTTCCAAACTCTAAACGGTTCCTAAATCGGCCGCCGATAAGGCCTTCAATTAGCAGTTTAAACATATAAATTCTAACAGATAATCAATCAATCAAACAGATGCAATATGCAATTCAATAGATAACTTATTCAATTTCAGTTTCGATTTCAATCAGTTCATTCAGTACTTCAGTTAATCCAATTATCAGTCATTATCAGTTCAGTTTAGCAGTAGTCAGTAGCTAATTCAGTAGTTTGTCGGTAATCAGTACGAGGGTTGTTACAAAGAGCTTTCTCGACAAAAAATACCAAGAATAAGGGCTCAACAATGGTTGATTTGAAACAAATGCCTTAGGTTGGAAGAAGAGTATAAACTTGAAAATTTATTAATTTACAAAAAACTGATCAGCCTTTACAATAATTATTTATAGTGACAAGCAGACCTAACGATACTTTGAAACAACTGAAATTGGCAGTTTCTTAACTAAGTACACAAAAATGAGGAAATACAACAAAAATTTCCAAAAATGGAAATATTGAACGGAATAAAAAAAACTACTAATTTAGGCTGACACGATGAAGCCAGATTCGATGGAGTCGAATTCTAACTCTATAGTAAGAGTAATCGAAGTTGCAAAACTAAATAAATAAATAAACACAGAAAAATCTCAAAAGTGACGGTCTAAATGATGGAATTCACTTGAAAATTCAGCGGGTCCATGGCGAAGCAATGGATCCTGTTCATAATGATGTTTACCATCAACCTATCAAATTTCACGCAATTTTGAGCACGTGCTATTTAATTGCTACTAGTGCTTTTTGCCTTGTTTGGCCATGTGCATGTGTATTTGGTCCAAGAATTGCATGACCAAGCATGTTGCATCATAAACAAACCAAACAAAGTTAAAACAAACATACCAAACAAGGAAACAAATGCAAACTGGGAGACTTAAACTCAATACTTCTCTTAATGAAAGCTCTAATAGTATGTTGTTAGAAAATGAGTCCAACAATATATATCAAAACTATCCAACAATACCCATATCGACTTCACGCTTTGCTGCTCTACCCTATGGGAAACAGGCCAAGTCTTACCAGGGATGATGTCATTCTGATACTCAGAGCAGGATTAACCAACCTGGTAAACCAATATGCTACAATATGGCATGGAATGGGCTAGTAAAACGACGTAGTTTGAATTTGACGGGGTTGTTCTGATTGGAGAATTTCCTTAATCCCCATATCAGTAATGAGGGTTAGCCTAAAATACACTACTTAACTGCTTTGATATAAATATGTATCCCATCACCGTATGTATGTTGTACACCTGATGTATTATGGGCCTAAAATCTAGAATTATCTTTTTGTTTTTTTGATTGGAAAAAGTTAGTTTTCCAGCACAAAAGCTCTCCATGTGGTGATAGTTTTGGTCATGAATCTGAACTTGTTTATTTAATCTGGAACATATGCAAAACTGAATTTATTGGTATCCTTACACGGTGGCAAGTTGGGATTTATTGTTTCAGTCTCCTGTCCTATGCTGCTCTTTTGATTAAAAACACTATTTTTTTCTAACCATTCTCCTGTCAAATGCTGCTCTTTTGATTAAAAAAGCATTGTGTTCGTTTTCTCAATCTTTTGGGTTATTTGGTTTAAACGAATGCAATGATCTTTGAGGAAAACTTTGAATACTTGGATTTGTTGTGAGAGTGTCTCACCTGGCATCATTTTGTGCTTGCGTTTCTTTCCCGTTTAAAGTGATTCTGTTCTTTTTGATTTCTAGAGATTGAAGAGCTCTTTGTGATGTATAATTTGTTTTCTTTGATATGCTTGGTTTTATTTGTTCTACCCTTGTACAGTATTCCTTGTCCCCTTCTTGTATCTCTTTTTATTTTTCCGAATAAAATTCTTATTTTTTTTGTTGATCCAAAAAAAAAAAAAGGAAAAAAAGAAAATAGAGCTTTTTGTAGTATGTGAGATATTTTGCTCTTTTTATACTTTTTGTTTTTGATTTTTTTTTTTCTGTTGTTTGGTGGACTTCTTTTGTACTTAAATCTTTTTTCTTTAAATAAAGTTTAACCTGTGTCACTGATAAAAAAAAAAATGGGTCAGCCTTTTCGATTCCTAGCACTAACATTTTCCAGTTGAAGGCGTCAAATGGATAAGAGCAAAGAAAAAAAGAACATGGTTTCATGTTGGGTTTTCAATTAAGGCCTCGTTTGGGATGTTAGCTGTTTTAGTTGGCTTTTTGGCTATTTTAGCCAATGAAAAAAAGTGTGTTTGGGATGATTTGATTTGTAGGATGTGACATTTTGTCTTTTTGGCTATTTTAATATTTTTTTGTCTTATTGGCTATTTTAGCATTTTTTTGTCTTTATTGACTATTTTAACCTCAAACCATCATCCCAAACACCCCTTAAGTTACATGTTCAATTAATCCCCATTCTTTGATTTTATTTTCATCAGTTCATGAGACAGATTTTTGTTTCTTGGTTGTTAAATATAACTCTTTTTTCCCCCTTGAATTGATGTCTTACTTTTAAAATGGAATTATTGCCTATGATTTTTGCAGAAACAGCAGGAGGAGATGGAGAGGCTTGACAAGGAGAGGCAAGCAGAGGTAAGGAGGTACAAGAATTTGATGGTAGCTGAAAAGATGACATCTAACAAAGAGATAGCATCAGCCAACAAGTCCTTGCAAGAACTGGAAGAGGACTTCATGTAAATAAGGTATAATTACGACTTTTTAAACAATTTGCCACCTAATTGCAGGAATCAAGAAATCTGCCCACCGATGAAATGTAAGGGGATGGGGGGAGGTTTTATTTATTTATTTATTTATTTATTTATAATTCTGTTGTGTGCCATTTGGCATAAATATAATCCTTGGTGAGATGAACTCAATTTATTTATTTATTTATAATTCTGTTGTGTGCCATTTGTTGTTTAATAGAGAGATTGACTTTGATTTGTATCAACAGATTGGTTACTTTGATAATGATGATAAAAATTAGCCATATTTTGTTGTTGGTTTATGGGCCCCAAAATGTAAGTCTGGGGCTTGGCTTGAATGACAAATGATAAAATCTGGTTTGAACTAGGATAATAATCTTTTCTATCAATTATATTTTTGTTTGGTTTCATGTCTGTGATTGGTTTGTTTGTTTTTGTAATATCATAACTTCTTAAAAATGAAATGCAATATCAATTCATTGTGATTGACTAGACTTAACTTTTTAAAGTAATTTTGGTGCCCTTGTTTGTTATTCATACATTAGAAAAGTTTTTGGACATTGAGAATTTGCGTAACCTACGTTTTCATCATCAGTATTTTATGACCTTCTAGAGAATTAAATTTGTCCTTGTCATAATAGTTTAGTTATGATTGCTAGGATTTACACGCACGCGCGTGCGCGCAAACACACACACACACACACACAAAGTGATTGCTAAGATTCACCTGGGATAACTAGAAGCAATCTGACTTATCCAGATAGGAGGGGCCAGAAGTGATTGGTATACACATAAATGAATTGATAGAGGAAAGGGGGCTTTGAGACCTATTTATATTATCCACCATCGATGATCTCACTATGGGAAGCCTGAACTATGCCTAGATACAAGAAAACCTTCAGAGGATAGAGGCCCATTGTAATAAATTTTTTTTACTCCAACATGCTTTCAGTCTCTTCAAGGTGGTCGGCAGTAGCAATCTCATCGTTAAAGTCCCCGGATGAAGGTGATACCAACCATATTATGATATGCAAAATCCTTTCCCGTTTTGTTAGTTCCTTCTTAGTTAGTTGACTTCAATCCCTCAAGATTTGTTCGAGATTGATTGGAAAACTTAACAAACTTTATAATATGTTCAAGCTTTAATCTTGTTTATTTAAAATTGATTTATCTTTAACGAGTTGAATTTGAGTAGTTTGGTATTTAGGCCCTAACATCTTAATAGCTATATTAAGTCTCTTATGCTATTACTTGTTTAGCTATATGTTTCCTTGAACCCAAATCTCATTCCTACGTCAATGAGGCTGCCTTCATTTTATTCGCAAAATATTCTCTCTTTATAAGAATATACATATGTTTATGTATGTTTCCTTATTTATATGATTTCTTCTCTTATATTTTTTGAAATTTGCCTTTTTGTAGCGATTAGTATATAATATGAAGGATCAGTTTTGTAGAATATTCCAAAATTTTGGAGTATGCTTCTATTGTTTTTTTTTTTTTTGGAATGCTTCAATTTTTTATTTATTTATTAGATTGGATAGTCTGTATTTTTTATGAATTTTCTAGCTTAGAACTATAAAACCAAACTGGAACCCAACTACTTTTTTTTTTCTTTTTCAAGTTTGGTTTTAGGTTGGTCTGGTTGGATTTCTAAATTTTAGAATCGTAGTGATTGATTTGGTTCTTAATTCACATCATAACCGAACTAAACGGGTACATGAAGACCATTTAATAAAGTTGAGGTATCAAACCCAGTCTGGATAAGAGGGAAACCCAGTCTGGAACTTTTAATAAGATATCAAGATCAAAGTGCAAGTGAAAAACATAGCTGAAATCAAGACTAAATTTGGTTTTGGTAGACCTTGTAAATTATATTTGAGTCTTCTCTTGCTATGTTTCAAAACCAATTAAAAATTGGATTTTGGCGTGGGATGAAGTTCTGGGGATCAGAGAGACCTCTTCCCCTAGAAATTCAGTGTCCAATTCGACCATTACACACCACCGGCCACTGCCACCATTACCACCCTTTCTCCAGCCGCATCGCCTCTTCTCCAGTCTCTCATTCACCTTTGCCCTCTCCTCCTTCCCTTCTTCCTCCTCTTAGATCTAGGGTTTCAAGTTGATAGGCCAGCGGTGGTTAGGGTGCTGGAGGAGGGTTAAAAATTTACAGTTTCAGTTTTTTTGGTACTAAAATGAAAATCATTCTATGGAGTTGTAAAATTTTACAGTTTCATAACTTTCTTTAAAACTATAAAATTTTACAATTTTATAATATGTTTTTCAATTTGATTAATAAGGACAAATGCTTAATAGAATTATACTTTAAAACTGAACATTTTACAGTTTCAAAACTTGCTTTTCATCAGTTTGATCAATATTTGATATTACTTGCTTAAACCCTATAAAAATTGAAAATAACATGTTTTTTCTCATTCTTACTGTTTGTTGTTATGTTTTGTTTTTTATTTCCTTTCAGTTTATTAATATTTAGCACACTTTGCTATATTTTTTCGCTCTAATTTCTCAATTTATTCTCTTTCTTTTCTTTTTCCTTTTTTTTTTTCGGCAATATTCTGGACATTCTGGTGAGTCTCCGGCGATATTCTTGATATCCAGCAAACATTCTAGACATTCTTGCAACTTCTAGTGATATTTAGAACACTCCGGTGATACTCCGGCAACTTCATGTTGAACATTTTGGCTAGTCTTTAGTGACCGTCTAACAGAAGTCCAGCAATAGTGGGATGTAGTAGCATCTTTAAATTTTAAAAAAAAAATAGAATTTTTTGATAACAATTAAAAATATATAAGACTGATTGGTGTAAGTGTTTTGCTTTGAGATTAAACGAGTTTTGAACTTTGTGTATGAGACCTATCAGTAAGTTCCCCATTAAAATTTTGAGGCTACTATTTTTAAAAAATAAAATAAAGATAATGTATTTTTTGTCAACTATTTTAGAAGTAATCAAGTAAAACAAATATAACATAGGATTTAATTTTGTAAACTAGGGAAATAACATTGAGTTAAAATTAAATATTTCATCTAGTATAGATTTTTTATTTTATTTATTTTTTCATCTAGTGGAGATTATTTTCATTAAAACTTAACTTGTAAAGAAAATTTTTAATTTTTTCATACACTTTACTTTTAGTTAAGGATAAATTTTTTTGATATGGCATGTTAACACTGTAAGAATTGAACACAGATCGAAAATGACATGACACAATAATATGATATAACAAAAGGACGGAATGTGTTAGTATTGTGTTAATTTTGATACAAACTTGAAATGACATGATATCCAACACAACACGACGCCCACCTTAATTACAACTTATTTAGCTGACAATAAAAAAAAAAATCCATCCATTTTGGCAAATGCTAAAAAATCACATTTTTAGAAATTTTATTTTTAGTGAATCTTTAAAAAATTTGTACTAGATGCTTTTTTTTTTTAAATAAAATTATTTTCAAGTGCTTTTAATCTAAAAAGATTTAAAAATTTGAAAAGAAAAAATCTATATAATAAAGCAGGAAGATTTTTGAAAATATGTTAGAGACAATTATCCTACTAAGACATTTCAATAGTTATGATTCATTTATCTATTTAGATAGATGGCTAAGATTTCCCAATAAATATATATCTACACTTACTTTCCGCCCAAAGAATGAGCTTCCTACTTTTCCACGTCTCCCCTCTATTCTATCTTTATCTCTCACCTTCCCGCTTGTCCACGTCTCCCCTCCCTTCTATCTTTATCCCTTTCCCTTCTCTGTTCTCACCCACCCCATTCCCTCTTTATCTCTCTCTCCCTCCCGTTCTTCTTCTTCCATACCCAGTGTGCCAAGTTCTGCTACCGACGCTCCTCTTCATCGCAAGGTAAGTTCTCTCTCTCTCTCTCTCTCTCTCTCTCTCCTCTTCTTCCTCCTTCCATGTCCTCTCTCTGTCTATTTATTTCCATGCATTCTTGGTGTGGGTATATATATATATTAAATCTACATCATTTTTTTATATCTGGGTATTGGAGAGTTCAGTCAGGTGGGTTCTATTTCTCTTCATTCTTAAATGGATCTATGTTAATGTTTCAACACTCTTTCATAGATTTAAAAATTATTAGGGATTTTAAGTTAAAACCCATGTTTGTTTGCTGAGATTTTATTTCTTTTTGCTTTTTGTTTTTTTTCCCTTCTTTACGATGACTCCTTTCACACCTTCCTTCAATGACGGTTCGTGTTTGCATCGTCTCAAGCAGATCGGCAAGTGGTTTGGCCACGGTATTTTGAGTTAACATTCGGTTTTTTTTTTTTATAACATTGATCGACATTTAGGGCTTTTATATATATATATGATCGCGTGTATGTACGTGTTCATTCTGTTTGTGTTTTGAATTGTAATCGAGACTACGGGAGGAATTGATCTGGAAATTGATCTGGAGAAGCAAGATTGAGTTTTTGAGTTGTTTGTTTGTATCGATTTCGTAATCTAGCCAGGATTGGATTTTGATTAAGCTGTTTTGGGGAATTTTGACGCTGTTGATTCGGGTGCTTAGCTCATCCTGTCACCGTTGAGGTAAATTTTCTCTATTAATTTACTACTATATGGTCATTTGTATTTGAATTTTAGAATGTAGTTTTAGGTGTTGTATGTATTATTTTGGCATGATCTGATATTGCCTGTGAGATCTTCGTTTCATATTATCGGTGATGTTATTCTGGTCTCTGAGCGTGTTTGTTTCTAAATAAATATTTGTATCTATTATATTGTCATCTCCTTTTATCTGTAATTTATTTCATTGTGATAATTCATGATGAAAACTTCAAATCTTAGCTCATAGTAATTTAACAAAAAAAGTAGAAAATAGTATAAGTAGCATCGTTGGCTCTAATTAATATCTTTTATCTTCATCTGAAAGCAATTGGCATTTGTAATGTGCGCAGGTGCTGTAACAGTAGCTCTTGAACCGAATTTTGTAGCAATTGGTGAGCATCTCTTCCTCATTAAACTATTGGTTGGTGTGATTTACCCAAAATTAATTTTGAGAGAACAGAGAACAATTTTTTGATGATTCATTCTTATTGTATCTTCTTTTCTGTCGGCGAGTTGATTAATCTAACTTGATCCTTAACTTCTCATGGTTTTGGAGCAGGTGCAGTGATTTGTGGCAGTTTAATTATAACCTCAACAGTTTTTTACTTCATCATGAAGAAGAAAATTTCCTTACATAAACCAGCATTTACTCTGATACCAAACAGTGGAAAGTGATCTGTCTATATTTTTTCCTGTACTAAAACCAGGATTCCAGGAGTGTCCTTGGATTTGCACCATGTTTAATGCAAGGCTTTTTTAAGAGGCCATTCCTGGTTTAAATTAATGTCAAGCTTTTCATGTTTATTCATATGTTGCCATTCTCAGCAAAATAATAAGCATGAATCAACCTTAGTTTTTTATTTTATTTTGTTTGTACTATAATGATATTCTGAAGTATCATGTTTAGTTGCTTTGCCATTGCAGTAAAAAGAGAATTGTTGGGGAAGAAAAAAAGACAAAAAAAAGCTTAATGGATGTGTCATTAGGTGGTTGGTGCCGTGGTATTATTTAGTGAGATGATAAGAAAATTATCTCCGCTTATGTTGAAGCTATTCTTATTATCCAGTTAGAGTCGGTTTACTTTTTTTCAAATTATGTTTTGGATGCTCTACAGATTATTTGTCCTGTTCTTTTGTATTTCTTCTCTTTCATATATCTTTCCATTTTCTTATGTATATTTTTTGATCTTATGGAGTAGTTGACTGGTGATTATATGTCTCTATTTAGCTCAGCACATATTAATTGGTCGAATGGTCATACTAATATCCTATGTTTAGCTCACTTTTTGTTTTTATTTATTTTAATGAAACCTTGGAGGAGACTATTCTTAATGCCATGAACAACTGTAATATTAATCAGATGTGTCTGCAATTTTCTTCGCCTCTCAATGAACTTCTGTTTGCATCAATGTATACGATGAATCCGCTGCAAATCACTGAGCCTCAGTTGGGTGAAGAAACAATCAGCAGCGACACTGACTCTCAAGTCAATCCCAGTCTGAATGTGAATATGGATTGGATTATTTAGTTGGTTTATTTACTTGCTTTTTTTCCCCTTCAAATTATGTTTTAGTAGAGTATGAATTGTGCTTTGCACTGCAAATTGTAGGAAGTATGAGTCATCTTTTTTGTTACATTATCAGTTGTATCTATTCTATTCTTCAATTTTAACAAACTTGGAATTATAACTTTTGTATCTGTTGCCCTTAGTTATTATTGTTGATGCACTATCTAGATTCTTACTATAATTTCTGTTTTGAACAATTCTAGACAAATAGTTTAATTTCTCTCCAAAACTTACACATGGAATCCTTTTTGGTAAATACAGGAAGAAGAAGAAAAAAAAGACAATTTTTTTTTTCTCCAACTTGTGTATCTTCGAGTAGCAAATCCTTCTAATGAAAGATTTTTTGACCGGTAATTTTGCTGACCCTCTTAGATAATATCAACCAAGGTATAATCCCAACTTGCATTTCAGAGACCTCATAATAGAAATCATCAAGCTCAAGTCTTATGATTTGTGTTTGTAATAATTATTTTATTTGCTTCATATGATGACATTTCAAACTGGCAACATATGAAAAAAAGGTTTAATCAAATATCTCTTTCATGCTACACACACATTATCAAATATTCCCTTTTATATTTTTAAATTTGTTTTTAATAATTAGTAGAAGGGCATATTGAAATTCTATTACATAAAATAATGGTATGGTTAAAACAAATGATGCTCTTTTAATAATTTATTTATTTATTTATTTATTTTTTATTATTATTATTATTATTATTATTATTATTATTATTGTGAATTAATTTGATTTATGTTGATTTATTATGGTGTTTTGATGATTTCATTAGAGGTTAATTTGAATGTCAGGTTTCATTTATTTTTTTAGTGTTATTTTAGATTGTTTATGGGTCAATTTATAATTTATTAAATAGTGTTGGAATTATAATTATATTTTAATCCTAACATTATTTACACCGTGCCTTTAGGCACAGGCATACGCTAGTATGTATATAAAGCAAAGAGAAATTACAATCAACAAAGAAAAAATGAACACCTATTTGTGAAAATTTAATATGACTTGAAAACATATAAATAAATTTGTTTCGAAAACATATCGTTCATAATTTCTAATGTCAGCGTGAATTATTTTACCATTTTTTTCCTTCTCCTCGACTTTGATCTAAATTTGTTATTTAGACAATTGGAATTATAGAGTTGTGAATTCAATTGCTACACAATTTTTTTTTTTTTTTTTTTTTTTTCATGTAACCTGTTATCTTTCTACTTACATGCATGCTTGGGAAGTAGATTTTTGGCTTTTTTACGCTAAAATTCATAAAAAGACAAAATATACTAAAATAACTAATAAGATAAAATGTCACATCAAACTCATAATCATTTCACTTTTTCTCACACAAATTACATCCAATTACAAAAAAAATCCAATCATTTTCTCAAACACAAAAATTTTAACCTACTAAAATAACTAAAAATTAAAATAGTTTATTAAAATAGCCAACTTTCCAAACCAGGCTATATATTCTAGCAGTCAATCATGAGTGTCAAATTTGAAATAGAAGTAGGAAATGAAAAGGGATATCATAGTTCACAATCAAATTAAAAACAAACAGCTTTAATGGAAAGGGAAACATGGTAGTACCTTCACTTCAAACAGGCTTCACTTAGTTTTGAACATGTTATTTTGTTCCATGTTGGTACCTAATCTCATTTGATCTGTTCTTCTGATGACGCATTTTCACTCTAAAAATTTTCACAAGCCATTCTTCTTTCCTTAGAATGATGCAACTTCCTGTCACCAAACCAAATACTGCTCCGCATCCATATCCCATCAACACTGCTTCCCATCCAAAACCATCAAGTCTGCATTTATAATTGTGACTTGAAGAGGATGGTAAAGATGGTGATTTTGCTACCTTGGGAGTATTACATTCCTTTGATAACGAAAAACCACAAAAGCCTGCATTTCCCCCATACGAAGTGTTTGAAAATGTTTCAAATTGTTGGCCTCGTGGTATAATCTCCGTTAGATTATTTTGCGAGACATCAAAAACTTCAAGGAATGTCAAGCTTGTTAGTTGTTGACGTATCTCACCAGAGAGTTTGTTTTGGGATAGATCCAAGGACTCGAGCTTAGTTAGATTCGCCAAGGACAATGGAATCGAACATGTGAAGCCATTTCCTGAAAAATTTAGGACACGGAGGGCTTTAAGTCTTCCAATGGATATTGAAATATTTCCATCAAACTTGTTGTGCGAGAAATCAACAGCTTTGAAGGTGGTGATGATCCGTACGAGTTTCATTTCTAGTCCTTTATTCATTATGGTTACCGAATAATAATAACCATAACCATCGCCCATATAATTTAAGGAGGATTTGTCTTTATCATCCATCATCATTGAATGCATGCTCTCAAAGAATTCTGATGGCAAAGTACCTGTAAATTCATTGTGAGACATGTCAATGATATGTAAATTGGTCAAGTTTAATCTCCCCCATGATAGCTCTATGGGACCATGGAATTTATTTGCTCGCAAGACAATAACCTTCAATTGGGGCAGGCGGTCCAACCAAAATGGAAAAGCACCTTCTATGAAATTATGACCCAGATTCAAAATTTCTAGGTTCGTGCAATTCGCCAATACCATTGGAAGCACCCCTTGCAATCGATTGTTGCCAATGTCAAGTTCTTGCAACAAGCTTGCATATCCAAAAGTCAGAGGGATGGTCCCCCTGAAATTGTTACTCTGCAAGTTTAACACGGTTAATCTTCCACTGAAGTTCCCCAAACAGGTAGGGATTAATCCGCCCAATTGGTTATTGGACAGATTGAGATATACAAGAGAATGAAGATTGCAGAGTGGATTGAGGTCTTCATATATGTTGCAAGATGACAATTGTAATGTCGTAATGTTTTGGCAAGAGGAGGGAGTGGAGTTGGTGGTGGTCAATGATAGACCATTGTTTGAAAGATCCAAAGAATCCAAATATTCAAGCTTTGCAAACGTGTCCAGCTCAACAGTGTTGCTTAAATTATTTGACGAAAGATCAAGATAGGTAAGGTTCACAAGATGAAACAAGGAAGAGGGAATGGGACCTGTTAGTTGATTGTTTGAGAAATATATAGCTTGAAGTTGCGAGAATTTTGAAAAAAGTTGAGGAATTGGGCCTTCAAAATTGTTGGATGAAAGATCAAGTGAAGTTAATCGCGTGAGGTTTGTAAGTGATCTCGGAATCGTACCAGAGAAATTGCAGTCATGGAGGTCTAGCACCTCCAAGTACCCAAGTTGGCCGATGGAATTAGGTAGCTCTCCGGTGAAACCTGTTTCAGAGAGATCCAACGACCTAAGGTGCCTAAGGTGCCGGAGAGTTCCATTAATAAAACTTGGAAGTTTACCTGTGAGTTCTCTGTTACCGGCTAACGACAGCTCCTGCAATTTCTGTAAGTGGAAAATGCTATTGGAGAAATTCCCTTGCCAGACTTCTTCTGATGATGATTGTATTGGGCCAGAAAGATAGGATAGAGTGAGGTCAAGATGGGTCAAATTTGTGAAACGGCCAAATGAAGGTAAAATTTGAGAGTGATTGAAGTTGTTGTAAGAAAGGTGGAGGTGTTGAAGGTGAACAAGATTGAAGAGGCTGCTGTTTGGATGGATGGTACCATATAGGCAGCTAGAACTGAGGTAGAGGCCAATGACATGAGAAGTGGAGTAATCACATGTGACCCCATCCCATGCACAACAATCTGTACCCTTTGTCCAATTCAGTGGAGCAGAATAAGAAGGGAAATCGGAAGCAGAGCAATTGAAGGAAAAGAGTTGCTTAAATTGGAGCAAAGCAGTGCTCTCGTCATTATGGCAAGGATGTGCAGAAGAAGAAGAGCATAAAATTAGGGAATACAGGATACATATTGTGAGTTGATAATTGGATAGTAAGAAATCCATTCTTACACCAGTATTAGGTGGTAGAGAGGGAATTGGATATGATGCTTCTTCTATATGCACTCTCCTTTTTATAACTTAATAATAATTCAATAATAAAAATATATAAACTGAAAATTGTCAGTGTATAGTCTAACATATTATCATTGTATTAGTTTAACGGACTCCATCACTTGTTCAGTTTTGTTACTAATATAAAAATAACATATAAGATGATAAATTATTTTTAATAAATAAATGTAATTAGTATTCAGAATAGCATTATTGAAGTAATGAGTCCCAACACTTGCTCATTTTTATTACTAATAATATAATGCTAACATATGAGGAGATATATAATTTTTGGTAAATAAATGTATTCATCATTGTATTATGAATAAAACTGTGTTTGAATCATGAATTGATATAGGAATTTGAAAAAAGAAAAGCAAATATAAGAGAAATATAAATAAAATATAAGTTAAATTTTTTTATCCACTTTCTCACATTTTCGTTTTCTTTTTCAAATCATTATTTAAATTCATAATCAAATATGATTTAAATTTTTTTTTTCAAACAGTGCCTAAATAAAGAACCCACAATATTGTTCTTATTTGATGCTTTATGTCAATAGCAAGCCTGACTAAATAAACAAATCTGTGTTGATTCTTCGGTACTATGAGTTTCGGATCTCCTGTACCCATTCTTCTGTACTTATCTTCTATCTCGTTCATCTCAGACTGCCACATCATCAATTTTGAAATCATGAATGGGACACAAGATGTGTACAGAAAATGAGTATAGGTGATTCGAAGCCGGTACTATGGACTAGAAGTTATTAGATTGTCCGATTTATCTCCTCATATGTATATATATATATATTAATTATATTAGTATACACATAGGACTAACATTAGAGAGTGAAATGGCTAACTAAGTCCCTATTTGATGAACATATATAATGTCTTGTTTGTTTATAACGATGAAAGGTAGGACTAGATTAGTAGTGAGAAAAGGTTTATAAGATTATTTTTATTTTGAGAAATAAAGAAATAATCTAATGTATATGAAATAATTAATAATTTAATCTACCATTAAGGGTTTTAGATATTTCGAGTGCTAATAAATCATTCTTAACTCATCATGACTGATTCCTCATCTTCCATTTAATTTTCATAGGGTTTTTTGATTTTCTAAAATTAATAGATTTAATATTGTTACTCATGATAACATATTCACAAAATGATATTTTGTAACAAATTTCTTAACGGATCAGGCCTTCTTTCAAAAAATAATGGGAAACTTATTTATAAATCCTTCTTTCCCTACTTATATTTTACTTAAAACAAATTATTTTCTTATATTCTAACAAGTTTTATGGATGATATAGTTACCAAAATACACGTAATAATATTCACATTGACCGTGTATGTTAAGTGATGTGAATATTCACATTGCCCATGTGAATATTCACATCATAAAATATGAACGTTCACACCGTTAATGTGAATATTCACATCATAAAATATGAGCGTCAATGTGAATATTCACATTTTAAAATATAAACGTTCACATCACCAAATTGCTAACCGTTCAAAAAATATTTGTAAGGGTAAAATTATCTATAAAATATCTTAAATATGAAAATTAGGATTTGGTGGATTAAACCCAAATAATAGGACTTACTGAAATAGAATGATATATTATGGACTAATTAGAATACAAGTACTTAGAAAATGAGTTCTTAATAAATCTCTCAAAAATAATAAACTATATAAGCTTTAACTATATTATTAAAAACAGAAAATGATTCGAAAACATAATTTTTATAAATAAAACTAATAAATAATATAACATGATATTTTTGCAATTATAAACTACTAGGTGTTCGTTCAAAAAAAAACTACTAGGTGTTTTTTCGCTTGCAACAAAGGGCTAAAAAATGACATATAATTTTGTATGAATTTTTTCAATAAAAATTATATATATAACATTATTCTTTGTGAAAACCTTTCAAAATTTTGTATGTCATTATTGAAGAAAGGGATGGACAGATGTGTGCTGGGAGACTTGAAGAAGGAAATTTCTTACAAGATGTTCATTGGTGCTGTACGGGAAAGAAATACACCTTCTCGTATAATCCTGTTGACCAAGTCTGCGCTCCTCCGTACGACGTCGCTTTATCACCTGAAAATACAAACGTGAGCTAACCGGCAGGTGTGTGCCGGAAACCTCTCCGATGCCTAAGTCAGTCAACAAGACCAATAGACAAAAAGCTCTATGTGTTCAAGGAGCAAAGTTGCATTACCATTCCAAAGGTGATATTGGTGAGCTTATATAGGTTTCGCGTGGCACAATCCTGGTAGGACTTTTACTCCTCCATGCAGAGTCCTCCTAGGATTCATACTCCTGGAAGATAATGCTTATCCTCCAACACCCTCCCTCACAGCTTAAACCAAGTGAGATGGTTCTTCTTATGGCCGAACTACTTCAAGACCGAAGTAACATCGTCATGCCGGGCAAATCAAGTCACGACCGGTCTAACTGTCACCTCGGTCTGCCTTTACTCTCTTCTACCTCGGCTTCACATGCTAGGCCGAGCTATCCATAGAAGAACCGAATCGAGCTAACCTTTACTTAGGTCCTAGAACAGGTCCAACATACTTCGGTGCTGAACATCACGACCGAGCTACCCCGAGGCATGACGACCGGACTAAGTCCGTCAACTTACTCCGGCGACGAACTATTCATTTTGGACCGGACTACCACTTGAGAGAAACACCCCTTGTAATCCTTTTTAATACGGCCCACCGAACGGCCCACGATCCTAGCTCGGCCCAATTTAAGTATAAATTACCCTTTCAATTGCCCCTTAATTCCATCTGCAAAGCATGATAGGGATTACTTGTCTTCAAACCGTTCTACCAATGCAGCCGAGCTAGAATTTGTAAATCTTTCCAACCGAGCTACAAACCTATAGCAATCCCGGCCGAGCTAAAAACCTTGTAGCTTCTCCAGCCGAGCTAAAAAACCATTTAGCTTATCCTGCCGAGCTAACTTTAAGCCGAGCTGAGAACGTCCGGTCAAAACGTCTCTTCAGTGACAGCAACTGAAACGCTTCTTCTCCTAGGGACACGTGGCAGCCTCTAATTGGCTCCTTACAACTGCCGCGCCGCCCTCGTACTCCGAAAAAATTAAACAGTTCCCGCCCTTTTCTTTCTTACACAAAACAATTCCTTCATTTTCTCGATCTACCTTGACACTTCTAACTTCTCGTGCTCTCTCTCTCTGTGCTTCTGCTCTCTTCAACTCCCAAATCCGTGTTCTTCATTGCAGCTGCTCCAATCTTCAGGTCTTCCTCTCTACCAGGTAAGCACCTGAATCTGTTTCTCGTTTTCCTTTGTTTCCTATACTCTGTTTCACGTGTTTTTACGAAACACTTTCTATGCTTAACTTCATGTTGTTTCTGGAAAAACTTCATAAGAACTTCATGAACATCAAGAAATAGCTAGTAGAACACTTTATTTGATCCAAAAAATACATCTAACCGAACTAGGAAATTGTTTTTGCCACATAAAGATATAGGAAAACTGGAACCGGACTGGCACTTGTGCACAACAGTAGCTTTAATAAGTCACCAACTGATTCACACTAGCCGAGATAAAAACTCACCGAACTAGGAATCTTGGCCCTCGACCGAGCTAAGGCTTCGGGGCTAAGCCAGCTTTTTGAGTTTCTAAACTGGACTCAGAAAGCTGCCCCTTGATGCTTAACCGGAGTAACAAAAACCATAGGCAGAACCGAAATAACCGAGCATCTTGCGAACCGAGATAAGAACACACCTTTTA
Source organism: Camellia granthamiana (assembly GCA_036172215.1). Lineage (NCBI taxonomy): Eukaryota > Viridiplantae > Streptophyta > Magnoliopsida > Ericales > Theaceae > Camellia > Camellia granthamiana. Next base: position 38,504,845 of record CM069914.1, read on the forward strand.
GAAACCGAGGTAGATCATGCAGTACCCCGTTTAGCCGAAGTAAGGCTTCCTTTTCTTGCTTTGTTTTTGTAGCACGACCCATGATCTGTGCTTAACACCTTGTTTTTCCACTTTGCAGACTTAGGTTGCCCAGGCACTCCTTCTGCGCGCTCAACCGAGCTGTTGAGCACATCTTCACAGCCGAGCTAAATTATTTTTAACTTATACAATAAATGGGGAAATATAGGTTCCTTGTAGAAACCCCAGGAGGCCTGGCCGAATTCCGAAAGGATTTCAACATTCCAGCCGATGTAAATCTTACCTTAGCCGAACCAGACGTAGACCCATGGGGCAACGAAGGCTTTGTCCCCTTTACACTCCAATCAATAATAGAGACCGGACTTTGATTCCCAGTCCAACCCTTAATTTGTGAATTCTTAAGACAAACCAGACTATGCCCCACCTAGCTGTCCACCAATACATACCGAATAATAATGGGTATAACCGCACTGAACCACCAAACCGGTCTGAACCTTGGTTTAGCCGAAATACTCCATCAATACTCCATAGGATCCAAGAACGAAGGCTGGTGCTATTACTTGAGAATATGCCGTGGCCGAGAAAAAATAATTAAGGATACACCGGACAAAGACCTGAATGACGATGACTTCTTCTGGGTGTCTGGGAACTTTGAGGACCTTCAAGCCCAGATTCCTGGCCGAAGAATAAATTAGAAACAAGGAGAGCCCGGTATACATACTTCGGTTGCATTTCACATTTTTTCTCTATTTCGGCTTTCTACTCTGGACCGAACTAACACTTGTTTTATTTCTTTGCAGATAAAGCCCATCTCCTTTCTAACTACGGCTACCCCAACCTCGGTCTTCTGCGAGCCGCACTACGAGTAAAGGAGAGAGGTTGGGCAAAGCTTCTAAACTTCGAACCGACTTACCGCTACTCCGGTCGCCGAAAAGCAAGGGTGACTGATTTTCTTCTTGAGGAAGCACCGCAACCGGACCCCTCCTTGCCCGAAATCAACCTAATACCTCTTACAGCCGAACAGGAAATGGCGAAGAAAAACCGACTGAAGGCATTACTGACCGCAACAAACCCCGCCGAAGTACGGGAAACCGGCCGGTCCACTGAGACCGTGGTGGCATTTCCATCCCAGCGGCCCTCCTCATCTCGTCCGAGCAAGCGTGCCCGGACTAATCAGGCCGAGCCACGCCTTGCTGACGAAGATGAGACCATCTTGCCACCTAGTCCTCCTCATAACATTCAACCGAACCCCCAACCGGAGCAATCAGACCGAACTCTCTCTGTCTCCAAATGGGTTCCTGAGCTAACCTTCAACAACCGAGATATCACTGACTCTGATTCGATTGTCACAGAGAAGGACCACCTAATGGCTTTTAACCTAGCCAAGGGTGTGTGCCTCCCAAAAGATATGGAGCACCACTACAAGCAGCTCAACACCGAACTAAAGTCAATTCGGTCCTCAACCAAGTTCATGATCCTGGTAAATAGCTTCCCTCTTTCTTTGTAAGTTTCTTCTGATTTTGAGTCCGGCTAATCTTTACTCCTCTTTTTCAGGCCATCCAGAAAAACCAAGTCACTCACAGGAGGGTCATGGAACTTCGGCGAAATACAAGAGAGGCCATGGCTGAGGCCGAACTGAAAACGGCCGAACTAGAGGAGGCGAAGAAACAGCTGGCCGAGCTTCGGGCAGAGAACGGTCGTCTGACCGAAGTTGCTAATGCGGCTGAGGCTGAGAAACAAAAGATTGCCATTGCGACAAAGGACAAGTACTTGCGTCACTTGGCACAGATTGAGAAGCAAAAAGACACCGAAATAAACCAACTAAAGGCCGAAATGAAGAAGGCCGAAAAAAGAGGCTTTAAGGAGGCCGAAGACGCATACACCCTCCAATGTGACGCAGCCAAAGATCTTTTTTTCAAATGTGGCTGGAGGAGTGCGGTGGAGAAGCTCGGTTGTACACCAGACACCGAGGTCTACAATGCTCCACCGTATTCTATCCCGGCTTCACTGGCACAGTACGCTGCCGATCTCCAAAAAGCTTTTCTCGAGGGGTCCGGCGATGATGAAGATGATGATGATGATGATGATGATGAGGATGAGGAGCCATCTCTCACTCCAGCTGCCAACGAACAACTCAATAATCGGGCAGCTCGGTTGGAGCCAGTTGTTGAAGACTTGACTAATGAGCTACCGGCTGATACCGGGCTGCCGATTGACACCACGGTCCAAACGGAGCTTCCTCCCCAAACCGAACTCCCAGCAAACACCGGTCTCCAAACAAATGCGGAGGATGAATTTGACGCTGAACTTGATGTACTTCTCCGCTGATTTTTTGTTTTTCTTCTTTTGTTCTGAACTTTTGTAATCGGGCTGCGGTCCTTCAGTTGTACTGGCTTTTTACTTCAACGAAATGAAAGTTTTGTTCTGAGCCAACTCTTATTCCGGTTTTGTCTTCAATGAAATGAATTTTCCATGTATTCATTTGCACCAACTGTGATCTCGGTTTTAGCTATCTAACTTACTAGCCAACCACTCTTCAGCCAGTATAACTTACTTCGGCTGGAGAGTACAAAGAGTTGGTTTAATCCAGCCAACCACACTTCAGCCGATATAACTTACTTCGGTTGAAGAGTACAAAGTGTTGGTTTAATCCAGCCAACCACTCTTCAGCCGATATAACTTACTTCGGTTGAAGAGTACAAAGAGTTGGTTTAATCCAGCCAACCACTCTTCAGCCGATATAACTTACTTCGGTTGAAGAGTACAAAGAGTTGGTTTAATCCAGCCAACCACTCTTCAGCCATACACTTACTTCGGCTGAAGAGTAATAAGAGTTGGTTTAATCCAGCCAACCTCTAAGTTGGTTTTTCCAGCCAACTTAGAATAAAATGTTTGGTTATTCCGACCAAGCGTCCTGCAGCCTGGATCCCAATCCTGGGCTTAGGAGGGGTGTTGGTTTAATCCAGCCAACGTCTCTTCAGTCATACACTTACTTCGGCTAAAGAGTATAAAGAGTTGGTTTAATCCAGCCAACCACTCTTCAGCCATAAGCTTACTTCGGCTGAAGAGTACAAGTGTTGGTTTAATCCAGCCAACCTCTAAGTTGGTTTTTCCAGCCAACTTAGAATATAATGTTTGGTCATTCCGACCAAACGTCCTGCAGCCTGGATCCTTATCCTGGGCTTAGGAGGGGTGTTGGTTTAATCCAGCCAACCACACTTCAGCCATAAACTTACTTCGGCTGAAGAGTAACAAGTGTTGGTTTAATCCAGCCAACCTCTAAGTTGGTTTTTCCAGCCAACTTAGAATATAATGTTTGGTCATTCCGACCAAACGTCCTGCAGCCTGGATCCTTATCCTGGGCTTAGGAGGGGTGTTGGTTTAATCCAGCCAACCACACTTCAGCCATAAACTTACTTCGGCTGAAGAGTAACAAGTGTTGGTTTAATCCAGCCAACCTCTAAGTTGGTTTTTCCAGCCAACTCAGAATATAATGTTTGGTTATTCCGACCAAACGTCCTGCAGCCTGGATCCTTATCCTGGGCTTAGGAGAGGTCATAGTTGGTTTAATTCAGCCAACTATGTTTACAATGCTACTAACTTTACTAAGGCTACTCTCTTCTGAACATAATTATGCTAAAAAAGAATCGACTTGTTTTATTGAGAAAGTAAAAAATTACACATACTTAAGAGAAGAGAAAACTAGAAATAAAACAACTTGAGATTTGCCGTGTTCCATGGCCTAGGAATTGCTTTGCCGTCCTCATCTTCCAAGTGGTATGCCCCTTTGCCCGCTAATCCGACCACTTTGTAAGGTCCTTCCCAATTCGGCCCCAACTTGCCATCTCCTGGGACCAATGTGTTGCCCATAACTTTGCGAAGTACCCAATCGCCGATCTTGAATTGCCTTGGATGCACCGTTTTGTTATACTTCCTAGATAGTTCTTGTTGGTAGGAGGCGATGTGAACCAATGCTCTGTCTCTTCTTTCTTCCGCAAGGTCAAGTTCCAATGCTATGGCTTCGCCATTTAAGTCTGGATCAAAATTTTCGCTCCGAATTGTGGGGAGTCCGACTTCTAATGGGATGACTGCTTCCATGCCATAGGCTAAGGAGAATGGAGTTTCTCCTGTTGACCGCCGTGGTGTGGTGCGATAAGCCCATAAAACATGAGGGAGCTCTTCTGCCCACTTGCCTTTGGCTTTCTCCAACCTTTTCTTCAATCCGTCCAAAACTACCTTGTTTGACGCCTCGGCCTGACCGTTTGCTTGGGGATACGCCGGTGTAGAATTGTAGAATTCTATCTTGTATTCTTCGCAAAAGCCTCTGAAAATTCTGCCATCAAACTGAGTGCCGTTGTTTGAAATCAGTGCTTTTGGTATGCCAAAGCGAGTAATGATGTTCTACCAAACAAACTTCTTCACATCTTTTTCCTTGATTGACGCCAAGGCTTCTGCTTCCACCCACTTTGTGAAGTAGTTTGTTGCCGCAAGAAAGAACTTCTTGTTGCCTGGTGCCGTTGGGAGTGGTCCCACTATGTCTAAGCCCCACATCGCGAAAGGCCATGGACTAGTGAGTGGTAGTAGTTCTCTGGCAGGTTGGTGTATTTGGTGCGCAAACTTCTGACACTTTTCGCACTTTTTGACATACTTCTCCGAATCCGCTTGCATGTATGGCCACCAGTATCCTTGTGAAATGGCGCGGTATGCCAATGATCTTCCTCCTTGATGGCTGCCACATACCCCCTCATGTATTTCGAACAGGAATGCTTCCACCTTACTGGAGTGAACACACTTTAAGTAAGGTCCTGAGAACGACTTCTTGTACAATGCCAAGGATGGAGAGAGCCAGAATCGTTGTGATTTTGCTCTTATTCTGTTGGCTTCTTTCTTTTCTTCTGGTAAGGTGCCGTCTTTCAGGAACAGTATGATGGGATCCATCCAAGAAGGGCCTAAATCCGCACAACATACCTCTTCTGCTTCTGGGTCTTCAATGCTTGGTCTAGGCAGGTAGTCGATCAATAGTGGATGAGGAATGGAGGTATCCGCCACTGAGGCGAAGCCTGCTAGTTCGTCTGCTCTGCTGTTCTCCTCCCTGCTGATCTGTTCTATTCTCACTACTTCAAACTTTTTGATCTCTGTTCTGACTAGCTCTTGGTATTTAGCCATTCTGTCATCCTTTGCCTCATAATCGCCTGAAATTTGGTTCACCACCAGCTGTGAGTCGCTGTAAACCATTAGCTCGGTGGCCTTCATGTAGAACGCTGATTTGAGACCTGCAAGAAGTGCTTCATACTCCGCTTCATTGTTCGATGCTGGGAAGCCGAGGTTGATAGCTTGTTCTACAACCAGGCCGTCTGGAGAGATAAGGACTATGCCAAGTCCTGCGCCATGTCGGTTGGATGCTCCATCCACAAAGAGCTTCCACATCTCCCCTACAAACAACTTCCAGCATATGGACGGATCGGATGATGTTGTGGGGTCTGGAATGTCGCTGGAGTTTTCTTCATGATCCATAGTTGCAGTCTGCCCCTTGTCTTCTGATGGGACCAAGTCATTAGTTGTTGGTGAGTTTTGACTTGGTGTAGCAAGGTCTGCTTCCTCCTTGCCTTCTCTACTCTGGTCTGCCTTGGGCTCTGGCTGAGTAACCTGCACTAGGGGTTGCGCTATTCCGGCGTCAATCTCCATCCCTAGTTCGGTTGTGTCAGTCAGGTCGATTGGGCAGACTTGGTGGCTTCCAAGAGTGAACTCCGCGACGAAGTCTGCCAAAGATTGGGCCTTTACTGCGGTTCTGGGTTGGAACTTGATGTCATATTGTCCCAATTCTACTGCCCACTTCAGAATTCGCCCAGAAAAGTTTGCCCTTTCAAATAAAGCCTTGAGTGGGAAGGCTGTGAGAACAACTATGGTGTGTGCATGAAAGTAATGTGACAACTTCCTTGAGGCCATCATTAAGGCTAATGCCAGTTTCTCCAGTGGCAAATACCTCGTTTCGGCGCCTAACAATGTCTTGCTGACATAGAAGATTGGAAAATGCTGGATTCCTTCTGCTCGAACCAACACTGCACTTACCGCGTGTTGAGAGACTGCCAAGTAGAGGAAGAGTTCTTCTCCAGGTATTGGGGTGACAAGTAGTGGTGGAGAAGACATGTATTCCTTCAAACTCTCCAGAGCTCGGTCGCATTCTTCGTCCCACTCAAACTTAGCTTTTAATGACTGAAAGAATGGACGCAATCTGTCTGAAGACCGGCTGATGAATCGGTTAAGTGCTGCTGCCATGCCGGTGAGATGCTGCACTTCTTTCACCGAGTTAGGCCTTTCTAACTCTTGAATTGCTTTGATTTGGGAGGGGTCTGCCTCAATACCCCGGTTGGTCACCAGGAAACCCAGAAACTTGCCAGACCCTACACCGAATGCGCACTTAGAAGCGTTAAGGCGCAGCTTGTGTTTCTTCAGGATCTGGAACATCTCATCTAGGTCCTTTAGATGGTCATCCGCATCCTTGCTTTTGACCACCATGTCGTCGATGTAAGCCTCCATTGTTCTGCCTAACAATGGCTCGAACATCTTTGTGACCATTCTCTGGAATGTCGCCCCTGCGTTCTTTAGGCCAAAGGGCATGACCTTGTAGCAGTATAGTCCTCTTGGAGTGGTGAAGGATGTTACTTCCTGATCCGGTTCGTGCATGGCTATCTGATGGTAGCCTCTGTATGCGTCAAGGAAGCTAAGCCTGCTGTGCCCAGCTGTTAGGTCCACCAATTGATCTATCCTTGGTAGGGGGAAGCTGTCCTTCGGGCATGCTTTGTTGACCGTCTTGTAATCGACGCAGACGCGCCACTTGCCATTCTTCTTTGGCACCACGACTGTGTTGAAGATCCATTTGAGGTAATGTACCTCTCTGATTGCTCCTGCCTCCAGTAGGTTACCCACTTCTTCTGCCACTATCTCGGCGTGGTGGAGTGCCGATCTGCGGGTGCGCTGAATGATCGGTCTGGCAGAAGGGTGGACATTGAGTTGGTGACAGATGAAGTTTGGATCAATGCCTGGCATGTCGTATGGGGTCCAAGCGAACACTTCGATGTTGGAGGTCAGAAATTCCAAGACCTCCAATCTCTCAGTGCTGGACAACGACGAACCAAGCAAAAAGAACTTGTCCGGGTTCTTTTCATCTATTCTGACCTCCACCAAGTCCTCTACTGCTTTCTGACTAGCTGCTTTGCCGACATCTGCGAATAGATCATTACTCTCAGGTTCTTCAACCGAATGAACGTATCCTTTGGCAGCGCGGCTGCCATTCACCGTGACGAAGCACTGCTTCGACATGATCTGATCTCCATAAACTTCTTCTATTACTCCAGTGTCGTTAGGAAACCGCATCACTTGGTGGTAGGAGGACGCCACCGAGCGCATGGCATGCAGCCATGTTCTACCCAAGATAATGTTGTAGGTGGAGGGGACCTTCAACACCCAGAACTCCACTTGTTTCGTCACACTCCCTGCTCTAACTGGGAGAATAATTTTGCCGACAGGCCATTCTGGCATGGAGTTGAATCCAATCAGGGGGGAAACGGCAGGTGCCAAGTCTTTGTCCTGCAACTTCAATTGTTTGAACGTCTCGTAGTACATGATTTCACATGAACTACCTTGGTCAATCAGAATCCGCTTGACGTCAAAATCCTTGACTCGGAGAGTGACGACCAAGGCATCGTTGTGAGGGCAATATATTCTGTCCAAGTCTTTATCCGAAAAGGACATGACGTTCGTGACTTCTGTCTTTCCCTTCTTGGCGGCAGGCTGGGCACTTAGCACCTCCCTTAAGTGCTCAGCCTTCTTGATCGACCCTCTGAGCTCGCATACACGCTCGGGTTCGAAGACTCCATGGATCACATTGATTACGCCTTGAGGTGGAGCGTCGATTGGCATTCCATTGGGGTTATTGTGATCCTGGGGGGCTGGTTGCGTTCCTCCTTCAATGTATTTGTCGAGGTGACCCGCTGCAACCAACTCCTCCAGGTGCTGTCTTAATGGCGTGCAGTTCTCAGTGCGGTGCCCCTTTTCTTTGTGGAAGGTGCACCTGGATCTGTCATCATAGTCCTTCTGGGCCTCGCCTAGCTTGGCTGGCCACTTGACGAAAGGCTCGTCTCGAATCTCACTGAGTATACAGTAGATCGGTTTCTTGAATACCGTGGTTATGGCAGTGCGGACTCTCAACCATCTCTTGTCCTGGTCCTCGCCGTTGTCTCGCCTACCTCGTCCATTTCGGTTTTGGCGATCTACCGTATTGACCTTTGCTGAGGTCTTCTTCTCTGGGGCTGGGGTCGCGCCAGATTTTGCTTTGGCACGAGCGCTATCCTCTTCAACCCTGATGTGCTGATGCACTCTCTCCATCAGGGCCTCCATGGTTAGGGGTGGTGTCATGGTGATAGAGTCCCTCAGTCTGTTCCCGACTGGAAGGCCTCTTTTATATTGCGCAATGGCGAGATTGGTTGGGCAGTCCCCAATCTGGTTGAATGTCTCCCAGTAGCGACTGTTGTATGACCTCAGGGTCTCCTTATCGCCCATGTCGATGGAGAGTAACTGGTCGATCTCCACCGGGGTTTTCGTGTTTGTTCTGAATCGCGTCACGAATGCCTCCGCCAGTTGCGCCCAGGAGGCTATGCTGCCCTCTGGAAGCTTTTCAAACCAAGTCAAGCCTAGGTCGCCAAGGCTTGAAGGGAATAGGATACACATCAAGGCCTCGTTCCGCCGGTATACAGCCATAACCTGGCGAAAGTGGCTCAAGTGTGAGTAGGGGTCCGTCTTCCCCTCATACGTTGTGAATTTGGGTTGTAGGAAGCCTGACGGAAGGGGCGCGTTTTCTATTGCTGGGACGAATGGTGAGGTTTGCAGCCTTGCCAATGCCTTGTCCGTTGGTTCGTATGCCGGGCACGGCATTGGCATTCCAACCTTGACGCTTCCATGCGTCCGAGGAGCCAACCGCTGTAAGGCAGGAACCCTGTGTGGATTGCGCGCTCTGGCGTCCTCCTTCCACCGTGCCTTCTCTTCTAACATGGATCGTAGGTCAGACGATCTGGGCAACTCCGTCTGTCTAGACCTTGTCTGGTGTGTATGCGAGGGCCAATATGTGCTCCCCTCAGTGTATGACCTCTCAGACCTCTTCCTCTCAGACCTGGAGTAACGAGTCCTGGAAGATCTGGATTGCGTGTCGCCTGTCCTGAGGCTTTTGTTCTCTGCTTGAGAGGGTGTAGAATTCCTACTACGACCCTCCGAGTGGCGAGGGGGCGTCTTGTTTGTGCGCCCCTCTCCTGTCGCCACTTATTTTCCTTTTACCTGGCGCTTTAAAGATTCCATGTCCGCCGCCATCTGTCTTATCAACTCGTCTTGTTCCCTGACGCGATCCTCCAGAGCTTGAGGATCAACCCTGCGCCTTTGTCTTTCTGGGCTTTGCGAACGAGAGGGATGAGGGCAGTTATTCCGTCTTCGTCCCCTTGCATCCCTCCTGGAATTCTGTCTTTGTGGTTCCAGGTTCGCCATGGGAGGGACAAGAGGTAGACCTTCGCGCCTCGCGCCTCCTTCTGGTGTTAGCCCGTCAACGGCGGAATGTGGCAATTCTTCGTTGTGCTCCATTGATTTTGGGGAGAAAGCTTGATCAAGAGGTCGTTCTTGTCTGACTTCCCACAGACGGCGCCAATTGTACGGGAAAGAAATACACCTTCTCGTATAATCCTGTTGACCAAGTCTGCGCTCCTCCGTACGACGTCGCTTTATCACCTGAAAATACAAACGTGAGCTAGCCGGCAGGTGTGTGCCGGAAACCTCTCCGATGCCTAAGTCAGTCAACAAGACCAATAGACAAAAAGCTCTATGTGTTCAAGGAGCAAAGTTGCATTACCATTCCAAAGGTGATATTGGTGAGCTTATATAGGTTTCGCGTGGCACAATCCTGGTAGGACTTTTACTCCTCCATGCAGAGTCCTCCTAGGATTCATACTCCTGGAAGATAATACTTATCCTCCAACACCCTCCCTCACAGCTTAAACCAAGTGAGATGGTTCTTCTTATGGCCGAACTACTTCAAGACCGAAGTAACATCGTCATGCCGGGCAAATCAAGTCACGACCGGTCTAACTGTCACCTCGGTCTGCCTTTACTCTCTTCTACCTCGGCTTCGCATGCTAGGCCGAGCTATCCATAGAAGAACCGAATCGAGCTAACCTTTACTTAGGTCCTAGAACAGGTCCAACATACTTCGGTGCTGAACATCACGACCGAGCTACCCCGAGGCATGACGACCAGACTAAGTCCGTCAACTTACTTCGGCGACGAACTATTCATTTTGGACCGGACTACCACTTGAGAGAAACACCCCTTGTAATCCTTTTTAATACGGCCCACCGAACGGCCCACGATCCTAGCTCGGCCCAATTTAAGTATAAATTACCCTCTCAGGTGCAAAAACCCTCTCCTGTCAATCAATATAATAATTAATTCAATGGGGTTGGATTCTCTCAAGTTGGCCATTCATCTTGAGAGAGTAGTTAGGCTTAATGAGCTCGTTTTGGGGTCAACATCATTGTTGAGTATAATATTTATGTAAAAAATCAAAATCATTGGACATCAGTACTTATATATTTGAATCACATTTGTTTTAAAAAAATGAACGACAAATATAATTTTGAGAATAACCATCTCTTTTTGTTATATAAATGTTATTCAAACATATAGCTTTTGATGTGCATCACCGTAACGAATTTTATATTCAACAATTCTTAAAAAGTGATTGGTTTGAATATATTATCAAGATCAATCCCAAAACGGACGCACAAAACCCAAATTATTCTATTAAGTTAGATGACCAACTTTGGAAAATTCAAATCGTAAATTAATACTTGAAAAGCAACCGAAAGAGAAATTGAAAGCTCTTGTCACTACATTAATCTTGTAATTTTCAACTAACACTTGATTCTTTGAAATTTCATCTCATATTTAGTGGATGATTTGGTCCTCGAATATTGTTTTTATTGATATAGCTTTCATTTCACAAATTAGTGGAAATATATTGGAATTTAATTGGAAGCTTCACAAATTAGAATTTTTTTGTCATAAATCTTTGAGTAACAGAAAACATAGAGGTCTTTCTTCAATGTTACTAGCTTGATTTTATTAATAAGACTTAGGAGTCTTCCATGATATTATCTATAAGTTTTAAGTTATCTTTAATAATCTTGATTGGATGACCATAAAATTATGTTTTCTATAAGTTTGATTTTTCAGTAAAATTAAAAGGGAAACAATCTGGTAGAACATGAAAGTTACTGGGAGAAGTAGAAAGCTATCCCATCCACAAAGGAACAAAGTGGAAGGTGTGTCTTTTGATGTTTTAATGTGCAACACATTGGATTTGAAATTAATAATAAAAGAATTTAAAAAATGTAAGACTTAGTAGAAAGTCTTTTCATAAATTTGCAACATGGTGGTAGGAATGGGTCTCTCGACCCGACGTGTGGATTGGTTGATGGAAATTGATTTGTCTCCATTTTCTACTTATTCACAGAGACTTTAGAAAGTCTTTTCATAAATTTGCAATATGGTGGTGGGAATGGGTCTCTCGACCCGACGTGTGGGTTGGTTGATGGAAATTGATTTGTCTCCATTTTCTACTTATTCACACAGACTTTGGAAAGTCTTTTCATAAATTTGCAATATGGTGGTGGGAATGGGTCTCTCGACCCGACGTATGGGTTGGTTGATGGAAATTGTTTTGTCTCCATTTTCTACTTATTCACACAGACTTTAGAAAGCAAAAACAAACAAACAAACAAAGAGTATTCATACACTGTGAGACCTATTTCAAAATCAATAAGAAAAGAAAGAAAGTGAATAACTGCCGGACTTTTGCTTAAATGATCATTTCCTATTTGCTAAGATTAATTTCATTTTTAAAAACAAAAAAACAGATAAAGAGTGTTCATTTTTTTTTTTCAATTTTGTCGCAAAAAACATAGTAATGATATTTTTTGCAACAAAAAAATTAGTCCTGAAAAAATATTTTTTTTTCTTCTAACTTTTTTCTCTAACACATTAATTTGTTGTAATTATGGATGAATTGTTCAAATTTTAAAATCACCTTTTCAACCACCAAATTAGGTCTTAATATTTACTGATTTATATAATCATCTTTAATTGGACTACAAGAACTGAAATAAAAATCATCCTTTAGAGTGGCTTTGCTCAAATCCCAGAAATCAATACAAACTCTGATTCTGCCATCTTTCTTCGAAACTGGCACAATATTGGTTAACCAAGTCGGATATTCTGATACCAACAAGAATCCAACATTGATTTGTTTGGTAACCTCCTCTTTGATTTTCAGTGCTCAATCCGGACGAACTCTGTGAAACTTCTATTTGACAGGTTGAGCCTTAGGGTGAAGAGGGATCCTATACTGTACAATCTCAGGATCGATATCAGGCATATCTTCGTAGGACCATGCAAAAACATATTTGAATTTTTTTAATAAAGCAACTAATTGCTCGTGTTCCTCCAAAGATAAAGTGGAACCAATCTGGACCAAGCGAAGATCTTTCTCAGTTTCCATATTTTCTAAAATAATCTCATCTATTAATGGCTTAGCACACCTCTCTTCCTCCCATTCAACTAGATTTTTCAAAACCCAAGGAATTTCTTCCTCTTCGTTTTTATCAAAATTTTGAAAATTCTGGTCAATACTATGAACTATAGGAACAGAGAAGTAAGCGGAAATCACATCATTTTCATTCACAACATTAGGCTTAACAGTTACAATAGACTCAAAAGAAAAACAAATAGAAGACCTAGATGGGTTAATGATGTTTGGGTTATTACCCACATAACCACTGGAGTCTGGCATTCCAGACAGACCTGACTCCACAGAATCAGACTTAACAACCGACTCAGAACTTAAAAAACTTTTTTCAAAACTCCAATTTGCATGTGGGGCCATCCACTGCATCCATGATGAAACTTGAGTAATTAGTGGGTGACCCCTCCCTGATCACAGAAACGATTATATCTCCTAAGTTCGTTGGTTCACCTCCGGTATTTGACTCTTTCAATAGATCAGCCAGTATTAGACCTAGGACATCATCCATGCTACTTTCTGAACTGACATCATTGTCTTGACCGATGTCGATGCTTGGATCTGCTCGCTCTTCGTCACTATCAGAGAGTTAAGGATCAAAGAAGATCTCAAACCTGGGACACCTCTTCTGTTTCTCTTGGTCGATCCATGGTTCAGGAAACCCACAAAAAGGGAAATCCTCTTCTTGACGGACAAAGTGCCGTTCAAAGTTCCATGAATTGGCTTATGGACCAACTCAAACCATCGCCCGACTCTTTTGCCTTGATCATTTCTTTGATCTCTTCACCTTTCCTCTTCTAATCTTTTTTTGTAGGTGCATACCCCAATCCAAATGCATACTGGTTATGAGGCACTTCATTTGATGTAGTGATGCCTTTTCTGCCATTTTTCCCCAATTCCATTCCAGGAATATGCCCCAGCCTACTTATGAAGTAGATTAGCTAGGCACTGATGTACATCCCTTCACCTTCTGCCATGATTGTCTGAACCAGCTGGGCTTCCACCAATGTAAAGCCCGAGAGGAACAAATCCTCCTCTCCATGTTGTGTTTCTGGTAATGGTGTTGTAACTTCCGGAGGAGGTTGAATGGATGAATTTCCAAAAGCGGTGGCAATTCCTTCGTCATATGGTATTTTACCAGTCGGCGCATCGTGGAGGATACAAGTTTCATCTAATGAAGTCAGGGCCTTCCTAATAACAGGTTGAATGTTGCAGGAACATCCAACTTCGTGCTCAGATGGACCCACTATTACTTGCACTTTGATTGTCCCTATAACTTCTCGACTAGTATTATCATAAGCCTGGATCAACTGAATAGTGGGCATGAACTCTGCCGGCTTTAGCCCTATTGCATAAGCAGTGCGTGAAAGACGGACATTGATGGCTGATCTGGTGTCAATCAGAACGATCGGGATCCATTTCTTTCTGCACCCTGATGACACATATAGAGGCTTATTGTGTCCTGACCCTTCCGGTGGTAGCTCTTTGTCAGAGAAAGCCATTATGGGAACTGTTTCACTTGGAGTGATTAGCGACACCAGTTGTTTCAGAGTTGTGTCGATCGACAACTTAGCCTTGCTTAAGGCTGACAGCATCACCTGTCGGTGCTCTCGGGAAGCCATGAGAAGCCCCTAGATGGAGTTGTTTGCCTAGATCTTTTTTAACTGCTTTAGAACCAGGTCTTCTTCTACTTCTTTCTCTTTCTCTTTCTCATCTTCTTTGTCTTTGCCTGATAACTCTCCTTAGTCTAGATGTGGAGGCTTGAAGTAGTGCCCACTCCTAATAAGATGATCAATTTCTTCCAAGTACCAAGTCTCGTCAAGCACATTGCTTCCCCATTCATCATTAGAATGGACAAGCTGCAAGTCGTCATCATTCCACCATTCGTCTTCATTGACCAAAAGGCAATTGTCAGGCTCTTTTCGAATCATCCCCACATTACACTCTGGTTCACTCTTTGATTCCTTTGTTCCCTTTTCGAAAGCTTTTTCAATGTTGATCTTTGGTTCATCCTCTTTTCTTTCGGTTTCCCAATCAGACACTTCTCCATTGTTTGACTAACCATGACCGGTATCTGAATTTCTTGGATGCCATCATCTCGTTTGCATATTCCCAAGGTCTAAATCTTCAAAGAACTTGAAATTGGCCAAGTCCTCCTCTAGGTCGGCCAATTCATCCAATCCATGTTTAGGTTTATTTTCCTTGACAACATTGATAGAAAATGAGTCATTTGTTGACTAATGGGTACGATATACTTGCTAGGATTGTATCCTTCCTCTGGTAACTTCCCAGTTTTAATCACTACTATTTTGGCTACTTCCTTTTCGGTTTCTGCCACTACCACTATAGGATTTTCAGGTTTTGGTTGAGTTGGAGGTGCATCCATCATGCAAAGATCAGTGCTCTCAGGAATGTATACCTTAAGTTTGGGTAGATGAGAAGGCATAATGTATATATTGGGGTTAAAGGTAGGTGGTAGTGTATGTATGAAGTTCAGGCGAGGGAGTGGTTGGATTTTGTCATGGGATGGTAGCGGATTAGTGGTGACATTGGGTTTTGGTGGTTGTGGGGAGAGCTATGACTTTGTTGTCAATGAGATCTTGAATCTCATGATGATGATGATAGTAACGATCAGTGCCATGTCGAGGTTATTGGTGGAAGGCACAGTGTTTGGCAGGGTCGTGTTTGGCTAGAAGAGGATTGGGAAGAGGTTGAGGGTCAAGAAACTTGAGATGCCCCTTTTCTATCAAGACCTTCATAGCTCTAGAGAGGGACATATAGAGAGAGGTGAATGTTCTGGTTAGGGTCCAGGTTGCATTTGTTGTTTGTGAACTGGTATAAGCAAAAAGATTAGCCATTTGGGTGGTAGTAGTGACCGAATTGACTTCAGAGCGCTTTACAGCTATGCTACTACTGATAGTAGCATTGTAATTGCGCCCGGAGGTTTTTCGCATAGGTTCTTTGTCGTCAACAATGATTCCCTACTTGATGGCATCTTCTATCTGGACTCTCATTTCATGTAGTACTTTAAAGTGAACAGTGGAAGGACTATCATCTTTTGTAGCATCTTGCCATGCAAATTCCTTATCACTATGCGAATTTGATCTTTTTCTGGTGGTCTATTGGTCATCATTGCTGCCTTGGTCCTCCACCTAGTGATGAAGGCTACAAAACTCTCATTTGGCTCTTGGCAGGTTGCCTCTAACTCCCAGGTGGTCACTTCAATCTAATATTATAGGCATACTCGGTGATAAAGGCCTCGGCTAATTCTTCCCAGCTTTGTTTCACTGAGTCCTCTAACTTGGCGTACCAAATGGCAGCCACGCCTGACAAAGTCTGTTTGAATAGAGAAAGTTTTTGCGGACGAGTCAGTCCCATAGGCTTCAAAACATTAGAGAACAAGCAAATCTGCACCATTGGGTCACCAAATCCATCGAACCTATCAATGTGTGGCATCTTAAATCGTTCAGGCAACTTTACAGCTATTTCAGTATACCCATCTTCGATGTCTGGGATTGAGTTAATTCCCTGGGACCTTTTGATCATTTTTTCCAACTTGGCTAGTTTCAACAACGTTGGATCAACTCATTTGTTTTCAAGGAAAAAAGCCCTCCTGTTGGTTGTGGAAGGAGAAGTGGTCCTCTTGATAAGAGACTTAAGAGGGATTGCAATGGCGGTGGGAGGGGGTTGGGAAGGGTGTGGTGGTTGAGGGAGGAGTTGGGGCTCTGGAGGGTGATGGTGGCGGCGGCGGCGATGGGCGGTGATGGTTAGGGCTTGAGATTAAAGATGTGGGTATTTTGGTGTCATTTGAAAATTAATAATGTGAATTGAAAAAAAAAAAATTTAAATTCAACTCGAGTGTGGTGTGAACTGAGACAATTGTGTTGTGTAAATATAATTTTTCTAAACCTTACATTTTGGTCCCCTTATTTGAGTGGATGCTTCTGTCCTAATTCAAGGAATCAAGAATCATTACAGTTTAGTTGACAGATTGAAACGTAAGAGGAACAATGGAAACAAATAAGTAAATAAATTAAAAAAGATATGAGAGAAGAGAGAGAGAAGTTTATAAAACATTCATTATGAACCAGTTTTGAAACAAGTTGCTTTAAGGAGAGACAAAAATAAAACAAAACTGTTTTTCATAAGTAGGGTCTGATTCGATTTCACATTTTACACAGTTTGATTTGGTTCTTTAATGCTTGGAACTGTTGAGATGGTTTGCTTCCTGAATTTCTACAAATCCAGACCAAACCAAACCGTGTGCACTGTCAGTGAGATCGAATCAGAGAAATTTCTCCAAAGGCATGTCATTTTACATTAACTGAAGCAAAAACTCACACTTAAGAAAGCAACAAAGGCAAGGACATCATGTTCAGTCCTCAATAGTCTCCATAACAATGGAACTTCTTCAGATTTTGGAATGAATTTGAGTTCCAAAAATAGATGTAAATTAAGCAAATGATGTGAGATTTTAAATAGCGATATCAAGAACTAAATATGTATCGATACATATTTGATTTTTTTGACCTGCTGAAACTAATACACTCTTGTATATACTAAGGCCTAATTTGGTAGTGGTTATATATGTAGTTTTTCGTTTATATTTACATAACTTTCGAAAATTGAAAATAAATTAATATTTTTATCAGCAAAAGAAGAGAATATTATTGAAGTAAATTGAAGAGTACAATCTGAAAATACATCAATATTAATGGTGTCTGTTTTTGTTTATAAAAACAAAATATGTAATTAGTTTACAAAAATTTACTAAACACCATAAATATAAAAAAGTTGTTTTCTTTTTTTTTTATTTTAAAAATTATTCTTTCCTCCATTCCCCACTTCATCCAACCCCCACCCCCGGTCATTACCACCGTGTATTCTGAGGCGAATTTGTTGTAAACTTATTTAAAGATCAAGTTTCATTGTATTCTGAAGGCGAATTCGTTATAAACATGGTGCACACCATCTAGTGGAGCAAATATTGTCTTTAAAAAAAATAAATGAAAGAACTTTAATGTTTCCACACTTGATATTTTTAAAGATAAAAAAATTGTTTGACAATACATTAATATGACAAGAATCAGATACAAATCCAAAATAATATGACACAACATGAAAAAATAAATAAGTTGGGTTGGTATTTACATTTCTTTTGATACGAATTGAAAATGATGACACAAATAAGAGTATCATTCAGCCCGGGCCTAATTGGAGTGTATTTTTGTTTATTAAATGTAACTATTTCGACCATTGATTAAATCAAGACAAGCGTCAAAGTCTTTGGGCTAAATATTTTTTTGAACACACTGCACACCAGAATAGTAAGGCGAATTGATGAATCGAAAGGGAAGATATCAGCTAATTTGTTGGAAAGAACATAGTCTATGATATACTAATTGTGTGGGTTATTTTTCTCGGTCACACTGCCTATCTTAGTGAGTCAGCAGTAGTAACACAGGCAGAATAGATGGAACAAGCAATAACACAAAGACAAGAAAGATTTACGTGGTTCGGCAATAATTGCCTACGTCCACGGGTGGTGCCAAGGTGTTTCACTATGAATTATAACAAGAATTACAATTTACTCTCAAGTAACTCTCTCTAAGCTCGTAATTGTAAGTCTTACAATTAGCTTGTTGTCTCTCTCAATGTAGTTCATACCAGTTCAGTCCCCCTCCTCCAATCGCCCCCTAAATCTCGTCCTCCATCTCTATATATACATCGGAATAGAGATGGAGAAGCTCACAGCTTTTGAGCTGTTTTGCCAGCCCACTAAAGCACTTTTGGCAGCTTTCCAGGTAAAAGCTGTTGATTCCTTCACACGACTGCTAATGGCCTCGTGGCTATTTCACATGGCCTCAAGGCCAGCTTGTTGGTGAAATGATGGCCTCGTGGCTTCCTCCATTAGGTTGGACATCCACCCAACCAAGATAATATTTTATAACATCAACCTCGGCATTACTCTTCTGCGGTTAGCTCGGCCTATGTTTGTCAAGACGAGGTTCGAGGCCTTTGTCCCGAATTAAGATGCCTTCAGAAATTACCTCGGCAAATACTAGAATACCTTGGCAAAACTTTACTGTGACACGTAGCTCTTCTGATGACACGTCGGCGTCATCTTGCCACGTGTTGATGCTCAGAAATATAACCCCACAACTGCCCCCTAAGTTCTATTACCTCGGCATGCTGAGGTGATGGAACTTATATTGAACATTCTTTCTCGCACATCGGCTTAAGAACTTCTAGCCGAGATCATTCATTTCAGGCCGACATGTCCTCTTCAGATTCAAATCAATTCACTTACGCGCATGAGCTGTCATGCACCAATTTTCAACCGTTCCGATGACGCGTCTCACTCCCATTGCTGCGTGTTGGTGACGCGCCCATAAGCCGTCTTTTCTCTGCCCGCGCCGTCTGACGCATGCGTTACCCTAGGCGTAATTATTGCTGTTTTGCCGCCTCTTCAATTTTTGACAAAACAAATTCTTCCCTCTTTCTCTTTTCACTTTTGCATTCCGAATACTCTGTTTTCTCTCTCTCTAAAGCCTTTCCTTCTTCGAATCCTCCATTGTTCTTGCTCGAAGCTCTGCAACTGCCTCCATTTGTCATTTCCGTGAAGCTCTCGACTCTGTTGCTTCCATCGTCTGACCTCGGCGAAGCTCATTCCGGCTTCATCTTTTCTGGTAAACCCCTGTTCCCTTCTTTTCCTAGTTCTTTGATCGTTTCTGGTATTTCTTGCTTCTATTGCTCTGCTTTTCATTAATATGCGAATCATTTCTTGATTTTGCACATGAACACTTGCACCATTGCGCCTCTTGTTCTTGGTCTTCCAGCCTCTCCTGATTCTGAGACTTCGCTGTTTGCTTTTCTGTTTTCCAGATTTTCTGCCATTCATACTCATTCTTCGTAGATTTAGGTTTGGGATTTGCTGTAGAACCTTCTGTCCTTAGGAAAAATTGAAACAATTTATACATAGGTTTAGCCGAGGTTCTTAGAACCCTTCAAAAACACTTTGTTCCTGTTATCCAATTCTTTCATATCAAGACCATGGGTGTGTGGAAAAATAGGGTTGACACCCCCTCCAAATTAGAACACTTTAGGCGAGAATTCTCCATCCCAGATGACGTCCAACTCAGACTAGCTGGGGAGGAAGACTCCATTATGCCCGATGGCGATAAAATGCCTTTCCCTGTAGTTGCCTTTGTCCAGTGTGGACTTAGGTTCCCTCTTGATATCCTCTTCCGCGAGGTCCTTAACTACTATAGCCTCAACCCCATGCAACTTACTATAAATGCCTATAGAACCCTTAACGGAATAATAGCTTTAGCTCGGCAGGAGGGTGTTAGAATCACTCTTGCCGATATCCAGTATTGTTACACCATGAGTGCCCTTAGCCTTAAGGAAAAAGGTTTTGTATATTACCTCAAGCCGAGGTCTACCAAATATAAGATCGTAGCCGAGCTCCCGGACTCCAACAAAGGGGCTCTTGAGGATTATCTTATTGTCACTGGAAACTGGGAATTTGGCCCAGGTGAAGAAGTCCACCTTTTCCCTCTCCCACGATCAGTAAAGGAGGGCAAGGGTAAGAGCCCATCTTGAACTACTTAACTGCTGTTTCCTTCAATTTTCCAAAAATTTTTTTCTGTTTCTCATGTTTTGTTCTATTTTGCAGACGTTCGCCGACCTCCCAAGGACTTTCGTCAGTCCTACTTCCTCAAGCCCGACCTGAAAAAGCTCTTAGACCTTCCACTTCAGCAACGAAAAGCTCCCTTGTTGCTGAACTTCATCCCCACATACACCTCAAAATTGGCCGACGTTCCAAGGAAGAGGAAGAAGAGCGCCTCTCCATCAACTGCTTCCACAGACCAAGCTGCCTCCACTTCTGAGCCAGCCGACCAGCCATCAACTTCGGCACCGAAGAAACGCCGACGAAGACTGGTTAAGGCAGCCCAGATGGAAAAACCAAAGAAGGTGGTGCTGAATCTTCTGGCCGACCTGCCAGATGACGTGGAAGAAGATCCTGCCCAAACAACTCCTCAGCCGAAGCCCAAGAGAGTCAAGAAGGCCCAACCCAAGGCCAAGGCTACTGAAACCGATGCCGACGTTGAAGATGCAGTGCCAATTTCTCAACTGGCCAAGAATACAACTTCGGCGCCTTCAAAGAGACCTGCTGAAACCCAACCACCAAGGTCTGCTGTGGCAAAGAAACAAAAATCATCAACCTCAACCTCGGGGTCCAGGGTTGCGAAAGTTCCCTGGGAACCCAAAGTTACTCTTGAAGACAGGCCAGTGTATACCAATGAAAGTGCAGCCGATCCCGAAATTGGCGTGGCACTTAGCACTGCTGTCCTTCTTGAGGGTGATATGGCGAAGAATGAGAAGAAGAGCGGCTATGAGAATTACGCTCTCATGATGCAGCATTCGGTCCAAGTAAGTCTTTGAATTTGACAATTTGCCTTTCATACTTATAAAATTTTGAAATGTTTATAATAACCTTTGCCTTGTATTCTTCCAGGCCATCCAACACGCCCATACCTTCTCCATGCAAGCTTTTGAGACTGCGAAGAGGTTAGAAGACATGGAGAAGGAGTTCGCTCTTCTCCATAAACAAAACAGGGCCAACGAACTAAAAATGAAAAAGCTGGAAGATCAGGCTGCAGAAGCTACAAAGGCCCAATCACTTGCTCTTCAAAAAGCTGAGGCTGCTGTAAACGTAAGAAAAGTTGCCGAGGCCGAGAAAAAGGAAGCCGAGGCTAAGAAGGCTGAAGCCGAGAAAGAGCTTAGAGATGCTCTGGCCACCAAGAAAGCCGAAGTCACTGCTGCCTACAACCAAGGCATGGCCGACGTTGCTGAAGATTATAAGCTTCAGGTCAAGCAAGCATGCAACAAAGGATTCGTCCTAGGTTGGAATGCTTTGGCCAAAAAGCTTGATCTTCCAGCCGACTCGCCATGGCGCAAGACCAAGGCTATGCGTCTTCCTTGTCCTCTTCCTCCACCTCCAAGCCAAGCTGAAGAAGATGATTCTGAAGCCGAGGCTGAAGACGAAGATGAAGAAGAAGATGAAGCCCTGGTGAGGAAGGCCAAGTCTCCTTCCAAGGGTGAACAAGTCTTGGACTTGACTGGAGATGAGGACCTTGAAGCTGCTCCCAAAAAGGCAGACATCGGCACGCTATCCTCTGACCTTCTTTTAGTGGGGAGAAGTGTTGATGAAACCTTGGCCGAGATTGATGCTGAAGTCGCAGCTGACAAAGTGGCCGAGGTCTCGGCAAATAAAGAGGCTGAGGTTGTGGTGGACAAGGAAGCAGCTGCTATAGTAGAAAAGGATGCCGAGATCATTCCTCCAGAGCCTTCCGACGTTGCTGCCCAATCTACTGTTAATGCTGAAGGAGTTTAAATATCTTCTGTTTTTCTTTTTTGTACTTTGTTTTCTTTTTGTAAACACTGTAATCTTCTTGGCCGATGTGCCTCTTTGTTGCTTTAAGAACAATTGACCCTTGCTTGGCAACAGTGCCTTCCTTTTATCCAACTGCTTTATCTGAATGCTTGAGTCTTCACACTGCTTCTGTGTAGCTTTATACTTAGAATGTTTTGCATGATCTTCATACTCTTCCTTCTTTGTGTAATCTTCTCGAGGCAACATACCTCGGGTATAACACCTGCAAATTTTACTTCGGCAGAAAACTGTCCTGCAATCTTTCATAAATTTCAACAAGTATAAAACGTATACTATTCAATGTTAGCTTTTCTCAGGTTCCAATGAGTGTTCAAACAACAATCTCAGTCTGCCCAACTTGTAAATTGCTACAAATTTCAACAACGGTTAACCAAGTTTTATAATCTCAACTGTTACCTCAACCTGTAAATTTCAACAGATGGTAATACGTCGGCCTAACTGTAACCTGTAAATTGCTGCAAATCTCAACACGCAAACTTTTCTCAAATTATAATCAAGTGTTTAGATAGTAATCTACTTGTAAATTGCTACAAATTTCAACAAGGTTTAAACAATAATCTCAACTTGTAAATTGTTGCAAATTTCGACAAATGATCATATATAGTTTCAAATTATAGGTGATAACATCGGCTTTCCTTCAACTTGTAAATCGCAACAGATTTCAACAAGCGAAGAGAAACAAATATCTCGGCTTGACTCCAACTTGTAAATTGCTACAAATTTCAACAAGGGAAGTCAAGGAAGCATCTCGGCTAAACTTCAACTTATAAATTGCAACAAATTTCAACAAGCGAAGCTAAGCTTTGAAATTGGCCTGATCAACTTGTAAACATATGATCTCATGTCGGATTTCAACAAGAATTAATACGACCAATAAACTTTACTCAAGTTATAAACAATGATATACTTGTAAGTCGACATAAATTTCAACAAGAATTAAACAATATACATGAACCTGTAAATTGATATCGGCTATACTTGGCGCGAATTTCCACAGATGACAATATATCGGCTTGACTCCAACTTGTAAATTGCAACAAATTTCAACAAGTGAAGCCAAGGAATCTTCTCGGCTTAACTTCAACTTGTAAATTGCTACAAATTTCAACAAGTGAAGCTAAGGAATCTTCTCGGCTTAACTTCAACTTGTAAATTGCTACAAATTTTAACAAGTGAAGCTAAGGAATCTTCTCGGCTTAACTTCAACTTGTAAATTGCTACAAATTTCAACAAGTGAAGTCAAGGAATCTTCTCGGCTTAACTTCAACTTGTAAATTGCTACAAATTTCAACAAGTGAAGTCAAGGAATCTTCTCGGCTTAACTTCAACTTGTAAATTGCTACAAATTTCAACAAGTGAAGCTAAGCTTTGTATTCGGTCAAACCAACTTGTAAATTGCTACAAATTTCAACAAGTGGTAGACTTTGTTATTCGGCCAGACCAACTTGTAAATTGCTACAAATTTCAACAAGTGGTAGGCTTTGCTATTCGGCCAGACCAACTTGTAAATTGCTACAAATTTCAACAAGTGGTAGGCTTTGTTATTCGGCCATACCTACTAACATTTGGCAGGCTTTGTTATTCGGCCAAACCCTACTTGTAAATCGCGACAGATTTCAACAAGGGGTAGGCTTTGTATCTTCTCTGTTCCTTTGCATCTTCTCTGCCCCCAATGTGAACCTGAGTTCCACTTGGGTTCTCATTTTTCAAGTCTTCAAGCATCAATCATATGACATCGGCCAGGAGTAATAATCATTTCAGTGGTAGAAAAACTTCAAATTGTAGGTGTTCCAGGGTCTTGGTAATGCTTTGCCATCATTGTCCTCAAGCCGATATGCTCCATTACCTAGCACCGAGGTAATCCTGTAAGGCCCTTCCCAGTTTGGGCCAAGCTTGCCCTCCCTGGGATCTTTCTTGTTGCCGACCACTTTCCTCAAGACCAGGTCGCCGACCTGAAAATCTCTTGGGTTGACCTTCTTGTTGTATGCTCTGGCAAGTTGTTGCTGGTACACTGCAAGCTGAATTGCAGCCTTCTCTCTTCGTTCTTCTAAAAGATCCAGATCTCGGGCTAAGAGTATGTCATTAGTCCCATTTTCAACTCCCTGGGTTCGGATCCCTGGGATGCCGACCTCCAGTGGGATGACTGCTTCTGTGCCATAGGCCATGGCAAAAGGAGATTCCCCAGTTGATCTTCTCGGCGTAGTCCGATATGCCCAAAGCACATTGGGTAATTCATCTACCCACTTCCCTTTTGCTGCTTGCAACCTCTTCTTGATTCCATCCAGAATTACTTTGTTGGAAGCTTCTGCCTGCCCATTACTTTGAGGGAAACTTGGTGTTGAGAAGTAGTTCTTGATCTTGAATTTTGCACAGAAGTTCTTGATAAGTTTGCTGTCGAACTGTGTTCCGTTGTCGGCTACAATGGCTCGAGGAATGCCAAATCTGGTAATGATGTTCTTCCATATAAAATTCTTGACATCCACATCTCGGATTTTAGCAAGAGGTTCTGCCTCTATCCACTTTGTGAAGTAATCCGTTGCTACCAACAAGTATTTCCTCTGCCCAGTTGCTTGGGGAAGTTGGCCGACCAAATCCATGCCCCACTGGGCAAACGGCCAAGGGCTGGATACTGGATTCAGGTCGGCAGCTGGCTGATGAATCAAAGATGCAAACCTCTGGCATTGTTCACACTTCTTCACATATGCTTCGGCATCTTTTTGCATATATGGCCACCAATACCCTTGGGTAATGGCCCTATGGGCTAATGATCTGCCCCCAGTGTGGCTTCCACAAATCCCTTCATGAATTTCATATAAAAAATCTTCAACTTGAAAAGGGTGTACGCACCTTAAAAGGGGTCCAGTGAAGGACCTTCGGTAGAGATGTCCATCCGAGGTCAAGCTGAATCTTGCCGACTTCAGTCTGACTTTGTGTGCCTCCTTGCGATCTTCTGGCAGTTTTCCTTCTTTAAGGAATGCAACAATTGCATCCATCCAGCTCGGCCCCATGTCCACGCACATCGCTTCCTGCTTTGCGCTCCGTGGTTCTATGCTCGGGCCCGACATGTAATCTATCATAATTGTCCTCGTCTTCCCAGTCTGCATTGAACTCGCTAGGTTGGCCAACGCGTCGGCGTGGCTGTTATCATCTCGGCTAACTTGAAGAAGTCGGCAGTTCTGAAATAGCTCGGCTAGTCTGATCACCTCTTTTGCATACGCCGACATCCTCTCGTCCCTGGCTGCAAATTCTCCTGTAGACTGGTTAACAATTAACTGTGAATCACAAAAAACAATTACCTCGTCGGCTTCTGCCGCTGCCGCCAGTTTTAGCCCGGCAATCAATGCTTCGTATTCAGCTTCATTGTTTGAGGCCTTGAACCCCAAACGGATGGATTGCTCTATTATCTCTCCATCTGGGGATATCAGCAGTACTCCTGCCCCCGCTCCTCGTCGGTTTGCACTTCCGTCCACAAAGAGTCTGAATGAGTCGCCGATGTAGATGCTGCACGGTCTGAGCTTTTCCTTTCTTTGGTCTTCTGCTGTTTGCCGGGATGCTTCTTGCTTGTTGGGACCTGGTTCATCTCGGCTTAAGGGAGGCCGATGTTCAATGGACTCCGGCGTGAATTCTGCCACAAAGTCGCCCAGAACTTGGCCCTTGATTGCTGTCCTTGGCCTGAATTCCAGGTCATACTGGCCCAAGGCCACTGCCCATCTTGCAATTCTTCCGGTCAAGTCTCCTTGTTGCAACAAGGACTTCAATGGGTGTTCTGTTAGTATCACGATCTTGTGTGCTTGGAAGTAGTGGTTCAACTTTTTTGAGGCCATGACTAAGGCCAACATTAACTTCTCTAGTGGCAAGTACCTTGTTTCAGCGCTGGCCAAGGTCTTACTCACATAGTAGACAGCTTTTTGTTCTCCCTGCTCTTCTCGGATAAGTACTGCACTCACCGCATGTTCTGACACGGCTAAGTACAAAAACAATTCTTCCCCGGGCTCTGGTGTCGAGAGGACTGGAGCCGTGATCATGTACTTTTTCAGATCGGCCAAAGCGGCCTCACATTCTTCGGTCCACAGGAAGTCTGCAGTCTTCTTTACCAGGTTGAAGAAGGGTTTACACTTGTCTGAACTTCGGCTAATGAACCTGTTTAGGGCTGCTGCTCTGCCAGTGAGCATTTGAACCTGTTTTGCCGAGGTTGGGCTCTGCAGATCTAGGATGGCTTTGATCTGATCTAGGCTGGCCTCGATTCCCCTCCTGGTTACCAAGTATCCCAGAAACTTGCCAGATCCAACCCCGAACGCGCACTTTGATGCGTTGAGTCGGAGCCGATATGTTTTCAGTATATTGAATACCTCGGCCAGGTCAGCGAGATGATTTTCTGGCTCCTTGGTCTTTACGACCATGTCGTCGATGTAGACCTCCACTGTTCGGCCTATCTGTTGTTTGAACATTTTGGTCACCAGCCTTTGGTAAGTTGCTCCTGCATTCTTTAATCCAAAAGGCATCACCCTGTAACAGTACAGGCCTTTTGGTGTGATGAACGCCGTCTTTTCCTCATCTGGGGGGTACATGGCAATCTGGTGATAACCCCGGTAAGCGTCTAGGAAGCTCATCCTTCCATGCCCCGATGTAGCATCCACCAGCTGGTCAATTTTTGGTAGAGGGAAGCTGTCTTTGGGACATGCTTTATTTAGGCTTGTAAAATCGACACAAACCCTCCATTTGCCGTTCTTCTTCTTCACCACCACGGTGTTTGATAACCACGTTGGGTAATTTACCTCTCTAATGGCCCTAGCTTCTAGAAGTTTGTCAACTTCTTCCTCCACTGCTTCGACATGTATCGACGTCGGTCTTCTAGCTCGCTGAATCACAGGTTTAGCCGACCTGTCGACGTTCAGTCTGTGGCATGTGACCTCGGGGTCAATGCCAGGCATTTCATAAGGTGTCCAGGCGAACACTTCTATGTTTGCTCTCAAAAAGGCCTCCAGTTCTCTTCCTTCTTCCTCGGCTAAGCCTGAGCCGAGAAGAAAAAATCTTTCCTCGTCGCCCTCCTGGACGAGAATTTTCTTTAGTGATTCCTCACTCTTCTCAGCTGGCTCCTTGCCGACATCATCCAGGACTTCCGTGTCCGCGTCTTCAATCTCGGTTTTGGCTGGTTCTCGAACATTGCAGGTAGCCTTCATTGCTGCCATGGAACAGTTCTTCGCCTGCAGTTGATCTCCTCGGATTTCTTCAATCCCGTGCTCCGTTGGGAACCGCAGAAGTTGGTGTAATGTTGAAGGTACTGCCCCCATTGCATGCAACCACGGTCTGCCCATGATGATGTTATATGGTGAGGGCGTATCAATCACAATGAACTCGGTCGTGATCTTCTTGGTGCCTGCTTGGACTTCTAAGCTTGTTGCCCCCAGTGGCCACGTCGGTGTTCCATTGAAGCCGACCATCGGACCAGTTGACTGCTCCAGGTCGTCGGGGTGAAGGCCGAGCTCCTTGTAACATCTAACGTACATGATGTCACAAGAACTTCCTGGATCAATCAGGATACGTTTTACTTGGCACTCCCCAACCTAGAGGGATACTACCAAGGCATCATTATGTGGGTGCTGGACCATCTCTAGGTCGGCCTCAGTGAAGTCTATCATCTGACCTTGGCAGTCTTCTGGCCGAGGTCTTTTCAGTCCGACCTGGTTCACGTGCTGCAAGTGTTTTATTCTTTGGGTTTCCCCCCGTATGTCGTTTTCATTCATCTTGGAATGAATTACATTTATTACCCGAGGTTGCGGTGGTGGTGGTGCTGCTTCAGCTTGAGGTAATCTTGCCTGTTCGTCTCGCGTTCTGGTTTCATCAACAAGGTCTCTCAAGTGGCCTTGTCTCACCAGATCTTCCAAGTGAGCTTTCAGGGCTCTGCAACCCTGTGTTGTATGTCCATTTTCATTGTGGTATGAGCAATGTCTGTCCGAGTTTCTCCCCATAAACTCCCCAGGTTGCCTTGCCGGTGTTCTGAAATAGGGTTCGCTCCGAATCTTTCCTAGGATCTTTGGTATTGGAATTCGGAACACAGTTGTTACTGCTTGTTTAGCCCTCAGCTCTACCTCGGCCTTGTTGAATCCATGGTGACTTCGGCTTTGCTTTGGTGAGCCGCTCCTTTGCTCCTGTTTGACTTGCTTTGATGCCGATGTATCTTCCTCGGCTCTTGCATATTTTTCGATTCTTGCCATGAGTTCCTCCATGTTCTTTGGCAATGTCTTTGCCAAAGATTTTCGTAGTGAACAATCTTCCTTCAGGCCGTTCTTGAAGGATACAACTGCTACCTCCTGGTTGCATTCGGGTATTCGGTTGAACACCTCGTAGTATCTCTTTGCATAGGCCCTTAGCTCTTCATCCTTGCTGATCTTTAAAGCCATTAATACGTCCACCCGTAATGGCTGTAGCTTGTTTGTCACGAATCTGGCCACAAACATCTCGGCCAGACCTTCCCAAGTCTTCACACATCCCTTCGGTAACTTGTGGAACCAATCCGATGCAATTTCCCCAAAGGATGATGGAAATACTTTGCAGAGCAGAGGCTCATTTCCACTGTATAAAGCCATTGAGTTTAGGAATAATCCAACATGGAAGTTAGGGTCTGACTTACCATCATAGATTTGGAACCTTGGCATGCTGAATCTTTTTGGAGCTACAAACTTGTCCAGTTCTACCGAGAATGGTGTCCTCGGCTTGACGAGTGAGGTTACCTCGGCTTCGGCGTTCTGTTCCCTTCTCTTGAGATAATTTCTCAAGTCTTCTTTGCTTCTCCCTGGAGCTCGGCTATCTTTTGATTTGAGCCCCTTCGGCACACTGCTCTCGGCGTCGTGGTGCGCCCGTTTTGATCTTTCTCCACGGGTTGTGTCAAAGCAGAGAGCCTGCTTTTGTACGTGCCGATGTTCTCTTGGTTCCTCATCCTTGGCATTGTGTGTCCTCTGGGACTTGCCGACGTCCTCGGAGGGCGGGTGAGGGTGCCCCTTGCTCCTGGAGCGTTGTGATGCGTCGGGTGTCATTGTCCTTCCTTCATTCCGAGCTTGAACTGCTGGGATTGGTGTATCTGGCAGTGGGTATGGTGGCTGCATAACCCTGTTTTGCATCATGAAGTTGACGACCGACTGCAGATCGGCCAGCTTGTTTGCCAGGTCTTTAACTTCTTCATCCCTTCGTATGCATCGATCCTTCCATATCTGGAGGTTATCCTCCTTGTAATAGCTATCCTGATCCGTCTTCTTCGAAGTGTCGTCCTCCTGGACGACGTTTTTGCCCCCGTGCCCCTGGCCACGGGTTTGGTCGTTGTGGTTGCCTCCCTCGGTATCCAGGTCAATAGGCCTGTCATTTCCAGCTGGAATGTCACCCCCGATCCTCTCGTTCTGTGCGTTGCTAGCCATCTATTCGTCTATCTTTCCCACAGACGGCGCCAAATTGTGTGGGTTATTTTTCTCGGTCACACTGCCTATCTTAGTGAGTCAGCAGTAGTAACACAGGCAGAATAGATGGAACAAGCAATAACACAAAGACAAGAAAGATTTACGTGGTTCGGCAATAATTGCCTACGTCCACGGGTGGTGCCGAGGTGTTTCACTATGAATTATAACAAGAATTACAATTTACTCTCAAGTAACTCTCTCTAAGCTCGTAATTGTAAGTCTTACAATTAGCTTGTTGTCTCTCTCAATGTAGTTCATACCAGTTCAGTCCCCCTCCTCCAATCGCCCCCTAAATCTCGTCCTCCATCTCTATATATACATCGGAATAGAGATGGAGAAGCTCACAGCTTTTGAGCTGTTTTGCCAGCCCACTAAAGCACTTTTGGCAGCTTTCCAGGTAAAAGCTGTTGATTCCTTCACACGACTGCTAATGGCCTCGTGGCTATTTCACATGGCCTCAAGGCCAGCTTGTTGGTGAAATGATGGCCTCGTGGCTTCCTCCATTAGGTTGGACATCCACCCAACCAAGATAATATTTTATAACATCAACCTCGGCATTACTCTTCTGCGGTTAGCTCGGCCTATGTTTGTCAAGACGAGGTTCGAGGCCTTTGTCCCGAATTAAGATGCCTTCAGAAATTACCTCGGCAAATACTAGAATACCTTGGCAAAACTTTACTGTGACACGTAGCTCTTCTGATGACACGTCGGCGTCATCTTGCCACGTGTTGATGCTCAGAAATATAACCCCACACTAATCAATGGAAAGTCGAAACATTTTACTGAACTGTAAACGTGGCAAGTTTACAGAAAACCAAAATCGAGTGAAATTGTACTAAAAAATAAAGCAACTTGCTACTAAAATATGAGTAACCCATGTGTGATAAGAATTGTTCCTTCAGGCTCAGATTCTGCCGACCATAATGGCCCTTTTAACCAATTTTAACAGCAATATGCCAAGCTAATGAATCAATGCAATTCAAGTGGCCCAACACCATGATCTTTGGAAGGTTAAGATACAAAGATAAATAAAGTACAAGTACAATTAATGATTCCTCCATATATGTTACAAAATTGCTTAGCCAAAAAAGAAAAAGAAAAAGAAAAAGAAAAAAGAAAAGTGTATGATGGCGGCATATGATTGATTTGCCGATTGCATCATTTAACTCTGACCTGAAGAATGAGGTGAACATTCCTCTTGAATATGGACCTCAGCTCTTCATTCGCTTCAATGCCTATTCTCCTGTGTTAAGACAAGCAATCATAGATGACAAATAATAAAAAAGAAATAAAAGTTGAAAAAAAAAAACTTTAATAAGGTCACTGCAATATATTTAGTATTATCTGATGGATGAACAAACAGAGATGTGCAAAAAAAGGAAATCAAAGGGGAAAACACCACCATATGAACTAGTGTAAATATGTCTGCGATTAATTAGGATATCAGCACAATATCTTGCTTCATTTCTTCTGTACGATTTTTGGTTTTTCTTAATTAAACTTCACATTTAAGTGGATTATCCCAATGTGTCTTGAGAGCCCCCATGGGACTGCCCTGAATTTTTCTTGAAATCCCAAACAAGACTGCACTTGTAAATTCAAAACTTTCGAGCAGTTTAGAAAAAGATAATTTTAGGATTCCGAGTGACATTATGAACAAGAGAAATAATTACACATTTGCATGTCCCCTATTAAAAAAAGTGTCAACAAGATGGACATTCCAGAACAATAAATAAAACAAGATGGTTCAACCATTACCACATATCGTAAAATAAACACATTATATAACCTTTCACCATTTCAATATTATAGTTATCACAACAACTCAAGAAAGGCTGATGCAGGAGGCTGGGGCCAACACTGTTGAATTTCAAAATGGTCATACAACTAATAATTTTTTCACAATTTCAACAAAAAACTTTATTATCAATTTCAAAATCCCAACACAAAACCCACAAATTAATCAAATTCATTGAGTTACAAAAATATTTTTTTACAAATCAATCTACAAATTTTTCTACAAAACAATCAAATTAGGAGGGTGGGGAGAAGAGGGAAGGTGGACAGACGGAGCTGGGTGGCCAGTGAGGTGGATGGGGGTGAGAGAAAAGGTGGAGTGATTGGAATGCAGGAAGAATGGTCACTGGAGGTGAGGGATGGTTGCAGGGTGTGATGCCTCACAAAGTGGGGGATGACGTGAAAATGAAACGTGGGGGCCTAATTGGGTGTGGGCAGATCGGTTGGGCAAGTTGAAAATTTTTAGAACATACAATTGGCCGACCAACAAAAAATTAGTATCTAACCACCCAACTTGCTCCACTATCCCTCTAAAAACTGCATGAAAATTTTTGCTGATCAAACAAATTTCTATCAATGCTATTGCCTATTTGTCATGTTGGGTAATCCAGTTTAGTAATATAAAAATCATTAATATGTAAAAATCAACCTAACTATCAAACTGAACAACCCAACCCTCAAATACTTTAGGAAGCATGGGTGTGCGGGTGCGGTAAGGGTATGGGTATGTTACGGATATGCTGAAATGGAAAAATAAAAAAAAGTAGGATACGAATATGGTCATGTATTTCCATAATTAAAAAAATATATATATATATATTTATAGTAGTAGTACATAATATATAACAACTAAAAAAATAAATGCAAAAATTAATTAGAAGTACTTTTGTAATGGTAAAAAAAAGAACACTTGAGTATTTTTTATAATTGCAAAAATACCCCATAATAAAGTTTTTAAAAAATAGGCACAATTTAATTGTTCTGGTATCCTTGTATTTTTTAAAAATTATATTTATGTCTAGACATATTTACAAAAGTACCCGAAACGTACCCATCTCATACTCGAAATGCACCCATGCCATACTCACCCTATACTTGAGCCGTACCCAAAGAATTTCAAGTAGTCGATACACTTGGAGCCGTGCCAGTATTACACGTATTGGGTAAGTACGTTCTACTCGTTCCATCATTTGTTCTTGATGGTGCTCTTAAGTTAAAAGAAGACCTAAGATCGATTTTTGGGCAGGGACAACGGAAATATTTTCGGAGTATCCATGCTTATAGCAAATACTTATGTTGGTTCCCCTTTATTTTCAGTAATTGATAATAATGAATGGCCTTTTCGCTGAGTCTCATTGAATTAAACCAACCCAAACCAAGCACAGAACATGCAAGTATATTCTAACCCCAAATGAACATACCCTATTTTAGAGCCATTCTTCCCAACAAGAATTTTGCGCTGGCTCATCTTGTGAGTGATGAAATGCTGTTCAATCCTAAGAGAACCATCTCGTAACTCCTTCCAGTCTAACAAGTGATGTTGTATGCCACACGGGATTTCCTGAAATAAGTTAAATTTGCCAATTTAAATTCCTTGGAGACATACCATGGAAATACATATAAAAAAAAGCAAGTACTCAACAATGTGCGTTTTGGCAAAAGAACACCAAGGTCATAAGACAGATAAATGTAGGAATCTAAGCACAACCTGATGTACATGGTCCAACAATCTTTCAGGGACAACTTCCAATGATATGCTTTTCATAACTTCTTCACTCATTGCAAGTGGATCTTCATCCCAAGGCCTTTTAACTGCCTAATCACATTTCAAAGGAGAAATTACATGAATCATAGAGAGAATAAACAAAATCAGGCAGAATATTTTAAACATGAATTCCCAGGGCTCAGGTGCTTCATTTTTTTTTTTTTTTTGATCGGCAAAGAAAAATTTCATTTAACAGCATGAAATTAAAAGTACAGGAAGAAGGCATGCCTTGAGAGAGATTCGGAAGTATAAAAATACCCCTACTACTGCTACTCGCACCCATACAACCAACCCCTAAGCCTCTTGATTTTTTAAAACAAAAAGTTAAGCAGGACTTAACATGAAAAAAAAATACAAGAAAATAAATACATGAATCCCCACATAATCAACCCACCAAACACACCCAAAACAAACTAAACTGAACTAAACCCAACACCAAAGCAGCCGAACCCCCCAAACTAAGATCTAATCACCAACCACTCTGCCAATACCTCACCTCAGCTGCTGCCCACGCCTGTTGCTGCCACCCTATGCTGCAGCCCTCACCACCCTAGGCTACAGCTCACACCTGCTGCCCACGCCGCCCCTAATCAGCGACCAACTCCCAACACCCTAAGCCCTCACCACTGCAGATCCAACACCACCGGAAAACAAGCTTCGGCATTATCTCCCAACAAAGCTCACCCACAGATCAACACCCAACATGCACTATCACCCAACATGCTTAGGCTTCCTCACTGAAAAAAGACCACACCACGCCACTGCTGCTGACCCGACCAACCGCTAGGTACACCAACCACTGAGACTCCACCCTCTGCAGAACCAAAGCCTGACCAACCAGCATTTCTTCTTCCTTCTCCAGAACTTCTTCCAACACCCCTCAAACTCACACACGACTAGGAGCGCTCGAAGACAAACCCGGCAGATCTGGGACGACTCCAACACCCAAGTTCCGCCTAAACCAAGCATCGAAACAACACCCAAAAACTGAACCGGATTTCACCCCTCAAGCTCCTACTCGCAAAGAGCGCACGAGTGTAGATCCTGGACAACCCCTGCTGACAACCCACAGCCAAAACCCCCGACAAAACAGCTAAACCACACCGCAGCACCGGAAACACCAACCGAGAGCCACACACACCGCATCACACCAAAACACAGGAGACTCAAGTTTATTAATGGAAAGACATCAAACAAACACGGGAGACGCTTGCCCAGCCGACCGCCATAGCCAAAGGCGGCGGCCGGCCGGCGCAAAGAGAGGCCCGGGGAGGAGGTTTTTTGAAAGAGAGGATAGTGAGATACAAAAATATGACAAAGAAATTCTATAACAGAAATGTTGAGAATACAAATAGAAAGAACAGAAGTCTTTATCTGTTGGGTATACCTCCTTATTGGAGTGTGGGACCCAATTAGTTTTAGAAAACAGTAATGCTAGGTATCATGAAAATTTTTTCATGAAAATAATCATGAAAACTTTGTGACTCTTAGATTACACTTAGAATAAAGCACCACACACTAATCAAGGTAATCTAAGGATCATAAATTTTTCATGATCATTTTCATGACAAAATTTTCATGATCCCCAACTTTTTCCTTTAGAAAAAGAGTTTAATTTGGTTTAGTATTAATTATAATATATTTTTATATATTATATTTAATTTGTGGAGACCCAATCAAAATTGAAAACAACTAAGGTTTGATTAAAATCCTAGATTCACAATCCATAATGATTGATATTGTTTTTCCCAAGAAAAAGAGGGAGTACGGCAGCACCATATATTTCTTCTTGGTGAGATAGTATTTTGTGTCTATTGCTTTTGGGAAGTAGCAGCACTTGTTTGATCAATTGATTGGTGGGATTTGCCTTGTGGAACAACAGCTAATTGAGCTATTTGATTTATGGGACAGAGTGCTTCGATTTCGGCTTCATAGTTAGATGCTTTGGTGGTGTTGATATGGGTTATTATTTTGGGTCTTTTACAACTCTGGTTTTGAAGATTTTGGTTAATCTATTTGGTGAGGTCTTTCCTCTTATTTATTTGTGATTATTTGGAATTCACCTAAGGGTGGTTTGTGAGACCATTAGTGTCTCGTTTGTAATCATTTAGAAACTTATTTGGTTGATAGTGGAATCGGATTTCGATCCCGTGGACGTACCTCACATTGAGGGAACCACGTAAAAATTCTTGTGTTGCCTTTGATTTAATATTTCTGCATTAGTTTTTATTCCCATTGATTGATTTACTTGTGGGGAATCACATATTTTCCCTAACATTATCTTCTCTTTGTTAAAATGAACTGATATTTAACAGGAAACTGCCCTAACAGGAAGCATAGCTTTGAACATTTAGGCTGTTGACAAGTAGCCTCATTCATTCAAAAAACTATTACGAGAAATGCACCTGAATGCTACAAGAAATAAAATCTGCATTGCAATGGGTAAATATTACAAAGGTGGCATTACCTAAAAAGGAAATATACCTGCTCCATCAAATATTGAGTTAAATCTTTCACTCCAGAACTCTTCAATCCAGAGATCATGAAATACCTAGAAAATAAAAAAGATAAATCAAGGAATCAGATGCTTCCTCGAAACATTGACAGTCAATTATCATAATGAAACAGAACCTACCTTTCATATCCAGGTAGATCTTTCAATTGTTCCGTAACCTTCAACAAATCTTTCTTTTTTTCAACCAAGTCCACCTTATTCATACATAGCACTCGTTTCTGTTTTGGATTTGCTTGTGAACCGATATGTTTAATCAATCCAATCACTCTCTTATCAGGCCTGTGTAAGTGAAAGAATCCAAATAATTGAGTGATCAATGATCCTAACATGTTACCATCTATACAAGAGTAGTTACACTAAGTACCAAATATGCACAAGATTATTTCTCATCAATGTTTCAAAGCTCAACTGTTCGATGAAAAGGATAAAGCAGGTAAGTGTTACCAATTCAGTTTTTAGATTGAACTAAACCATGAAATCACAATTATGTTATTAATATAATAATTATATTCCAATTCTCTAGTCTATAAACATAATTATGAAAACCACATAGTAAGAATTATCAAAAAGAGCATAGGAAAATATTAATAAAATAAAGAAAATGAAGTGGATATCAAATAATTCATATAAGAAAATGAAATTAAGAACCATCACGATATAACTGGGGGTAGGGGTGAAGTAATAGTTTACGACAAAAAGCTAGTCTCAACTATAAACCCATTATCAAAGTAATTCATATAAGAGAAGACCACATTGAAATTATTATTAAAATAGAAAAAATAAGTGTGATCCTGTGTATGTTAGAGAGAGAGAGAGAGAGAGAGAGTTGAATAATGAAATTTTATAAATAGACTCTGTTATAGTCCATGGGGGAAATCTTCCTTGTAAAAGGTTTTCCACCTAGCCACAGTTGTACTTTACTTCCTTTGGTTAGTTGATGCCAAGCCAAAGATTAATCTATGCTAGCTAGTCAACCAATCAAGAAAAACTCCATTTTACAAATGAAGAAGCTGCTCTATCCACTAAAAATCTTCCATATTTTTCATTAAAGATACCCTTAAAGAAGAGTGATTATCATTATGTCCAGTCGTTGAAAATTATTATATTTGCTGTAGTCAGTTGGAGATTTCAATACATTTAAAGGCTTGCAAAAATGACAGTCAGATCAAGGCTGATGATTTGCAAAAATCAGTTTTTAAGACTAAAGTATGCAATTTTCAAAGTTTTGGAATTTCCAAGTAAGACCTCAAAACCAAGCCCTCTATAGTAAGGGAATAGGACTACAAGCATATACTTGAAATCCAATTTATTTTTATTTTAATTTTATCCACGCACCTTCTTTCATGAGAGATACAGCCCTATATTTAGACTAGAAATTACTTGGGACAAAAGAAAACAGATAAGGCAGCAAGTGATTCCCGTGCAGCTACTCAATAACATGTGACAAATGGATAAGATGCAACCACTCATTGATATGCATGTGGCATACGGTTTGCATGCAGAAATCTTAACGACAACTAGGTTGACCAGTAGCCACCTCCTGGGAGGTTACCTTGTGGCTAAGGACGCTTAAAACAATACCCTAAAAGACAACTTTTGAAGTATATTATAAACTACATCTAATAATACTTAATGACAACTTAATAAAATTCCAATTTGAAAGCCTCATACTGTGCCTTTTGTGCTCGAGAGCTGGTCCTCAACCCTTGTTTTCACAATCTTCAAGGAAAATGGACTTTTCCCCAGAGAAAACAAGAAAACTCTTTGCAACTTAGCTCAACCTTTATCCCAAACATATTCATTGTTTACAAGAATCCTTTCTTCTCTAATCAATACATAGGAAAAAATTTACAAAAGAAAATATAGGTGGTACGATGACAATACGAGTCCTCCATAGATATCAAAATGAAAGATGGGACAAAAAGGATGACTACAAATGAGTTGTTCACAGAATAATATGTAAGATTAATGACCATAGCCAAGTGACAACCCATAAGCAAGCATTCAGTGTTTCTCACGTTGATTGTAAAACCTAAGGATTTGACAACCAGTTGCCCATAATTGCAACAGTATGAAAGTTGAGATGCATTTTCCCGGAGTCTCAATGATGAATACTTGATTTCCACGTTGAATGAGCACAAAAGGTGGCCTTTCTTGACAATGTATAATTTGGAGCAAATTGATAAACCAAATTTAGATACAAGGCAGTGTTAAACCATCAAGGCCAGGGATGTTTTGTGATATGATTTAAAAATATAATATAATTTGAAAGAGTATTAAACAGAAATGTTCATTGGATCAATGTAAGAAATTGTTATCCAAAGTCCAACTTGAATGCTTTACACGAGAAGTATTATCAGAGGAGTGTCTATGCCGTCTAGATCAATATATGAATTTTCAATTGTGATATGATAATAAATGACAACCATAACGTTGAAAAATATTAAGAATTGAAAAATTGAAGAGCACCAAAAAAAAAAAAAAAAAAAACAGAGAAAAGATTATGGAGTTCTCTCAAAATCAAAATCAAAGAGAGGAGTCACTGACCTGTTAAGATGTATATGAACATCAAATATAATTATGACACATCATATAGGTCAACAGAACTCCATGCACTTTCTACACGGACTTTCATATCATTATGAGGGAAACCACTTTTCTTCAACATAAGTCCTGGAGTGTCAAAGAAGCACTGTACACAAACCAGTTAAATATCATCTTGGAATAATTTTTTTTTTAAAATTAAAAATGAAAAACGGTGGATTTGCTACAGTTTTAGCATGACAAAACATGAAACCAAGAATGGAACACTGTACATTGTTTTGTTGAAAAGTGAAGCTTGTCAGCAAGAAATAATAAAGCGAATTATTAAACATTAGAAAATCATCACTTATACACAAAGCATCTTTAACATGTTGAACTCTATTGTTAACAAGAAGAGGCCATTTAATAAACAAAAACATTATTCTATTCTAAACTGCGATGTATCCATCGAGTGAAGGGGCAATACTGAAGGGGGCCAAATTCAAAAGCAAAGGAGAGATCTAAAAGAATATTGGAACAATTGCAAACAATTAAGTTAGTTAATTAATTAGAAAAGAGACATACAATTTGGGTGTTTCCCTTGGTCATCACTCCTAATACTTCATGAGTAGTTGTGTTTGTCTTGCGAGAAACAGCCGCAACCTTTGTCCCAACCTGTAACAAATAACAAATGTAACTGACTCCAAAAATATCTGAATATGACACCATTAGAAATAAATGCTGGTTAAAAAACTTTAAAAGGTATAAATGTAACTATGCTCTAATTGATATGACAACCATATATATATTGATAATAGGGTGTTTGGGCCAACTTGTGCACACCTCGACTAATTCTGAGACCTTGAAGTTAATGACCAGGCTAATATGTCTCTATACATATATATGTACCTCCTTGGATAAAAAGATTGAATACGTAATCCAATTGTACAAGTTTACAAAAAGATTATTTACAACAAATATTAACACAAATACCTCTATTCAAACATGATAATCTGAATGTGTTACCATTTCATTTATGAAAATAACAAGTTATATCACTTCAAGAGAAGTAAACTTATATTACTATTTGTTGTATACTTTTAGTAGCTAATCTACTAAACTAAGAAATGATGGAACCCTCATATGTATAAAAATTCAAGATTGAGATCCCATCGATACAAGAGCACCAAACCAAAATTAAACAAAATCATCAAGTCATGATCCACAACCGGAATCAAGATCACAATTCCATATAATCTTTTCTGACTTATTTCTTTCTACATTTTCCCAAAAAAAATATATGAGAGAGAACCTTTCCATAGACTTCCACTTTCAGCTCCATCTCTTCAGAGACCACCTCCAAACAGAAAAATCTCTCTTCGTTTTCTCTTAGTATAATATTTTGAGTGTTGATGTTGTTTCATGAAATAGACAACAGCCATTTATAAGCCAAGAAAGAAGGATACAAACATTGGACACAAATACAACACGATACTAACATATTGACACAACAATTTAAAAAAGGACAAGAAAAGAAAAGAGAACACGACACGTCGGAAACAACAACAAATCATATATATATATTAAGTAGTGTGGGGATGGGGAAGTGGTTCTGGAAATACTCTTCAGATCCTGGGAGACGCTCCTGATCCTCAGCTAGTCACCTGCAAAGACAGACACTCCGGTCGGGGGTGCCG
This sequence comes from Camellia granthamiana, assembly GCA_036172215.1. Classification (NCBI taxonomy): domain Eukaryota; kingdom Viridiplantae; phylum Streptophyta; class Magnoliopsida; order Ericales; family Theaceae; genus Camellia; species Camellia granthamiana. The sequence goes on from CM069914.1 coordinate 38,544,684, forward strand.
GGGTCAGCACTCCGACGGGCAAGTCAGTTCTTATACTCAAGAAAGCTTGTTTACTAAGTTTAGTGAAGTGATTCTTACATACCCTTCCAAGAACGCTGCTTCTTTATTTATATCTGTTCCTTCTGAGGCCTCGGGGCCTGGGCCTACTTTTCAATCATTACCCGTTCTTATATTCGGCCTCAAAGATCCTTTCTTAATCGGCTTACGTATTGTATTCGGCTCATCCTAGTCTTGCAGGATGCAGCCGGTTAATGTCTGCAGGATGCAGCCGGTTAATGTCAATCTACTAAAATATGTCCCTTCCGATTTAGCCATATATTCGGCTCCCACAATTGCCCCCCGAACTCCCTATTGACGGTAGTTAATCGGCGTGTTTGGTCTAGAATTCGAAAAGCTTAGCATAGATCAGGCGGCTTTGTGTTCCCCAAGACGTCAGAGGATGTCAGAAGGCGCACACCTTTTCGTTTATCATTACACTTTTCCGCGCCATTCATGTATCTCTCGCATTTATTGCGATTTGAAACTTCAGTCCTTTTGGGTGCACATTTCATCGATCATCTGATACGTTTGGACCACCAGCGCGCATCTCTCCTTTCACTCACATTTTCTGCAACTTTCGTCCGTCTGCTTTTGCCTCATCTGCCCTTCGTAAGTCTTCTTCCCTTTTCTTTGTAATCCTATTCTCTGTTTATCGTTTTTACTTTCGGCGAATCCTTGGGTCCCTGTTGGAATAGCTAAACACTTGAAAGACCTCCTTTCTGAGAGTCGCATTTCCGGATTCCGGCGACATTTTTCCATTCCCGATGACGTCCATTTGTCTCTCGTAATGGACAACACTCTAGATATGGAGAGAGAGGATCAGAATACGATCGTATTCCCCCTCCTGTCCATTGTGGAGGGCGGAGTTCGTTTCCCCTTACATCCATTGCTTAGGGCCGTTCTTCGCTATTGGAGTCTGATTCCTTCTCAACCCAATGTAAATTTCTTTCGAATCATTATAGGGGTTATAGAGTTGAATCGACGCCTTAGGATCAATCTTGGAATTCCGGCCATTCGGCACTGCTATGCTTTAGCCAAATCCTCTGGTCGGCTGGGGCGGTACTTCCTCAGGGCCAAGGATACTGACCATCATTTGGTGACTATGCTTGCCAGTTCTGGTAAGAGGGTTGACGATGTAATGGTCAATGTCCGAGGTAATTGGGAGTTCGCTGAAGGCGAAGATCGCCTAGATCCCATTCCCAGACATAAGGGTGATCCAGGTTACCACGTAGTATCTTATGTTTGTCGATCTGTCTTTTAATCGGCTCTCTTTCCTTAAGCTCTCCTTATCTTTTGCAGGTAACAAATTGAAGAAGATTCTGACTTCAGTTGATGACACGGTCCTTAGGGACATTAAGACTGCACTCGACTACTTCGGTCGCCCAAACGTGCAAAAACAAGGGAGAGCCGCCCACATTTTACTCCGGTACGAACCCACTTATACCACATTCTCGGCTGCGGACAACATCCCAATTCCATTCGGCGATCAGCACCTCTCGGCTCTTATCTTCCCCAGCTACAAGAACCTTAGGCAGATTGGTCTCGAAGCTTCTGATTCGGGGCAAGACGCAGAGCCGGTGATAGAGGTAGTTGCCGACCCGGCCAGAGAATTCACTGAGGAGGGCGAAGAGGTTGACGAGGCCGTGCGTTCGGCGTTCGAGGCTGCCGGACTTAACCAGCCTTCCTCACCATCCGCTTCAGGTCGGGCAGAGTTTTCTTCCGGGGATATTTTCGCGAACTTAGGAGATCTACCCGGCGATTTCTTCGGAGGTATGACAAAGGAAAGCCTTACGCAAATGGCGCGTAAGCGAAATGCCGAGCGGATGGCTGCTCGAAAAAAGGCCGAGGCCGCCGAATCCGATCCCAGGTTGACTAAGGCCTCTGTACCCATTATTGAAGGAACGGCTCAGGTTACGCCGGTCGAAACGGAAAAAGTGGTTGAACAGCAGGCCGGCGAAGAACGGCTGATTCCGGAGGGACGCGGCCAAAAACGTAGCGTCGGGGATGAGGCTAGTTCAGAAATTAGTCCCATTGACAAACGGCCTCGCCTCGAAGAATCGGACGTGGTTGCTCCTTTTGTTATTCAGCCCAAGATCAGAGATACGCCGATTCCTTCCAATGCTTCGGCCATGGAGGATCCGGCCGTTGCATTGAGCCTGGCGGCTTCAATTTCCTTACCGGCTGACAATGCAACCTTTTGCGCCGTGCCGGATATTATGGCCGTAGCTCTGTCTGCGCAGTCGGCACTTTTGGTAGGTGATTTCAAATTCGCTTAAATCTATTTTTATAGAGGTATCTAACAATCGCTTGTTGTTTGCAGACCGTCGGCAGGATCGCCGACTTAGGTCGCCGTCTGCATAATACTCTCGGCAGAATTGACCGTTTGCAAACAGAAGTGGACGGTCAGGAGAGTAGGGCCGAGTTTGAGAAGATGAGAGCCGCAATGGAGAGCGCACGAGCCGAAGCGGAGAAGGAGAGGGCTCGCACTGCCGAACAGCTTCGTTCTGACGCTGAGGCCAGAGCGAGTGCGAGTGAGGAATCGCTCAAGCTCTCCAAAGACGAACTTGCCGAGGCGAAGAGTCAGTTGGAGGAGCTCAAGGCGGCCCAAGAGAAAGCCGAATCTGAGGCTTTTGAGGCGGGAAAAAGAGCCGCCTTCATGGAATACGTTGATGAAGTTCCCAAATTTGAGAATCGGGGGTTCAAACACGGGTGGCTCAAAGCCCTTGCTGCCGCTGGGATTACATTGGATTTGCCAATTCCTTACGAGCAAGTGGATGTTGAGCCCCTTGAATCCGACACCGAGGAGTGATCTGGGAGGCGTTTCCTAATTCATTTAGTTTTTTTTTATTTTTGTTTGGTAGAGTTTTGTTGGTTCAGGGTGGTTTTCATGTATAAATTGGTTACTATCTTGTGCGCAATTTATTAATGAAAATTTCCTTGTAATTTCATTACTACTCGTACACAATTTGTGTGGTTATGTTAATGAAACATTTTGATTCGTCTTTAGAGATTGAATATCCTGTGGCAATATTGATTCGTCTTTCTCATGCCGACTGGATTCGAATTATGAATTGTCGATTTGTGAGCCGGCTGGGGTACCTGAGCTGAATATATTGATGAATCTGCCCTTGCCCCAGGCGGTTCCTGCAGAGGTTAGAATCGATTCGGGAGCCGGCTGGGGTACTTGAGCCGAATAGATTGATGAATCTGCCCTTGCCCCAGGCGGTTCCTGCAGAGGTTAGAAGAATCGATTTGTGAGCCGGCTGGGGAACCTGAGCCGAATATATTGATGAATCTGCCCTTGCCCCAGGCGGTTCCTGTAGAGGTTATAAGAATCGATTTGTGAGCCGGCTGGGGAACCTGAGCCGAATATATTGATGAATCTGCCCTTGCCCCAGGCGGTTCCTGCAGAGGTTAGAATCGATTCGGGAGCCGGCTAGGGTACTTGAGCCGAATAGATTGATGAATCTGCCCTTGCCCAAGGCGGTTCGCGATATTCGAATAGATGGTAAAATCGTGCCCCTGCTGTCGACTCAGGCGGCGTCGGGCGATTCAGGATCTCCAATTAATGAGATTGCCTCGATCGTGCTGCCTCTGTGAAGGATAAATGAACAAGGGTACATCCTTTATGAGCTTGGTAGACAACTGACTCGAGCTCCTAGAGGAAGACTGATTGCGCGAATGTCGAACCGACTCTTCTTTAACAGTAAGGGGGAAGCGAAGACCCTAGCTGAGCTGGGCGGAGATATGAATTGAGGTGGTGAACCCTCGCGTACAGGAAGTAGGAGTTCCAGGGGTCGAGAGAGGCGTCAGTCTCCCCGATGTCGCAGTAGATCGCCCAGGCGAGACAAGCAGTCGCAGGGTAAATCTCCACAGTCTCGAGTCAAGAGGAGGTCTGACACGAATCCGTGCCCATTAAGCTTTGCGGTATTTGTGAAGAATAGACCCATGACGGAGGCGGACTCGATCGTTCGAGACCCAGACGTAGCGATCAACTTTGCCCGACAAATATTTCCTCCTGAGGTTCAGCAATCAATGCTGGGTCAACAGGACTACGAGGTGTTTTGCGAGGGCATTCACGGCGCGGTGAAGGGGCTTTACACTGCTTACGAAGTCGGCATGCGACTGCGCGCTGCCCGTCAAGAGATGGAGAAGAAGGAAGAACGTATTCGAAGTTTGGAGGCTCGTGTGGAGGCGGCCGAGCGGGAACTAAGGAAGACCAAGGCGGCTCAGGCACAATCCACCGTGCACGCGAACCCAATTGTGGAAGAGAGGGTTACTAGTCGGCTTATCAGCTCCGCACTTGCCGATTGAGAGACGACAAGTATGTTCGCAATAGAGAGCGTGAAGGGGAGGGCCTATGAGAAAGGTTTCCATGAGGGCCGAAAAGTGGGAATCGAGAAAACCAGGGAAAAATTGGCCGAAGAAGTGTGCCGATGTGAAAACCGTGGGTTTAGGCACGGTTGGATCAAGGCATCTCAAGCCGCAGAAGCTCTTCGAGCGTCGGGAATTGATTTGGCATCACTACGCTACAGGAGTAAAGATTTTCCGTTTTCTACTTTTGAAGTTGAGAAGAGTGAGGATGAGGGTGACGCCGTATGAGTTTAATAGTTGTAAGATCGGAACGCAGGGCGCGTTTGAAACTATGTAACTTATTGTTTTATTGAATAAAGAACGTTTCATTATAAATGTTTCGGTGTCATTCATATTCGGCATATGTGTATTTCGTGTTGCTTAAATGTTTGAATGTCTAAATATTGTCCGACCCAGGTAGCTGTTAACTGTCCGGCGATACGCGGGCTTATCGGCAGGATCTGCACATGGGCAGAATCGACACATTCGCGACGTCCGTTAAGGTTTTATTGGGGCTATTTCAACGGCCATTTATCTTTGACTTGGGTCAGCGCATTGATGCTTCGCTAGTTGGATTAGTGGGCTGGTCGAGGGTGATCGGCATGTGAAGACTTGGCCGACCGGTTTAATAAATCTATTTCGCTTTGGCCCAGCCAGTGCGCGCTTCGGCCAGCCGTCGGGATGGCGGTCGTGGCGAATGTCAATCGACGCTTGTCTTATTCAGCCAATGCGTTTTTTGGCGTTAATAAAATTTTCTTGGGATTGGGACCTCGAGATCGCGGTCGTTGCTGAGAATAAAAGGAGTAGGCGCTTCGCACCAATAATCTCACTTGCCTCATCATTCCTTGTGTGGGATGGTGATTTTGGTTATAGAGGCTCAAACTTCGGTCAAGTTTGGTGTTGAGATGGTTTGCAGCAGAAAACCTACCCGTGAGGGAGTTAGGTCATCCAAAGAGCTTGAGATCTGTGAGTCTCCAAGTCGTCGAAACAGATCACCCCGAAAGGAGAGTCAACAACTGTCAAGTTCATTCTTCCTTGTCCTGGATCTTTGCCTTGACATTGTCAGTGGTGTCAGGGGAAGTTTGGCGCTATGCAAGTCGTGGGCTTAAGCATAACTAGTTCAAGGTATTGCACGCTGTGGAGGGGTTTAGGGCGACGGTCGTCGATCCGGCGATGCTGCTTTACCGGCGCGTCTTGTTCCTTTTTTGCTTTCGATATTGTAATGCTCGAATGCGGGTTGTGTTTATGTAACAACTGTTTAATCAAATAAATGGTTTTATTTTAAATCTATTTGCGTGTTATTCTGAATTTTGCTTTTGTACTAAAGCACATTACTTCGAATGTATGATCTGTTCTAGTGTGTTACATAGGATCAATTATCAATATCTTTTGTTCGTGCCAACGTTTGCTCCGGATTCAGAGACGTAATTAGCACTTAGCACTGTAGACCGATTAGTATGGCCGAACGGATTAATGCAATAATCCTCTGAAGCACTAGAGCGGGCTCCGTATTTGGAGGCTTGAACCCAGGGCCCATTCGACCTTAAGGAGATTAATCGGCTCGAATCCGAAGTCTTAATCGGCCCTAAGGCGTTATGTGCCAAAGGGGGCTCCGAATCCGGAGACTTGATTTGGCCAATCGTGATATCCACGAAGGGCGCTCCGAATCCGGAGACTTAATCGGCCCTAAGGCGTCCTTCGCCAAAGGGGGGCTCCGAATCCGGAGACTTGATTTGGCCGATCGTGATATCCACGAAGGGCGCTCTGAATCCGGAGACTTAATCGGCCCTAAGGCGTCATGCGCCAAAGGGGGCTCCGAATCCGGAGACTTGATTTGGCCAATCGTGATATCCACGAAGGGCGCTCCGAATCCGGAGACTTAATCGGCCCTAAGGCGTCATGCGCCAAAGGGGGCTCCGAATCCGGAGACTTGATTTGGCCGATCGTGATATCCACGAAGGGCGCTCCGAATCTGGAGACTTAATCGGCCCTAAGGCGTCATGCCCCAAAGGGGGCTCCGAATCCGGAGACTTGGTTTGGCCAATCGTGATATCCACGAAGGACGCTCCGAATCCGGAGACTTAATCGGCCCTAAGGCGTCATGCGCCAAAGGGGGATCCGAATCCGGAGACTTGATTTGGCCAATCGTGATATCCACGAAGGGCGCTCCGAATCCGGAGACTTAATCGGCCCTAAGGCGTCATGCGCCAAAGGGGGCTCCGAATCCGGAGACTTGATTTGGCCGATCGTGATATCCACGAAGGGCGCTCCGAATCCGGAGACTTAATCGACCCTAAGGCGTCATGAGCCAAAGGGGGCTCCGAATCCGGAGACTTGATTTGGCCAATCCTGGCGAGTGCCTCACTGGGAATTGACATATGATTTTGAGCGACGAGGAAAAATAGTTCGTATTGCAGAGGCGAAATATATTTACAGGTATCAGAGCCCACAGATCGGGTCAGTGATATGGTTTTCATCAGAACTCTACTTGTGCCGATTGGGGGGAACCACGTATTTCTTCAATGCCGTGGGTTGTTGGGAAACGCAGGATCTGATGGTAGGTGCTTGGGACGGCCTTCATGATATGTAGCCAGGTTCTTCCCATGATGGCATTATATGGCGAAGGGAGCTTCACGACCAGGAATTCCGCTTCGACCGTTCTGGAACCCGCTCGAACAGGTAATGTGACCTTGCCCAATGGATATTCAGGATTCGTATTAAAGCCGAACAGTGGGTGAGGCGCCGGAGATAGATCCGACTCGTTGAGGCCGAGCTTGATGAAAGTTTGGTAGTACATGACCTCTGAACTACTCCCTGGGTCTATGACAATTCGTTCAATGATGAACCGGTTTATGCGTAATCCAATGACTAACGGATCAATGTGGGAAACCGTTGCGTCATTGAGGTCGGAGTCGTTGAAGGCAATTGTCGGAGCTTCTTTGGACCGGTCAGTCGAAATACGGCGCCCCTGTAGAGTTGGATACGATCGAATTATGTGCACGGCTGGGGGTGTAGGCAGGCTGTAAATTACATGGATCACGCCAAGTGGGGGAGAGTCCTGCCTCAATGCTAATGCCTTGGTTGGCTTTCCCTGTTTCACATACTGCTGCAGTCAGCCGTCTTGCACCAGTTCTTCCAGGTGATCTTTTAATGCGTAGCAACTCTCTGTTTCGTGGCCGTGATCTTTGTGATATTCGCACCTCCGGTCGCTTCGTCGTGTATCGGGTGGCCCCACCATCTTTGACGGCCATCTGAAGAATGGAAGGTGTTGGATTTTGGTCATTACCGCGGTGATTGGCTCTGACAGTTCCGTGTACTTTTTGTCGGCGCGCCTCGAGCGTCTACTGTCGACTTGCAATTGTTCATTCGTCGGGTGGGAGCATTGATCACTCGATCGGCGAGAGTCCCGCCTTTTGTCTCGTTTAGCACGTTGTCGCGGCTCAGGGCTCAGAGGTGGCACGAAACTTATCGGTTGAGCAATTTCAAGAGGTGCCGGTTTGGTGGACACTTGTCTGGCTTTAATCCTCAAGGCATCGTCTTCCACTTTGCAATACTCTTCGACTTTCTTCATTAACGCCCAGACTGTTTTGGGGGGTCTTCTGGTCAGGGAGTTGCGAAGAGCACTGTCAGGATGTAGTCCCATTTTGAAGGCGGTGACGGCCATGGAGTCGTTGCAAGCGTCGTCAACGAGATTGAAGCACTCCCAATATCGCGCCGAATATGCTCTCAGCGTTTCTCCTGGTTGGATTTGCATAGCCCAGAGAGAGTCGGCCTGTTTCGGCTGTACCTCGTTGGTGATGAACCTGGCCCTGAAGGATTTTTGTAATTGATGGAAACTTCTGATCGAAGCCGGCTCCAGCTTGTAATACCATCTGACAGCTAATGGCCCCAAGCTACTGGGGAATATTCGGCACATGAGGGCTTCATTGTCTGCATGCAACGTCATGGCCTGCTTGTAGTGACGTATATGATCAGTGGGGTTTGATTTTCCGTCGTAGAGAGTAAATGATGGAGCTTTGAACTTCTTGGGCAGGGCCGCCCTCGCAATTCGTCGGATAAAAGGATCGTGCCGGTCCTCTTCGTCTGAACTGCTTCTTCTGCGCTTGTTCCTTGTGTGTGGACTTTTTTCAGAGGAGCTGGAAGTGTCTGAGCGTCCCTTGTTATGCTCCGTGGATAATGAGTTGGAGTCACTATCGGTTTCCCTTGGTCGGGCTCGAGGTCGTTGTCTACCTGCCCTCAGGGGTCGTTCGGGGTCTTGGCGCGCGGCTTCTTTGGATTTTGCTGCTTCCAGGGCCAAATCTTGACGGAGGCGTTCGTTTTCTGCGATCATATTTTCCAGCCTTTGTTCATTCTGTTTAGCTTGTTCTAGCTTGCATCGTCTCTTGCACTGAAGTCGTTGGCGAGTCAAAATTCAAGGCGCGTCTCGCAGCGATGGTTTCCTTCCCGAGCATATTTGTCGGAGTGATGTCGTCTCTCTGTGTAGTCTCGTCGGTGGCTATCGGAGGATCTTGCGTCACGCCTTCCATGGATGTACTTGAGTATTCCCACAGACGGCGCCAATTGTGGGGAAGTGGTTCTGGAAATACTCTTCAGATCCTGGGAGACGCTCCTGATCCTCAGCTAGTCACCTGCAAAGACAGACACTCCGGTCGGGGGTGCCGGGGTCAGCACTCCGACGGGCAAGTCAGTTCTTATACTCAAGAAAGCTTGTTTACTAAGTTTAGTGAAGTGATTCTTACATACCCTTCCAAGAACGCTGTTTCTTTATTTATATCTGTTGCTTCTGAGGCCTCGGGGCCTGGGCCTACTTTTCAATCATTACCCGTTCTTATATTCGGCCTCAAAGATCCTTTCTTAATCGACTTACGTATTGTATTCGGCTCATCCTAGTCTTGCAGGATGCAGCCGGTTAATGTCTGCAGGATGCAGCCGGTTAATGTCAATCTACTAAAATATGTCCCTTCCGATTTAGCCATATATTTGGCTCCCACAAGTAGTGTTTTTCTCGTGCTTAGGTTGCATATTATAAGGATTTACTTTTTTTTAAGAGAGTCACGTCAGCATGTATTTTTGTTAATTACATATAGAGTTCTATACAAACCTAAATCTAATTTAAATTACACTAATTTTACCTATCTTATCTGGACTTTATTTGACAAATATTTCTTTTCCATATATTTTTCATAGTAAACTGAGATAATTCACAAACGCAATACCAATTTTGCGTTTCACGTTGTTTTTCTTAATTCTTTCAAGAGTATTAGGATTTTTTTAAAATGCTAAATTGCCTTCTTTTTCTTTTTCTATTTTCCTTTGCATTATTCTATACCAAATACCAATTCTATATTCGTGCATTATTTTATACCCAATACCAATTCTGCATTATGGATTTGTCGTTTACATTTTATAGTGATTCTATGAAATTATACTTCCTTTCCTATAGTATTTTATACAATCACAACTCACAGGAGGAAAAACCTATACAACAATGATACTCTCGAGAAACCTCTAAAGTTTGGATTTATTGCTTGAGTTACTTTTTCAATTGTTGAACAGTAAGTTCTTTTATGTTTTGACATCATATTATAAATGATTAATCACTTCATACACTGAGATGTATCTATCGTTTGGATGTTTTTATTATTTTTTCTTTTTTAGTTTAATGTTGTTATGTGATTCTTTCTTGGTTAGTCATTATTGAATTTCTTTTATATAGTTGATATCTTAATTTAATTAAGAGTGTTTATTTTATAATCTTATAATTTAATATATATATATCATATAAAATCATTATATGATAATTCAATTACAACATATTTATATTTAATTTTTTTAATAAATTTTATATAATTTCTATTTCTACATTTTTATTTTCCAAATGAATATAAAAGAAATTTAAATAATTAGAATTACTTTTAATTTTATGTAAATAATTCTTCTTCTAATTTAACTATTATTTTTAATATCAAAATAAATATCATACAAAATTATTATATGATAATTACACTTTTATAATACGATAAAACTAAAACTATTAAAATACACAAATAATTTAACTAACTTAACTAATTATTATTTTATAATTACACTTTTATATCTTTTTCTGTATTTGTATATATATATATTGTCAAATTATTGTCTGCTATTGGGCAGCACTGTGAACCTCGCTGAGCTCCACTCGCGCAATCCGTCCAGCATCGCTACTTGCAAACTCTGTCCTGCACACTACACCACCTTTGTCTTCCTCCCCAGCCTTGCGACCTCACCATTCTTCTTAGATTGTCTTCACCCATAAAACCACCATCAACCAAGGGCTCATTGGGGTTTGTCTATTGAAGATCGATTCCTAATTTTTCTTTGAGCAATTAAATTTTTAGGGTAGGCCGATGCCATTTTTCCATACTAGCGAGGTTGAGTGTAATTTGAGTAATTGCCAAGGGAGGTCCGTATTTGTTCTTTATTTATTTATTTCATAGCCTTATTAAGGCTTTAACAAATATGGAGGTATATGATGCATTGGAAGTTATAGTGGTACTTTTGATTTGTATACATGGGTGGTGCCCTCTAGGCACTGTTCTTAAATAAAATTTACTTCTAATTGAAGAAAAAATAGTCTGTGAATTCATAATTTTTTTCGTTTACCACTCGGTATGGGATTCTTTGATGAGAGGGCAGGTGGTTGTGCTTCATAACCTTTAGGGCTCACAGATCTTGTGGATTCTCTACCTGTACCATGCTTAGTTTTTAATCTTTTATACATTTGGTATAAGCTTTAGATAAGGATGAGGGTTGTGTGTTAGATAACTTGAAAATCAGTTCATGATTTTTTTTTTTTTTTTTTGTGAGATCCCTTATGAACATGAATCCTAATATAAATATGAAAGTAAGGGCTAGGGTGTTCCCTGTAAGTGACGCGTTGTGCCTGTCTTATAGCGTTTCGAAAAATTGGCAAGGGGCTCTACATTGGTGCCCAGGTGCAATGCAAAATAGACAAGGGCTCCTGCAGTTTTCTAGGCAAGAGCAGTTAAAAAACTTAGCCCAGAATTGTATTACTTGGAATATAGGATCATTAATAGGTAAAACCATGTAATTACTAGATATTATGATTGGAAGGAAAATTAGTATAACATGTTCACAAGAAACTTAAGTGGCTAGGTGAAAATACGAAGGAAAAAAATTTGGGTTTGAAATTTATTATACTGGTCAAGATGGAAATAAACATGGTGTAGGAATAATTGTAGCTAAACATAAGGTAGTAACAATCACAAAAATAGGAGATAAAAAAAAAATAAAAAATTAATAATTGGAGAAATTATGGTTAATGTGATTAGTGTCTATACACCCCAAATAGGATTAGAGGAATATATTAAAAAGACAATTTTGGGATCATGTGGATGAGTTGATGCAACAAAAACTTGTTGAAGAGCAGATAACTATAGTTTTATGACAGAATTGTGCATTGTCAAGTAAGTCCACCCAATTTTTCTAACTTATTATGGCATAATGTCTCAGATATTCCTCCAGCAATGCATTCATCCGCTCCGCCTGACCATCAGTTTGTAAGTGGTTTGCTGTGGAAAATTTCAACTCTGACCTGATCAGATTTGAATAACTTTGTCTAGAACCGCTAGTAGAGCGAGTGTCCCAATCACTCACAATATCCTCTAGTACTCCAAGAGATTTTAATTAAGTTAAGTGTATGAAAAGTGAGCATTTGACTGTGCTAGTGCCAGATGAGAAGAATAAGGAAATATGAAATAAGTGTTGTTGGAACCGTAGAATAAAGGTTTTATTGTCAATTAAGGCTTCGTTTTGGAACATACTATTTTAGTAATTTTTTGATTTTTTATGAAAAGATGTATAGAAAAGTAAGGAGACGATGTGACAATTTATAGTGACTTTTTGATTAAAATTGAAAGTTGCCAAACGAAGCCTTAGAGTTTGAGGTGGAATTTGAATTTAAGAAGATGGAATCAAGTAACCTAGTAGGACCAGATTTTATCCTTATTTAGGCTTAAAAATGCTTAGGTAAGAAAAGAGTATCTTGGTTAATAATTTTTTTAATAAGATTCTAATGACTAAGATAATGCTTGACAATTGAAAAAAATATTCAAGTGCTTGTGTATAAATATAATATAGATATCCAAAATTACAACAACTATAGAGGCATTAAGTTAATGAATCATACAGTGTAATTATAGGAGAGAGTGCTTGAACATTGCTTAAGAGCTACAACATTATTAGAGAATCAATTTGGATTATGCCTAATAGATCAACTGTTGAGATGGTTTTGTCATGTAAAACGAATACCTATTGATGCAATGGTAACGAAGAAAGATATGATCACCATAAATGGAAATGTTAGGGGGAGAGGAAGACATAAATTGATGTGGGATGCGGTAGTAAAAAAAGATATGAATATTTAATTTAACTGAGCATATACCCTTTGGTAGAGTAGAATGGTGAAAAAAGATTTGTGTAGCTGATCCCACTTGATTGGGACGCAAGGCTTAGTTTGTTTTGTTTTGGTTTGGTTTGGCTTGATTTGGCTGTGAGTTTGGTTAATATTATTTTGGAAATTTGTATGTTTAGTGGCTTAGCTCTTGTGAGTTTTTTTAATAATCTGTGTGAATATGTAGAGGTTCTTTACAGCAAATGACCTGCAATCTAATCTCCTATGAGGTATTTCCTTCTTTACTGGTATATGTTGGTATATTGAACCAGCTTGCTCACATAAAACACCTTTTGCACAAACTCATGCGGCTTACTTGTTAGGGTTTAGGTCTTGTGTATATTTGATGGGTTTCTATTCCAAGATAGGAGAATATTTACATTGTTTTGTTTCAAAGTGTAATCTTTTCTTTACATTTGGCACTTTCTTGACTGGGTATTCTGCTGCAGGTTTCACATGAACAAAATGTCCTCGGCCCATGTTTATGTGAGACTGCACAAGGGTCAGACCATTGATGATATATCTGAAGGTCTTTTGGAAGATTGTGCTCAACTAGTCAAGGTGAATTCCATCCAAGGCAAATGCTTCAAATACTTACTATTTTGTGCTTTAACCATAGCGAGCCATTAGATAACCCTTAACTAAACTATCTGAGTGTCAAAGAAATTAAGGAGTTGCACCTTATTATATTCCTTGAAGATGGAAACATGCAACCATCCCGTAACAACACTCTCCTTCACTGAGTAAATTTTTGCTTCTAAGTTATTTCTTATAGGAAAGTGTGATCACATATTAAGCTGGTGCAGTTTTGGTGTTCTCTTGATCTCCATCTTAAGATTATGAAAATAACCTATGAGTCTATGACAGTAATTAAAAAACACTTCCCACTTCCTTATTCTCTCCCAGCTTGCTATCAATCAAAAACTTCCATTTCCTTAACCGGTTCCACTTTCCTACTTTTTCTCATAGCTGTGCACTTAGATTGTGAGTGCCATCCTACTAGTATATAACATATTTCTCTTTTTTCAGATTTCGTGAAGACAGTTTTGTGACATCTTTAGGTAATGCCATTGGATTGTCCTGATTACATTACAGTCTCACAACTGTATTGTGAGGGCACTTCATGTGTTACATTGGTCCTCTCGCTAAAGCCCCTGACAGCTTGCTTGCAGCATGTGAAAGAAAAGGATTAAATTTATCACTCGTAACACTTTTAAGGAATAACATTTAAGAAAAAAAAGAAATGAAAGGAGCGTCAAAAGGTCCAAAACAAAGAAACACGCAAACAAATAAATAAGTGAATAAATCTTGAGTTCAAATATTTAATTATGTTTTCAAAATTGAAGAATGGGATTAGATCCAAGGTTGTATGCTTGTTTTTGCTCAATTCTTTCTTATTGTTTACTTCATTGTCCCATTGGGGGGTTAGATTTTCGGTACTAAATTAAATAATAGTAACTCCAAAGTTGGAAGTCAAGTATTGTGGGGGTGTTTGGGAAGAAGCCTTTTTGGGTTTTTTTACTAAAATAGCACTAAAAGATAAAATAGGCTAAAATAGTCAATAAGACAAAATGTCACATCAAACTTATAATTATTTCACTTTTTCTCACAAACATCACATCTAACTATAAAAAAATCCAATCATCTTCCCAAACACAAAAATAGCCTACTAAAATAGCAACTTTCCAAACACCCACAATATAAGTCAAGTATTGTGAATATATATAATATACAAATTGATGTGTTGGCAATATTTAAGTTAGCATCTTCCATATCATGAAGTTCAGCTTATCATAGTAGTGTTAAAAATCTAGTTAATATTTTGTTTGCACTATGTGCATGAAGTACTGAAACTTCAAAAGAAAAGACAATAATGCATTCTGATAAATATGTGTAATTTAAGAGGGAAAAAACTGTCTACTAAATCATTAGTTTAGATTTTTTTTGTTACATTTTTTTGGGCGTTGCTTGAATAAATTTCACTTAAAATTGTGAGAAATATTGTAACTTTGAGGTTAAAACATCTGTCTCTACTATTTGAGTGTTTAAAAAAAAAAACACCAGAACTGGGCTTAAATATCACTTCACTATGTTATATCCACTTTTCGCATGTTCTGCATCAACTTGACTTGGGCTGATGGAGATTATGACTATAATTAATGGTCTTGCTTTTTGCCTGCTTTGCATTCGACGATGCTCTGGGAATGCAGTAACTCATTTCCTTGACATCATTTATATCTGACAGGAAACAAGGTGAATAATGTCGATGTTGTTTACACACCCTGGAAAAATTTGAAGAAGACTGCTTCCATGGATGTTGTCCAAGTTGGTTTCCATAATCCAAAAATGGTGAGCTTTTCTGTTGCAATTCGGTTGAATAGTGCCTATAACTTCCATTTTCCTTCTTTGTATTGAGCGTGGATGTGGGAGATAGCCCTTGTTTGATATTGGTGATCTGTTTAGGTCTGCACTGTGAGGGTGGAGAAGCGTATAAATAAGATAGTGAATAGATTGAACCGGACAAAAGTAGAAAGGAAACCAGACTTGAAAGGTATTTTTTAGTTTTTGCTTGCTTCTGAGATTTTTAGATGGACTTCACCTTCATTATCTAATTTCAGAGGATATATTATTTTTGTTGTCCTATTTGATTGAAATAATAGTTAATAACTACTCTCTGTTTTATTATTATCTTGTTTTCCTACATGTTTTTGTAATTTTTATTCTATATATACCATTACTAATTTTCAATATGTTATTTGTTTCTAAGCTGTACATCTTTTGAATATTAACATGCTTTTGATTTTCTTTTTGGATATAAAAGTTATTTGTACCTGTATATTGTGCAGCGGAGCGCGAAGCAGTTAATGCAGCAGAAAGAGCAGAGAGAAAACTACAGCTGAGAGATAAAGTGAGTATTGTATTTTCTCTGCTGTTTTTTGACAAGAGTAATAAATGGGTGTTTATTATTATGCTTGCATGAGCTTGAAATCTTATTAAGTATTCAATTTTTTTATAACTAGGAAAAGGATTATCTTTGCAAATATTCGAATCTACAGAAAAATTCTTTGTGCCAGTTAACTAGTAGTATTTGCAAATTGTTTGTATTCCTTTTTACCTTTGGCACTAAGTTTCTTCTTGAATTGTAGTCATCAGTTTCATCTTGCTGCCTCATTCGTTATCCTGGCATTTCCATTTCCTTTTGTGAGCTTTCGCCTTGTTTCCGCATAGTCTGTGATTGTAGTAGTGACAGCAGGCCCATATTAATGACTGATATCCTGAACTATACCTGTTGGTTCATGTTAGTTTACTACATAAAGCTAATCCATCCTCACCACTTTGAAAGTTTTGTGGATATTGCAAATAATTTCTAATTTTGAAATCTCGAGATGTTTTGGGCAATTATAGATTGATAACTTTTGCTTTGATTTCCCTAGCAGTTGTTACTTTTCTCTCCTGGATACTTTTGTTGCTCTCAATTTCCTTGCGAATTCTCTCTTCATTTTCTGTGTCCTAGCTATTGTATTTGTTAATACTCTAGGCCCAATTATTCCCTCAATTAAATGTTCAAAATTGTCAGTGTATCAGTTTCACTAGAATAAAGTTATTGCTTGTAACCACATCCCTGCAAACTTTTCAAGTTTGCTGCTAGCAGAATGATTTGTCTTTCATTCCTTCAATCCTCCTCTAGTTATTCATTCGATCACCACTAGTCCCAATTCCCCAAAGCTTACATGGTTAGGACATGAGTTCAACAGTTTATATCAAGCTATCCAACACCCTCCTTCACGGGTAGCTTTATCTTGCATGTGGATAGTATGGTAATGATCTTGAAATCCATTGACTCAAAAAGAATATTAGAAGCAAGATCTTTCTCTACAAAAAATACCAAAAATAAAGGCTCAACAATGGTTGATTTGAAACAAATGCCTAAGGTTGGAAGAAGAGTATTACCTTGAAAATTTATTAATTCACAAAAAACTGATCAGCCTTAAGGCTTACAATAATTATTTATAGTGACATGCTGACCTAATGATACTTTGAAACAACTGAAATTGGCAGTTTCTTAACTAAGTACACAAAAATGAGGAAATACAACAAAAATTTCCAAAAATGGAAATATTTAACAGAATAAAAAAACTACTAATTTAGGCTGACATGTTGAGGCCAGATTCGATGGAGTTGAATTCTAACTTCTATAGTAAGAGTAATTGAAGTTGCAAAACTAAATAAATAAATAAACACAAAAAAATCTCAAAAGTGACGGTCTAAATGATGGAATTCACTTGAAAATTCAGCGGGGTCCATGGCGAAGCAATGGATCCTGTTCATAATGATGTTTGCCGTCAACCTATCAAATTTCACACGATTTTGAGCACTTGCTATTTAATTGCTAGTTGTGCTTTTTGCCTTGTTTGGCCATGTGCATGTCTATTTGGTCCAAGAATTGCATGACCAAGCATGTTGCATCATAAACAAACCAAACAAAGTTAAAACAAACATACCAAACAAGGAAACAAATGCAAACTGGGAGACTTAATACTTCTCTGAATGAAAGCTCTAATAGTATGTTGTTAGAAAATGAGTCCAACAATATATATCAAACTGTTTACGCTTTGCTGTTCTACCCTATGGGAAACAGGCCAAGTCTTACCAGGGATGATGTCATTCTGGTACTCAGAGCAGGATTAACCAACCTGGCAAACCAATATGCTACAATATGGCATGGAATGGGCTAGTAAAACGACATAGTTTGAATTTGATGGGGTGGTTCTGATTGGAGAGTTTCCTTGATCCCCATATCAGTAATGAGGGTTAGCCTAAAATACACTACTTAACTGCTTTGATATAAATATGTATCCATCACCGTATGTATGTTGTACACCTGATGCAATATGGGCCTAAAATCTAGAATTATCTTTTTGTTTTTTTGATTGGAAAAAGTTAGTTTTCCAGCACGAAAGCTCTCCATGTGGTGATAGTTTTGGTCATGAATCTGAACTTGCTTATTTAATCTGGAACATATGCAAAACTGAATTTATTGGATCCTTACATGGTGGCAAGTTGTGATTTATTGTTTTTAGTCTCCTGTCCTATGCTGCTCTTTTGATTAAAAACACTATTTTTTCTAACCATTCTCCTGTCAAACGCTGCTCTTTTGATTAAAAAGCGTTGTGTTGTTTTCTCAATCTTTTGGGTTATTTGGTTGGAAACGAATGCAATGATCTTTGAGGAAAACTTTGAATACTTGGATTTGTTGTGAGAGTGTCACCTGGCATCATTTTGTGCTTACGTTTCTTCCCCGTTTAAAGGGATTCTGTTCTTTTTGATTTCTAGAGATTGAAGAGCTCTTTGTGATGTATAATTTGTTTTCTTTGATATGCTTGGTTTTATTTGTTCTACCCTTGTACAGTATTCCTTGTCCCCTTCTTGTATCTCTTTTTATTTTTCCGAATAAAATTCTTTTTTTTTTTTTGTCGATCAAAAAAAAAAAAAAAATAGAGCTTTTCGTTGTTTATGTGAGATATTTTGCTCTTTTTATACCCTTTTTTTTCCTCCCCTGTTGTTTGGTGGACTTCTTTTGTACTTAAATCTTTTTTCTTTAATAAAGTTTAACCTGTGTCACTGATAAAAAAAAATCGGTCAGCCTTTTCGATTCCTAGCACTAACATAGTCACGTTGGATAAGAGCAAAGAAAAAAAGAATATGGTTTCATGTTGGGTTTTAAATTAAGGCCTCGTTTGGGATGTTAGCTGTTTTAGTTGGCTTTTTGGCTATTTTAGCCAATGAAAAAAAGTTGTGTTTGGGATGATTTGATTTATAGGATGTGATATTTTGTCTTATTGGTTATTTTAGCATTTTTTGTCTTATTGGCTATTTCAGCATTTTTGTCTTTATTGGCTATTTTAGCCTCAAACCATCATCCCAAACACCCCCTAAGTTACATGTTCAATTAATCCCCATTCTTTGATTTTATTTTCATCAGTTCATGAGACAGATTCTTGTTTCTTGGTTGTTAAATATAACTCCTTTTTTCCCCCTTGAATTGATGTCTTATTTTTAAAATGGAATTCTTGCCTATGATTTTTGCAGAAACGTCAGGAGGAGATGGAGAGGCTTGACAAGGAGAGGCAAGCAGAGGTGAGGAGCTACAAGAATTTGATGGTAGCTGAAAAGATGACATCTAACAAAGAGATAGCATCAGCCAAAAAGTCCTTGCAAGAACTGGAAGAGGACTTCATGTAAACAAGGTATAATTACGACTTTTTAAACAATTTGCCACCTAATTGCAGGAATCAAGAAATCTGCCCACTGATGAAATGTAAGGGGATGGGGGGAGGTTTTTTTTTTTTTTCTTCTTTTTTTTTTTTAAATTCTGTTGTGTGCTATTTGGCATAAATATAATCCTTGGTGAGATGAACTCAATTTAGTCCTGAAGCTCTCTGTTTTATGGATGTTAATAAGAAGAAAAGGATTTGTATCTACAGATTGGTTACTTTGATAATGATGATAAAAATTAGCCATATTTTGGTGTTGGTTTATGGGCCTCAAAATGTAAGTCGGGGGCTTGTCTTGAATGACAAGTGATAAACCTGGTTTGAACTAGAATAATAATCTTTTCTATCAATTATATTTTTGTTTGGTTTCATGTCTGTGATTGGTTTGTTTGTTTTTGTAATATCATAACTTCTTAAAAATGATATGCAATATCAATTCATTGTGGTTGACTAAACTTAACATTTTAAAGTAATTTTGGTGTCCTTGTTTGTTATACATATACATACATTAGAAAAGTTTTTGGACATTGAGAATTGGCGTAGCCTACGTTTTCATCATCAGTATTTTATGACCTTCTAGAGAATTAAATTTGTCCTTGTCATAATAGTTTAGTTATGATTGCTAGGATTTACACACACACACACACACACAAAGTGATTGCTAAGATTTACCTGGGAACTAGAAGCAATCTGACTTGTCCAGATAGGTGGGGTTAGAAGTGATCAGTATACACATAAATGAATTGATAGAGGAAAGGGGCTTTGAGACCTATTTATATTATCCACCTTACAATCGATGATCTCACTATGGGAAACCTGAACTATGCCTAGATACAAGAAAACCTTCAGAGGATAGAGGCCCAATGTAATAAATTTTTTTTACTCCCAACATGCTTTCAGTCACTTCAAGGTGGTCGGCATTAGCAATCTCATCATTAAAGTCGCTGGATGAAGGTGATAACAACCATATTATGATACGCGAAATTCTTTCCCCTTTTGTTAGTTCCTTGTTAGTTAGTTGACTTCAATCCCTCAAGATTTGTTCGAGATTGATTGGAAAACTTAATGAGCTTTATAATGTGTTCAAGCTTTAGTCTTGTTTATTTAAAATTGATTTATCTTTACCGAGTTGAATTTGAGTAGTTTGGTATGTAGGTCCTAACATCTTGATAGCTATATTAGAGTCTTATGCTATTACTTGTTTAGCTGTATGTTTCCTTGAACCCAATCTCATTCCTACGTCAATGAAGCCGGCCTTCACTTTATTCGCAAAATATTCTCTTTATAAGAAGATACGTATGTTTATGTACATTTCCTTATTTATATGATTTCTATTCTTATATTTTTGAAATTTGCATTTTTGTAGCGATTAGTATATAATATGAAGGATCAGTTTTGTAGAATATTCCGAAAATTTGGAGTATGGTTCTATTGTTTTTTTTTTTTTTTGGGAATGCTTCTATTTTTTATTTATTTATTAGATTGGATAGTCCATATTTTTTATGAATTTTCTAGCTTAGAACTATAAAACCAAACTGGAACCCAACTACTTTTTTTTTTATTTTTCAAGTTTGGTTTTAGGTTGGTCTGGTTGGATTTCTAAATTTTAGAATCATAGTGATTGATTTGGTTCTTAATTCACATCATAACCGAACTAAATGGGTACATGAAGACCATTTTTGTGGACACATGACTTCATATGAGAGGATGGATTGGATAAGAGCAAACCCAGTCTGGAACTTTTAATAAAGTTCAGATATCAAGATCAAAGTGCAAGTGAAACATAGTGAAATCAAGACTAAATTTGGTGTTGGAAGACCTTGTAAATTATTTTAACATTATAGATTGTAGCGTTGTCAATTTCAGATGCAATGAACAGAGCATGTAGTTTGCATCACAGAAGGAAGTTCAAAACAACAACAGATTTGAGTCTTCTCTTGCTATATTTCAAAACCATTTAAAATTGGATTTTGGCGTGGGATGAAGTTCTGGGGATGAGAGAGACCTCTTCCTCTAGAAATTCAGTGTCCAATTCCACCATTACACACCACCGGCCACTGCCACCATTACCACCCCTTCTCCGGCCACATCGCCTCTTCTCCAGTCCCTCATTCACCTTTGCCCTCCTCTCCTCCCCTTAGATATAGGGTTTCAAGTTGATAGGGCAGTGGTGGTTAGGGTGCTGGAGGAGGGTTAAAAATTTACAGTTTCAGTTTTTTTGGTACTGAAATGAATCAATCTATAGAGCTGTAAAATTTTGCAGTTTCATAATTTTTTTTAGAACTGTAAAATTTTACAGTTTGATAATATGTTTTTCAGTTTGATTAATAAGGATAAATGCTTAATAGAATCATATTTTAAAATTGTAATATTTTACAATTTCAAAACTTGCTTTTCATTAGTTTGATCAATGTTGGAGATTATTTTCTTAAACCCTACAAAAATTGAAAATAACATTTTTTTTTTCTCATTGTTACTGTTTGTTGTTGTTTTTTTTTTTTGTTTTTTTTTTTTTTGTTACCCTTTCAATTTATCAATATTTAGCACACTTTGCTATATTTTTTCACTCTAATTTCTCAATTTATTCTCTTTTTTTTTTTTTCCCGGCAATATTTGGGACATTTCGGTGAGTCTCCGGTGATATTCTTGATATCTAGCGAACATTCTAGATATGCTTGCAACTTCCGGTTACATTTAGAATACTCCAATGACTTCTTGGTGATGTTGAACATTCTGGCGAGTCTCCGGTGACTGTCTAATGGAAGTCCGGCAGTGGTGGGATGTAGTAGTATCTTTAAATTTAATTTTTTTTTTTTGATAACAATTAAAAATATGTAAGACTAATTGGTGCAAGCGTTTTGTTTTGGGACTAGATGAGTTTTGAATTTTGTGTATGGACCTATCGTTAAGTTCCCCATTAAAATTTTGAGGCCAATACTAAAATTTTTTTTTTTTTAAAGATAATGTATTTTTTATCAACTATTTTAGAAGTAATCAAGTAAAACAAATATGACATAGGATTTAACTTTGTAAATTAGGGAAATAGAATTGAGTTAAAATTAAATATTTCAGCTAGTATAGATTTTTTATTTTATTTATCATTTCATCAAGTGGAGATTATTTTCATTAAACTTAACTTGTAAAGAAAAGTTTTAATTTTTTCATACACTTTACTTTTAGTTAAGGATAATTTTTTTGATATGACATGTTAACACAGTACGAATCGAATATAGATCGAAAATGACATGACATAATAATATAATATAACAAAAGGGTGGAATGTGTTAGTATAGAGTTAATTTTGATACAAAGTCGAAATGACATGATAGAATTATGATCCAACACAACACGACACCCACCTTAATTACAACTTATTTAGTTGACAATAAATAAAAAATAAAAAAATCCATTCATGTTTGGCAAATGCTAAAAAATCACATTTTCTGAAATTTTATTTTTAGTGAATCTTTAAAAAATTTGTATTAGATGCTTTTTAAAAAAATAAAAAAAATTATTTTCAAGTGCTTCTATTCTAAAAAGATTTAAAGATTTGAAAAGAGAAAACATGTATATAAAGCAAAGAGAAACTAAAATCAACAAAGAAGAAACGAACACCTATTTGTAAAAATTTAATTTGACTTTAAAACATGTAAATAAATTCATTTTGAAAACATGTTTTGGCTTTTTTTAAGGCTAAAATTAAAAAAAAACAAAAAAAAACAAAAAAAAAAACAAAAAACAAAAAAGGCTAAAATAGCTAATAAGACAAAATGTCACATTAAACCCATAATCATTTCACTTTTTCTTTCATATAAACATTACATCCAATTACAAAAAAATCTAATCATTTTCCCAATGACAAATTTTAACATACTAAAATAGCCAAAAACTAAAATAGTTTACTACCATAGCCAACTTCCCAAACCAGGTTATATATTCTAGCAGTCAATTATGAGTGTCAAATTTGAAACATAGAAGTAGGAAATGAAAAGGGACATCATGGTTCACAATCAAATTAAAAACAAACAGCTTTAATGGAAATGAAAACATGGTAGTACCTTTACTTCAAACAGGATCCACTTAGTTCTAAACATGTCATCTTGTTCCATGTTGGTATCTAACCTCATTTGATCTGTTCTTCTGATGACATATTTTTACTCTGAAAATTCTCACCAGCCATTTTTCTTTCCTTCGAATGATGCAACTTCCTATCACCAAACCAATTACTACTCCACAACCATATCCCATCAACACTACTTCCCATTCAAAACCATCAAGTTTGTATTTAAAATCGTGGCTTGAAGAGGATGATAAAGATGGTGATTCTACTACGTCGGGGCTCCCACATTTCTTTGACAACGGCAAACCACACAATCCAATATTTCCCTCATACGAAGTGTTTGAAAATGTTTCAAACTGTTGACCTCGTGATATTTTCCCAGTTAACTTGTTTTGTGAGACATCAAAAACTTCAAGGAATGTCAAACTCGTTAGTTGTTGAGGTATCTTACTAGAGAGCTTGTTTTGTGACAGATCCAAGGACTCGAGGTTAGTTAGATTAACCAAGGACAATGGAATCGAACCTGTGAAGCCATTTCTTGAAAAATTTAAGACACAGAGGGCTTTAAGTCTTCCAATGGATATTGGAATATTTCCATCAAACTTGTTGTGCGACAAATCAACAGCTTTGAAGATGGTGATGATTCGTACGAGTTTCATTTCTAGTCCTTTATTCATTATGGTTACCGAATAATTATCACCATAACTATCGCCCATATAATTTAAGGAGGATTTGTCTTCATCATCCATCATCATTGAAGGCATGCTCTCAAAGAATTTTGATGGCAAACTACCTGTAAATTCATTGTGAGACATGTCAATGATATGTAAATTGGTGAAGGCTAATCTCTTCCTTGGTTGCTCTATGGGACCATGGAATTTATTATCTCGCAAGACAATAACCTTCAATTGGGGCAGGTTCTCCAACCAAAATGGAAAAGCATCTTCTATGAAATTATGACCCAGATTCAAAACTTCTAGCTTCGTGCAATTCGCCAATGATCTTGGAAGCACCCCTTGCAATCCATTGCTGCTAATGTCAAGTTCTTGCAACCGGCTTGCATATCCAAAAGTTTGAGGGATGGTCCCACTGAAATTGTTGCTCTGCAAGTTTAACATGGTTAAGCTTCCACTGAAGTTCCCCAAACAGGTAGGGATTAATCCGCCAAATTGGTTATTGGACAGATTGAGATAAATAAGATGATGAAGATTGCAGAGTCGATTGAGGTTTTCATTTATGTTGCAAGATGACAATTGTAATGTAGTAATGTTTCGGAAAGAGGAGGGAGTGGAGTTGGTGGTGGTCAATGATAGACTACTGTTTGAAAGATCCAAAGTATCCAAATATTCAAACTTTGCAAACGTGTCCAGCTCAACAGTGTTGCTTAAATTATTTGACGAAAGATCAAGATAGGTAAGGTTCACAAGATGAAACAAGGAAGAGGGAATGGGACCTGTTAGTTGATTGTTTGAGAAATATATACCTTGAAGTTGCGAGAAGTTGGAAAAAAGTTGAGGAATTGGGCCTTCAAAATTGTTGTATGAAAGATCAAGCGAAATTAATCGCGTGAGGTTTGCAAGCGATCTCGGAATCGTACCAGAGAAATTGCAGTCACCGAGGAATAGCCCCTCCAAGTTCTCAAGTTGGCCGATGGAATTAGGTAGCTCTCCGGTGAAACCTGTCGAAGTGAGACCCAACGACCTAAGGTGCCGGAGAGTTCCATTAATAAAACTTGGAAGTTTACCTGTGAGTTCTCTGTTATGGCCTAACCACAGCACCTGCAATTTCTGTAAGTGGAAAATGCTATTGGAGAAGTTATTCCCTTGCCAGACTTCTTCTGATGATGATTGTATTGGGCCAGAAAGATGGGAGTAACGGACGTCAAGATGGGTCAAATTTGTGAAACGGCCAAATGAAGGTAAAATTTGAGAGTGATTGAAGTTGTTGCCAAAAAGGTTGAGGTGTTGCAGGTGAACAAGATTGAAGAGGCTGCTGTTTGGATGGATGGTACCATATAGGCAGTTACAAAAGAGGTCGAGGCCAATGACGTGAGCAGTGGTGTTATCACATATGACCCCATCCCATGCACAACAATCTGTACCCTCTTTCCAATTATCAGTGAGTGGAGCAGAAAGACCAGAGCAATCACAAGCAGAGCAATTGAAGGAAAAGAGTTGCTTAAATTGGAGCAAAGCAGTGCTCTCGTCATTATGGCAAAGATGTGCAGAAGAAGAAGACAAGCAGAAAATTAGGGTATACAGGAGGATACATATTGTGAGTTGATAATTGGATAGTAAGAAACCCATTCTTACACCAGTATTGGGTGGGGTGGTAGAGAGGGAATTGGATATGATGCTTCTTCTATATGCACTTTCCTTTTTATAACTTAATAATAATTCAATAATAAACAAATATAAACAGAAAAGTGTCATTGTATACTCTCACATGTTATCATTATATTAGTTTAATAGATTCCATCACTTGGTCAATTTTATTACTAATATAAAAATAATATATAAGATGATAAATTACTTTTAGTAAATAAATATAATTAGTATTTAACGTAGCATTATTGATGTAATGAGTCCCAACACTTGCTCATTTTTATTACTAATAATATAATGCTAACATTTGAGGAGATATAATTTTTGGTAAATAAATGTACTCATCATTGTATTATGAATAAAACTGTGTTTGAATCATGAATTGGTATAGGAATTTGAAAAAAGAAAAGCAAATATAAGAGAAATAAAAATAAAATATAAGCTAAATTTTTTATATCCACTTTCTCACATTTTCGTTTTCTTTTTCAAATCATTATGTAAATTCATAATCAAATATGATTTAATTTTTTTTTTTTCAAACAGTGCCTAAATAAAGTACCCACAATATTGTTCTTATTTGGTGCTTTATGTCAATAGAAAGGCTGACTAAATAAGCAAATCTGTGTTGATTCTTCGATACTATGAGTTTCGGATCTCCTGTACCCATTCTTCTGTACTTATCTTCTATCCTGTTCATCTCAGACTACCTTGTCGTCAATTTTGAAATCATGAATGGGACACATGATGTGTAAAGAAAATGAGTATAGGTGATTCGAAGCCGGTACTATGGACTAGAAGTTATTAGATTGTCCTATTTATCTCCTCATATATATATATATTATAATTATATTAGTATACACACAGGACTAACATTAGAGAGTGAAATGGCTAACTAAGTCTCTGCTTGATGAACATATATAATGTCTTGTTTGTTTTTAACGATGAAAGGTAGGATTAGATTAGTAGTGAGAAAAGGTTTAAAAGATTATTTTTATTTTGAGTGATTCCTCATCTTCCATTTACTTTTCATAGGGTTTTTTTGATTTTCTAAAATTAATAGATTTAATATTGTTACTCATAATAACATAATCACAAAATGATATTTTGTAACAAATTTCTTAACGGATCGGGCCTTCTTTCAAAAAATAATGGGAAACTTATTTATAAATCCTTCTTTCCCTACTTATATTTTACTTAAAACAAATTATTTTCTTATATTCTAACAAGTCTTATGGATGACATAGTTACCAAAATACACATAATAATATTCACATTGACCGTGTATGTTTCGTGATGTGAATATTCACATTGCCAATGTGAATATTCATATGTCTATGTGAATATTCACATCATAAAATATGAACGTTCACACTATTAATGTGAATATTCACATCATAAAATACGAACGTTCACACCGTTAATGTGAATATTCACATCGTAAAATATGAGCATTTACACATTAATGTGAATATTCACATCATAAAATATGAACGTTCACATCACCAAGTTGCTAACCGTTCAAAAAATATTTGTAAGGGTAAAATTATCTATAAAATATCTTAAATATGAAAATTAGGATTTGGTGGATTAAATCCAAATAATAGGACTTACTGAAATAGAATGATATATTATGGACCAATTAGAATACAAGTACTTAGAAAAGGAGTTCTTAATAAATCTCTCAAAAATAATAAACTATATGAGCTTTAACTATATTATTAAAAACAGAAAATGATTCGAAAGCATAATTTTTATAAACAAAACTAATAAATAATATAGCATGATATTTTTGCAATTATAAACTACTAGGTGTTTTTTTGCTTGAAACAAAGGGCTAAAAATGACAGATCATTTTGTATGAATTTTTTCAATAAAAATTATATATATATAACATTATTCTTTATGAAAACCTATCAAAATTTTGTACGTCATTATTGAAGAAAGGGATGGACAGATGTGTGCTGGGAGAATTGAAGAAGGAAGTTTCTTACAAGATGTTCATTGGTGCAAACCCTCTCCTCTCAATCAATATAATAAATAATTTAACAGGGTTCGATTCTCTCAAGTTGGCCATTCAACTTGAGAGAGTAGCTGGGCTTAATGAGCTCGTTTTGGGATTAATATCGGTAATCTAAACTATTCACTTTTAAAGACTTGTTGAGTATAATATGTATGTAAAAAAGCAAAATCACCGGACATCGGTACCTATATATTTGAATCACATTTGTTTTAAAAAAATGAACGACAAATATTATCAAGATCAATCCCAAAACGGATGCACAAAACCCAAATTATTTTATTAAGTTAGATGACTAACTTGGGAAAATTCAAATCATAAATAAATACTTGAAAAGCAACTAAAAGAGAAATTGAAAGCTCTTGTCACTACATTAATCTTATAATTTTCAACTAACACTTGATTCTTTGAAATTTCATCACATATTTAGTGGATGATTTGGTCCTTGAATATTGTTTGTATTGATATAGCTTTCATTTCACAAATTAGTGGAAATATATTGGAATTTAATTGGAAGCTTCACAAATTAGAATTTTTTTGTCATAAATCTTTGAGTAACAGAAAACATAGAGGTCTTTCTTCAATGTTACTAGCTTGATTTTATTAATAAGACTTAGGAGTCTTCCATGATATTATCTATAAGTTTATAAGTTTTAAGTCAATCTTTAATAATCTTGATTGGATGACCATAAAATTATGTTTTCTAGAAGTTTGATTTTTCAGTAAAATTAAGAGGGCAACAATCTGGTAGAACATGAAAGTTAATGGGAGAAGTAGAAAGCTATCCCATCCACAAAAGGAACAAAGTGAAAGGTGTGTCTTTTGATGTTTTAATGTGCAGCACATTGGATTTGAAATTAATAATAAAAGTATTTTAAAAAGTAAGACTTTGTAGAAAGTCTTTTCATAAATTTGCAATATGGTGGTGGGAATGGGTCTCTTGACCCGACGTGTGGGTTGGGTGATGGAAACTGTTTTGTCTCCATTTTCTACTTATTTACACTTTAGAAAGCAAAAAAAAAAAAAAAAACAAAGAAACAAAGAGTGTTCATACACTGTGAGACCTATTTCAAAATCAATAAGAAAAGAAAGAAAGAGAATAATTGCCGGACTTTTGCTTAAATGATCATTTCCTATTTGCTAAGATTAATTTCATTTTTAAAAATAGATAAAGAGTGTTCATTTTTTTTTTTCAATTTTGTCGCAAAAAACATAGTAATGACATTTTTTGCAACAAAAAAATTAGTCCTGAAAATATATATTTTTTTCTTCTAACTTTTTTCTCTAAAACATTAATTTGTTGTAATTATGGATGAATTGTTCAAATTTTAAAATCACCTTTTCAACCATCAAATTAGGTCTTAACATTTACTGATTTATATAATCATCTTTAATTGGACTACAAGAATTGAAATAAAAATCGTCCTTTAGATTGGCTTTGTTCAAATCCCAGAAATCAATACAAACTCTGATTATGCCATCTTTCTTCGGAACTGGCACAATATTGGCTAACCAAGCCGGATATTCTAATACCAACAAGAATCTAATATTGATTTGTTTGGTAACCTCCTCTTTAATTTTTAGTGCCCAATCTGGACGAACTTTGCGAAACTTCTATTTGACAGGATGAGCCTTAGGGTTAAGAGGGATCTTGTGTTGTACAATCTCAGGATCGATTTTAGGCATATTTTGGTAGGACCATGCAAAAACATAATTGAATTATTTTAATAAAGCAACTAATTGCTTGTGTTCCTCCAAAGCTAAAGTGGAACCAATCTGGACCAAGCGAGAATCTTTCTCAGTTTCCATATTTTCTAAAATAATCTCATCTATTAATGGCTTAGCACACCTCTCTGCCTCCCATTCAACTAGATTTTTCAAAACCCGAGGAATTTCTTCCTCTTCGTTTTTATCAAAATTTTGAAAATTCTGGTCAATGTTATGAACTATTGGCACAGAGAAGTAAGCGGAAATCACATCATCTTCATTCACAACTTTAGGCTCAACGGTTACAATAGACTCAAAAGAAAAACAAATAGAAAACCCAAATGAGATAATGGTGTTTGGGTTATTACCCACATAACCACTGGAGTCTGGCATTCCGGACAGACCTGACTCCACAGAATCAGACTTAACAACCGACTCAGAACTTAAAAAACTTTTTTCAAAACTCCAGTTCGTATGCGGACCATCCACTGCATCCATGATGAAACTTGAGTAATTAGTGGGTGACCCCTCCCTGATCACAGAAACGATTATATCTCCCAAGTTCATTGGTTCACCTCCGGTATTTGACCCTTTTAGTAGATCAGCCAGTGTTAGACCTAGGACAGTATCCATGCTACTTTCTGAACTGACATCACTGTCTTGACCGATGCCGAGGCTTGGATCTGCTCGCTTTTCGTCACTATCAGAGAGTTAATGATCAAAGAAGATCTCAAACCTGGGACACCTCTTCTTTTCCTCATGGTCGATCCATGGTTCGAGAAACCCACAAAAAAAGAAATCCTCTCCTTCGCAGACAAAGTGCCTGTTCAAAGTTCCATGAATTGGCTTATGGACCAACTGAAACCATCGCCTGACTCTTTTGCCTTGATCATTTCTTTGATCTCTTCTCCCTTTCTCTTCCAGTCTTCTTTTGTAGGTGCATAACCCAATCCAAACGCATATGGGTTATAAGGCACTTCATTTGCTATGGTGATGCCTTTTCTGCCATTTTTCCCTAATTCCATTCCAGGAATATACCCCAGCCTACTCATAAAGTAGATTGACTGGGCACTGATGTACATCCCTTCACCTTCTGCCATGATTGTCTGAACCAGCTGGGCTTCCGCCAATGTAAAGCCCGAGAGGAACAAATCCCCCTCTCCATGTTGTGTTTCTAGTAATGGCATTGTGACTTCCGAAGGAGGTTGAATGGATGAATTTCCAAAAATGGTGGCAATTCCTCCGTCATATGGTATTTTAGCAGTTAGTGCATCGTGGAGTATATAAATTTCATCTAATGAAGTCAAGGCCTTCCTAATAGCAGGTTAAATGTTGTAGGAACATCCGTGACATGGAATTCAGCTTCGTGCTCAGATGGACCCACTATTACTTGCACTTTGACTGTCCCTATAACTTCTCGACTAGTATTATCATAAGCCTGGATCAACTGAGTAGTGGGCATGAAATCTGTCAACTTTAGCCTTATTGCATAAGCAGTGCGTGAAAGACAAACATTGATGGCTGATTTGGTGTCAATCAGAACGCTCGGGATCCATTTCTTTCTACACCCTAATGACACATATAGAGGCTTATTGTGTCCCGACCCTTCTGGTGGTAGCTCTTTGTTAGAGAAAGCCATTATGGGACTGTTTCACTTAGAATGATTAGTAAAATCAGTTGTTTGGGAGTTGAGTTGATCAACAACTTGGCCTTGCTTAAGGCTGACAACATCGCATGTCGGTGCTCTCGGGAAGCCATGAGAAGCCCCCAGATAGAGTTGTTCGCCTAGATCTTTTTTAGCTGCTTTAGAACCAAGTCTTCTTCTACCATTTTCTCTTTATCTTTCTCGTCTTCTTTGTCTTTGCCTGATAACTCTCCTTGGTCTAGATGTGGAGGATTGAAGTAGCGCCCACTCCTAATAAGATGATCAATTTCTTCCGAGTACCAAGTCTCGTCAGGCACATTGCTTCCCCATTCATCATTAGAATGGGTGAGCTACAAGTCGTTATCATTCCATCATTCGCCTTTATTAACCAAAAGGCAATTGTCAAGCTCTGCTCAAATCATTCCCACATTACACTCTGGTTGACTCTTTGATTCCTTTGTTTCCTTTCCGGAAGCTTTTTCGAAGTTGATCTTTGGTTCATCCTCTTTTCTTTCGGTTTCCCAATCAAACACTTCTCCATTGTTTGACCAACCATGACTGGTATCGGAATTTCTTGGATGCCATCATCCCATTTGCATATTCCCAAGGTCTAATTCTTCAAAGAACTAGAAATTGGCCAAGTCCTCCTCTAGGTCAGCCAATTCATCTAATCCCTGTTCAGGTTTATCTTCCTTGACAACATTGATAGAAAATAAGTCAGGTAGAACAACCTCAGGCTTTTGCTGACTAATGGGTACGATATGCTTGCTAGGATCATATCCTTTCTTGGTAACTTCCCAATTTTAATCACTAGTACTTTGACTACTTCCTTTTCGGTTTCTGCCACTACCACCATAGGATTTTCAGGTTTTGGCTGGGCTAGAGGTGCATCCATCATGCATAGATCAGTGCTCTCAGGAATGTATACCTTGAGTTTGGGTAGATGGGAAGGCATAATGTATATATTAGGGTTAAAGGTAGGTGATAGTGTATGTATGAAGTTCAGGTGAGGGAGTGGTTGGATTTTGTCATGGGGTGGTAGCGGGTTAGTGGTGACATTGGGTTTTGGTGGTTGTAGGGAGAGCTATGACTTTGTCGTCGATAAGATCTTGAATCTCATGACAAAGACGATAGTAACGATCGGTGCCATGTCTAGATTGTTGGTGGAAGGCAGAGGGATATATAGAGAGGGGTGAATGTTCTAGTTAGGGTTTAGGTTGGATTTGTTGTTTGTGAACTGGTATAAGCAAAAAGATCAGCCATTTGGGTGGTAGCAGTGACCGAGTTGACTTCAGAGGGCTTTACAGCTATGCTATTACTAGTAGTAGCATTGTAATTGTGCCTGGAGGTTTTTCGCACAGGTTCTTTGTTGTCAACAATGATTTCCTGCTTGATGGCATCTTCTATCTGGAGCCCCATTTCATGTAGTTCTTTAAAGTGAACAGTGGGAGGATTATCATCTTTTTTAGCATCTTGCTGTGCAAATTCCTTACCACCATGTGAATTTGATCTTTTCCTGGTGGTCTATTAGTCATCATTGCTGCCTTAGTCCTCCAGCTAGTGATGAAGGCTACAAAACTCTCATTCGGCTCTTGGCGGGTTGCCTCTAAGTCCTGGGTGGTCACTTCAATCTGATATTATAGGCATACTCGGTGATAAATGCCTCGACTAATTCTTCCTAGCTTTGTTTCACCGAGCCCTCTAACTTGGCAAACCAGATAGTAGCCACGCCTAACAAAGTCCGTCTGAATAGGGAAAGTTTTTGCGGACGAGTCAGTCCCATAGGCTTCAAAACA
Source organism: Camellia granthamiana (assembly GCA_036172215.1). NCBI lineage: Eukaryota > Viridiplantae > Streptophyta > Magnoliopsida > Ericales > Theaceae > Camellia > Camellia granthamiana. The sequence continues at coordinate 38,577,352 of CM069914.1, forward strand.
TCAAAGAACAAGCGAATGTGCACCATTGGGTCGCCAGATCCATCGAACCTATCAATGTGTGGCATCTTAAATCGTTTAGGAAACTTTACAGCTATTTCAGTGTACCCGTTTTCGATGTCTGGAACTGAGTTAATTCCCTGCGACCTTTTGATCATTTTTTCCAACTTGGCCAGTTTCAACAACGTTGGATCGACTCATTTGTTTCCAAGGAAAAAAACCCTCCTGTTGGTTGTGGAAGGAGAAGTGGTCCTCTTGATGAGAGACTTAAGAGGGATTGCATTGGCGGTGGGAGGGGGTTGGGAAGGGTGTGGTGGTTGAGGGAGGAGTTGGGGCTCTGGAGGGTGGTAGTGGCGGTGGCGATGGCGATGGCGATGGGCGGTGATGGTTAGGGTTTGAGATTAAAGATGTGGGTATTTTGGTGTTATTTGAAAATTGATAGTGTGAATTGAAAAAAAAAAATTAAAAATTCAAATCAAGTAGTGTGAACTGAGATAATTATGTTGTGTAAGTATAATTTTTCTAAACTTTACATTTTGGTCTCCTGTTTTGAGTGGATGCTTCTGTTCTAATTTCAAGGAATCAAGAATCATTATAGTTTGGTTGACAGATTGAAACGTAAAAGGAACAATGGAAACAAATAAGTAAATAAATAAAAAAAGATATGAGAGAAGAGAGAGAAAAGTTTATAAAACATTCATTATGAACCAGTTTTGAAACAAGTTGCTTTAAGGAGAGACAAAAATAAAACAAAACTGTTTTTCATAAGTACGGTCTGATTCGATTTCACATTTTACATGGTTTGATTTGGTTCTTTAATGCTTAGAACTGTTGAGATGGTTTGCTTCTTGAATTACAAAATATGTAATTAGTTTACAAAAAATTTACTATACTCTATAAATATAAAAAAGTTATTTTCATTTTTTTTTTTAAATTATTCTTTCCTCCCCCCCTGGTCAGCACCACCGTGTGCAGTGGGCTGTGTGGTGCACTTAGCATAAATATGCATTGGTGAATTTATTGTAAACTTATTTAAAGATCAAGTTTCATTGCATTCTGAAGGCGAATTCGTTATAAACATGGTGCACACCATCTAGTGGAGCAAATATTGTCTTTAAAAAAAATAAAGCCTCGTTTGGCAAGTGGTGATTTTAGTCAAAAATTCAAAAAGTCATTAAAAAAATCAAAATGCCAACAACCTATACCAACAAGTCAAAGATTTCTTTTTCTCTCTATTTTTTGCACATTTTTTCGTAAAAAATCAAAAAGTCATCTTAAACATATTAATTTTTTTACATCATATTTTAACCAAAAAATCAAAAAATTACTAAAAAATCTTGTTTTCAAACGAGGCCTAAATGAAAGAACTTTAATGCTTCCACACTTGATATTTTTAAAGACAAAAAAATTATTTGACAAGACAAATATGACAAGAATCAGACACAAATCTGAAATGACATGACACAACATGGAAAAATAAATAAGTTGGGTTGGTATTTACTTTTCTTTTGATACAAATTGAAAATGATGACACAAATAAGAGTATCATTCAACTTGGGCCCAATTGGAGTGTATTTTTGTCTATTAAATGTAACTATTTCGACCATTGATTAAATCAAGACAAGCGTCAAAGTCCTTGGGCTAAATATTTTTTTGAACACACTGCACACCAGAATAGTAAGGCGAATTGATGAATCGAAAGGGAAGATATCAGTAAATTTATTAGAAAGAACGAAGTCTATGATATACTAATCAATGGAAAGTCGAAACATTTTACTGAACTGTAAAACATGGCAAGTTTACAGAAAACCAAACTCAAGTGAAATTCTACTAAAAAATAAAGCAACTGGCTACTAAAATATGAGTAACCCATGTGTGATAAGAATTGTTCCTTCGGGCTCGGATTCTACCAACCATAATGGCCCTTTTAACCAATTTTAACAGCAATATGCCAAGCTAATGAATCAATGCAATTCAAGTGGCTCAACAACATGATCTTTGAAAGGTTAAGATACAAAGATAAATAAAATACAAGTACAATTAATGATTCCTCTATATATGTTACAAAATCGCTTAGCCAAAAAAGAAAAAAAAGAAAAAAGAAAAGTGTATGATGGCGGCATATGATTGATTTGCCAATTGCATCATTTAACTCTGACCTGAAGAATGAGGTGAACATTCCTCTTCAATATGGACCTCAGCTCTTCATTGGCTTCAATGCCTATTCTCCTGTGTTAAGACAAGCAATCATAGATTTCTTTGTAAGATTGTATTCAATAAAAACGACAAATAATAAAAAAGAAATAAAAGTCGAAAAAAAAAAAACTTTAATAAGGTCACTGCAATATATTTAGTATTATCTGATGGATGAACAAACAGAGATGTGCAAAAAAAATGTAATCAAAGGGAAAAACACCACCATATGAACAAGTGTAAATATGTCTGCGATTAATTAGGATATCAGCACAATACCTTGCTTCATTTCTTCTGTACAATTTTTGGTTTTTCTTAATTAAACTTCACATTTAAGTGGATTATCCCAATGTGTCTTGAGAGGCCCCATGGGACTGCCCTGAATTTTTCTTGAAATCCCAAACTAGACTGCACTTGTAAATTCAGAACTTTCGAGCAGTTTAGAAAAAGACAATTTTAGGATTCTGAGTGATATTATGAAAGAGAGAAATAATTACACATTTGCAAGTCTCCTATTAAAGAGGTGTCAATAAATAAAACAAGATGGTTCAACCATTACCACATATGGTAAAATAAACACATTATATAACGTTTCACCATTTCAATATTATGGTAATCACAACAACTCAAGAAAGGCTGATGCAGGAGGCTTGGGCCAACACTGTTGAATTTCAAAATGGTCATACAACTAATAATTTTTTCACAATTTCAACAAAAAACTTTATCAATTTCAAATCCCAACACAAAACCCACAAATTATTCAAATTCATTGAGTTACAAAAATATTTTTTTACAAATCAATCTACAAATTTTTCTACAAAACAATCAAATTAAGAGGGTGGGGAGAAGAGAGAAGGCGGACGAACGGAGTTGGGTGGCCAGTGAGGTGGATGGGGGTGAGAGGAAAGGTGGAAGGTAGGATCTGACCGTGAAGGGGATGGAGAAAGGTGCAGTGATTGATGAGGGGAGTGAAAGAGGCAGAGAAAAAGAGAGAGTATTTGGAATGCTGGAAGAATGGTCACTGGAGATGTGGGATGGTAGCAGGGTGTGATGCCTCACAAAGCGGGGGATGACATGAAAATGAAAAGTGGGGGCCTAATTGGGTGTTGCAAGGTGCATGGTTTGTATATATATGTGGGCAGATCGGTTGGGCAAGTTGAAAATTTTTAAAACATACAATTGGCTGACCAACAAAAAATTAGTATCTAACCACCCAACTTGCTCCACTGTCCCCTCTAAAAACTGCATGAATTGGTGCAAATTGGTGTAGATCAGCAAATTTTTTTTTTTTGAAATTTTGCTCCACAATCCTAAGAGAACCATCTCGTAACTCCTTCCAATCTACCAAGTGATGTTGTATGCCATACGGGATTTCCTTAAATAAGTTAAATTTGCCAATTTAAATTCCTTGGAGACATACCATGGAAATACATATAAAAAAAATCAAGTACTAAACAACGTATGTTTTGGCAAAAGAACACCAAGGTCATACGACAGATAAATGTAGGAATCTAAGCACAACCTGATGTACATGGTCCAACAATCTTTCACGGACAACTTCTAATGATATGCTTTTCATAACTTCTTCACTCATTGCAAGTGGATCTACATCCCAAGGCCTTTTAACTGCCTAATCACATTTCAAAGAAGAAATTATATGAATCATAGAGAGAATAAACAAAATAAGGCAGAGTATTTTAAACATGAATTCCCAGGGCTCAGGTGCTTCATACAAAAATATGACAAAGAAATTCTATAACAAAAATGTTGAGAATACAAATAAAAAGAATAGAAGTCTTTATCTTCTCTTTGTTAAAATGAACTGATATTTAACAGGAAACTGCCCCAACAGGAAGCATATCTTCAAACATTTAGGCTGTTGACAAGTAGCCTCATTCATTCAAAAAACTATTACGAGAAATGCACCTGAATGCTACAAGAAATAAAATCTGCATTGCAATGGGTAAATATTACAAAGGTGGCATTACCTAAAAAGGAAATATTCCTGCTCCATCAAATATTGAGTTAAATCTTTCACTCCAGAACCCTTCAATCCGGAGATCATGAAATACCTAGAAAATAAAAATGGATAATTCAAGGAATCAGATGCTTCCTCGAAACATTGACAGTCAATTATCATAATGAAACAGAACCTACCTTTCATATCCAGGTAGATCTTTGAATTGTTCCATAACCTTCAACAAATCTTTCTTTTTTTCAACCAAGTCCACCTTATTCATACATAGCACTCGTTTATGTTTTGGATTCGCTTGTGAACCCATATGTTTAATCAATCCAATCACTCTTTTATCAGGCCTGTGTAAGTGAAAGAATCCAAAGAACTGAGTGATCAATGATCCTAACATGTTACCATCTATACAAGAGTAGGCACACTAAGTACCAAATATGCACAAGATTATTTCTCATCAATGTTTCAAAGCTCGACTGTTCAATGAAACGGATAAAGCAGGTAAGTGTTACCAATTCAGTTTTCAGATCAAACTAAACCATGAAATCACAATTATGTTATTAATAAAATAATTATATTACAATTCTATAGTCTATACACATAATTATGAAAACCACATAGTAAGAATTATCAAAAAGAGCCTAGAAAAATATTGATAAAATAACTCCTGAATAGTCAAAAAAGAAAATGCTGTGGCTATCAAATAGTTGATATAAGAAAATGAAATTAAGAACCATCACGATATAACTGGGGGTGGGGGTGAAGTAGCAGTTTATGACAAAAAGCTAGTCTCAACCATAAACCCATTATCAGAGTAGAATTCATATAAGAGAAGACCACATTCAAATTAATATTAAAATAGAAAAAATAAGTATGATCCTGTGTATGTTAGAGAGAGAGAGAGAGAGAGTTGAATAATGAAATTTTATAAATAGACTCTGTTATAGTCCATGGGGGGAATCTTCCTTGTAAAAGGTTTTCCACCTAGCCACAGTTGTACTTTACTTCCTTTGGTTAGTTGATGCCAAGCCAAAGATTAATCTATGCTAGCTAGTCAACCAATCAAGAAAAACTCCATTTTACAAATGAAGAAGCTGCTCTATCCACTATAAATCTTCCATATTTTTCGTTAAAGATACCCTTAAGAAGAGTGATTATCATTATGTCCAGTCACTGAAAATGATCACCGGTTTCTTTCCATAGACATTCTTACAGTTGTATTCTTTAGACCACCAACAATGTGCTCAAAGCTTTCAATCCATCAATTGCAATGTCACCAAAATTTACTGTAGTCAGTTGCAGATTTCAATACATTCAAAGGCTTGCAAAAATGACAATCAGATCAAGGCCGATGATTTGCAAAAATCAGTTTTTAAGACTAAGTAAGTATGCAATTTTCAAAGTTTTGGAATTTCCAAGTAAGACCTCAAAACCAAGCCCTCTATAGTAAGGGAATAGGACTGCAAGCATATACTTGAAATCCAATTTATTTTTATTTTTATTTTATCCACGTACCTTCTTTCATGAGAGATACAGCCCAATATTTAGACTAGAAATTACGTCATGGTGAAGCACTTGGGACAAAAGAAACAGATAAGGCAGCAAGTGGTTCCCGTGCAGCTACTTAATAACATGTGACAAATGGATAAGATGCAACCACTCATTGATATGCATGTGGCATATGGTTTACACACAGCGATCTTAACGACAACTAGGTTGACCAGTAGCCACCTCCTGGGAGGTTACCTTATGTCTAAGGACGCTTAAAACAATACCCTAAAAGACAACTTTGAAGTATATTATAAACTACATCTAATAATACTTAATGACAACTTCATAAAATTCCAATTTGAAAGCCTCATACTGTGCCTTTTGTGCTCGAGAGCTGGTCCTCAACCCTTGTTTTCACAATCTCCAAGGAAAATGGACTTTTCCCCAAAGAAAACAAGAAAACTCTTCACAACTCAGCTCAACCTTGATCCCAAACATATTCATTGTTTACAAGAATCCTTTCTTCTCTAATCAATTATCAATACATAGGAAAAAATTTTAAAAAAGAAAATATAGGTGGCACGATAACAATACGAGCACCTCCATAGATCTCAAAATGAAAGATGGGACAAAAAGGATGACTACAAATGAATTGTTCACAGAATAATATGTAAGATTAATGACCTTAGCCAAGTGACAACCCATAAGCAAGCATTCAGTATTTCTTACGTTGATTGTAAAACCTAAGGATTTGACAACCAGTTGTCCATAATTGCAACAGTATGAAAGTTGAGATGCATTTCCCCAGAGTCTCGATGATGAATACTTGATTTCCACGTTGAAATGAGCACAAAAGGTGGCCTCTCTTGACAATGCATAATTTTGAGCAAATTGATAAACCAAATTTAGATACAACAAGACGCCATTTTGAACTCTATTGTTAAACCAAATTTAGCCATGTTGAACTCTATTGTTAACAACAAGACGCCATTTAATAAACAAAAACATTATTCTATTCTAAACTGCAATGTATCCATCGAGTGAAGGGGAAATACTAGAGGGGCCAAATTCAAAAGCAAAGGAGAGATCTAAAAGAATATCGAAAAATCGTGATGCTATTTGCTAAAGATTTTCTCTTTTGTGAGCAATTGCAAACAATTAAGTTAGTTAATTAATTAGAAAAGAGACATACAATTTGGGTGTTTCCCTTGGTCATCACTCCTAATACTTCATGAGCGGTTGTGTTTGTCTTGCGAGAAACAGCCGCAACCTTTGTCCCAACCTGTAACAAATAATAAATGTAACTAACTCCAAAAATATCTGAATATGATGCAAATAGAAACAAATGCTGGTTAAAAAACTTTAAAAAGTATAAATATAAATATGCTCTAATTGATAGGACAACCATATATATATTGATAATAGGGTGTTTGGCCCAGCTTGTGGACACCTCGACTTATCCTAGGACCTAGGACCTTGAAATTAACGACTGAGCTAATATTTCTCTATACATATATATGTACCTCCATGGATAAAAAGATTGAATACGTAATCCAATTGTACAAGTTTACAAAAAGATTATTTACAACAAATATTAACACAAATACCTCTATTCAAACATGATAATCTGAATGTGTTACCATTTCCTTTATGAAAATAACAAGTTATATCAGTTCAAGAGAAGTAAAGTTATATTCAGTGTATTTGGTTTGAGTTTTTTGAATTAAGTTTTTTGAGAGTTTTTTGGTTTTCGTGTTTTTTTGTTTTTAGTGAATATTTTTAAAATTTTAAATATTTTTTTTACTTTTTTAGATGCACCTTACTTAGATGTATCTCAAAAGTAAAAAATTTGTGAAAAAATGTTTTAAAAAATTAATGAATACATAAAAATACAAAACATGTACTGAATTCTCATTTTTTTTTTTTGTATTTTTGGTATTTAGGGAATTTTTAAAAGGTTTTTTTCACAAATTTTTTATTTTTTAAGTATATTTATGTTAGATATGTCTAAAAAGTAAAAACAAATTACTTAAAATATTAAAAAAATTCATTAAAACAAAAAAATACAAAAAATATGAAAATAGAATTTTCTGAAAAGTATTTTTAAAAAAATAGAACCAAACAGAGTGATTACTATTTGTTTTATACTTGTAGTAGCTAATCTACTAAACTAAGAAATGATGGAACCCTCACATGTATAAAAATTCAAGATTGAGATCCAATAGATACAAGAGCACCAAACTAGAATTAAACAAAATCATCAAGTCGTGATCCACAACCGGAATCAAGATCACAATTCTATAGAATCTTTTCTGACTTATTTCTTTCAAGATTTTCCTAAAAAAATATATATGAGAGAGAACCTTTCCATAGACTTCCAACTTTCAGCTCCATCTCTTCAGAGACAACTTCTAAACAGGAAAATCTCTCTTCGTTTTCTCTTAGTATAATATTTTGAGTGGTAATGTTGTATCATGAAATAGACAATAGCGATTTATAAGCCAAGAAAGATGGATACAAACATAGGACATAAATACAACACGATACTAACTGTGTGTGTTGTTTTCTGACCACACTGCCAAGCAGGTACTCAACTGGAGAGCATTGGTAGAATAGATTGCGCCCAAACGACCTGTAATAGTAAGATGAGACTCAGGCGGTGGTTCTTCCACTCAGGGGCACTCCGACGATCAAGTCAGTAATCTTATCTCTCACAGATAACCAATTGTGCTTAACTCACAAGCCAGAATACAAAAAGCATACCTTAGACCCACAAGGGTGCCTTACTTTTATAGCCAACACTGACCTGATCCCTGTAGAAGCCTAGCTTCTCTTGGACTCTGGCTCAATGCCTATCTTGGACTCTCCAATAGATAAAGATAAACTCCCTAAGAGTTTTATCCTTATCCAGGCTGAAGTCCTCCCCCCATTCTAGGACTCTTATCCCTTATCCATTCACCTCGGATTCCGATATCTCCGCAGATAACCTCGGTCTAGCCGAGATCATCTCAGCGTCATGATTGGGACACATGGCACCTCGGTTGGCACTTTGGTACCATCTTGGCCACGTGTTGTCATCCAAAAAAATACATCCCCACAACTGCCCTCTAGGTTCTATTATCTCGGCATTCTAAAGTGATGGAACCTATATCATTTGAACCCATAACACGTCGGCTAAAATTGCTCTATCATTTGTTACTGAGGTCATCATTTGTCGGCTCCATACAACCAAGACCTATAATCTGTTTTCATCAAAACTTTACTACCAATAACCAAGTTTGTTCAAGTTATTTAGCTGAGATTGTCGCCCTAGCCGAGGTCTTTGCTTCATTAAATCAAGAACTCCAAGAGTTTCAACACACGTATGAGCTGTCACGCACAGTATTTCAACCGTTTTTGCCACGCATCTCTTCCCCATTGAACCGTACATGACACGCGCCATTAAGTCGCATCGCACTTGCGTGCGCCATTTAACAAGCACGTCGTCCTAGGCACACTAATTGCGATTTGCCGCCTTTTCGTGTTTTGACAAAAACACTTCCCTCTCTCTTTGCCGTTTCACTTTTGCATCTTCGTCTTCTTCAGACTCTCTCTCTCTAACATTCATCTCCCAAATCCTCCATTTTCATTCTTGAAGCTTTCTGCAACTACTTCATTCTTCCCCTCCGGCGAGGCTTTCGACGTTCTGCCACTCGTACCACTTGCGTTCAACTCCAGCGTACCTCACATCGGCTTCATTTTCTTCGGTGAGTTATTATTTTCCCCATCTTTAGTTTTTCATACTCTATTGCCTCTGCTTATTCGTCATGATGAATATATTCGTGTTCTTCAGTCTCTGTCTATGATTCAAACTTTATCATTCGTATGTTTAAGCATGTTCTGTCTTGTAATTTTGTGTTCATTCAATTTGCTTTCGATTCATGACCTTTGTGCATACATCACTCATACACTTGTTTATTTTGCCACTTTTCTTGGCCTTGCTCACCTGCACAAACTTTACTCAGTGTTCTTTGAATTCTTGCTCGTTTTCTTGAGTCTGAATCATGTTCTTGTTTATGTTTTCTTGCTGTTTCCCCCCCCCCAGATTCTTGCCTTTAATCCTCCTATTTTAGTAACTCTAGGATTGGGATTTTCCTTAGAACTCCATACTCTAGGAAAAATTGAAACAAATTCCATTTAGATCCTAAAAAAAACTCTTGCCCCATCATACGTTTAGGTTTTGCCGAGGTCCTTTAAACCCTAGACAAAAAACACTTCCTTCTGAAATTCAACACCTCGTCCCTCTAGCCGACATCATGGGTATGTTCAGGTGGAGGGTAAACACCCCAACTAAGTTAGAATACTTTAGGCAGGAGTTTGTCATCTCTGCCGACGTTCATCTTAGGTTGGCAAGAGAGGAGGACTCCATCATGCCCAAAGATGACTCCATGCCCTTCCCAGTGGTAGCCTTCATAGAGTGTGGACTTAGGTTCCCTCTTGACACCCTTTTCCGAGAAGTCCTTCACTATTACAAACTGAACCCAATGCAGCTTGCCATTAACTCCTACCGAGTTATCAATGGTATAATTGCCTTAGCCAAAAAAGAGAATGTTAAGATTACCCTTGCTGACATCCAATACTGTTACACCATGTGCGGCCTGAAGTCAGAAAATGGCTATATCTATTACCTTAAGCCGAGATCCACAGAATACAAACTTGTCGCCGACCTCCCAGACTCCAACAAAGGTGTTGGAGACAATTACTTCATCGTCTCGGGCAACTGGGAGTTCCATCCAGATGATGACCTTCACCTCTATCCCCTAAGCCGAACAGTTTTCAGAGAGGGAGATGGTAAGAGCCAAGTGTCATCTTTACTTGCTTTCAACTCTTTCTTACTTTGATATTTTTGTACGTGCTGACGTCTGTTCGTTTTGTCTTTGCAGCTCTTCCTCAGCCCCCAAAGGACTTCTACAAAAAATTTTATCCCAGTAAAGATTTCAAGAAACTTCTAGACTTGCCTGTTAATCAGCGCAAGGCTCCTCTATTTCTGAATTTCATTCCAACCTACAAATCAACATTACCCGACGTCCCCAAAAAGAGCAAGTCCCCTCCTGCTACAACTTCTGCTACAACCTCTTCACCTCGACCAGATCAAAGATCAACCTCTGATCCAGCAGAGCAGCCATCTACTTCAGCTCCATAACTGATTCCACCATCTCAGCGCCAATGCCGACGTCTGTAGACACCTCATTTTTTACCGACCTTAAGACTCAGACGTCATCGATTAAGCGCTCGATGATCGCACATGTTTGTGCTCGTTTCAAGTTTCCGAAGTTTTCGGCTGAGTGCCTTGCCTCCAAGCCTCTGAACTCTTTGTGTTTTGGCTTGGTTTGTAAACCATGCCTTGTTGCCCTTGCCTGGAGGGAGAGAGAGGCCTGTAGGCCACTTTTTGTAGTTGTAGACTACTTTTCCCTCTTTTAGGCTAGTTTTCGATTTCCGAAGCCTTCGACCGAGTGCCTTGTCTCAGAACCTCTTAACTTCCTCCTCTTGGCTTGGTTTTTGGACCATGCCTTGTTGCCTTTGCCTCGAGGGAAACAGAGGTCTGTAGACCACTTTTTGTAGTCGTAGACTACCTTTCCCTCTCGTAGACCACTTTTTGCGCCCGTAGACTAGTTTTCGAGGCTTCCGACTGAGTGCCTCGCCTTACGGACTCTTGTTTTGCTTCCTTTTTGGTTTGGTTTTGAACCAAACCTTGTTATCCCTTGCCTGGAGAGTGAAAACAGTGTTGTAGGCCAGTTTCTCCCCCTGTAGACCACTTTTCTTCCCTGCCAGCCAGTTTTCTGGTCGGCCAGCTGTTCTGGGTGGTCTGTGGACCACCTAAAGTGGTCGGCAGCCATGCCACCACCTTCCTTTCTTTGTGCAGACCACCTCTCCCCCCTTGCCGACCACTTGTTGTCCTTGCAGACCACTTTTTTCTGGTCAGTCGACCAGTGGGAGTGGTCGGTCGACCACTTCAATTGGTCGGCAGCTTTCCTGCACTTTCTGCTGATATTTTTCATGCCAGCTGTGCCAGCTGTTGGGCACAGAAGACATCCTCCATGTGTATGGAGGGATTGCTTGAAGCCTTTAGCTTGTCTAACAAGCTTAAGGCATGGTTTTCTATAAGAGGGAAGGCTCTCTCTCCCTTTCCAAGTTCAGAAAATTTGGCTAAGGGCTATACATATCATCTATCTCTATACTCCTTCATTTTGCTCCATATTTGTGCTTAAAAGTGCCATTTCTTCACATTTTTGCACACAAACACCTAGTGAAACACCTTTGCTTTGGAGCTAAGGCACCTTGAAGCCAGTTTTGGTGTTTTAGGATTGCTTTTGGTCAAGAAAAGTTGCTGGAGTTGCTGCTTTGTCCTTGTTCTTCAAGGGTGAGTCACTAGCCCCTTAAAGCTTTATTTTTGATTAAGTCTTTGGCCCTATTTGCATAATGTTTTAGGCCTAACTTTCAACTGCAAAAGTTCTGATTTTAAGTGCTTAAAGTGTTTGTTTAAGGCTTTGTTTGTGTTAGGGGTGGTCTACCCCCTTTGGTGCCTTGTTTGGTTTTGTTTTACTCCATCCTTTTAAGCTATTGGGACCATCTCTTTTTGACCTTCTCACCACTAAAACTCAGAGAAATTTCAGTGGTGGAAAGTGTGTTTTGAGGTCCCAAATAGGAGGGGGTCATCCCCTCTCCTTGTGTCTTGTGTGCTTGTGTTGATGGCTCATCAAAGTAGCATGTTTGTTAAACTTGTTTTGGCTCCATGTTAGCCTATTTTTGGCCTCATTTCAGTATGGAATACCTCTGTTTTGGCTTAGTTTAGGCCATCCTTGCATGCTTTATACACTTGTAGTGTAATCCTTGCAAACTAGCCTTGTATGCTTAAGGTTTTAGCCCACCTTTCTAGCATGTATCGGTTCCATTTCAGCATGTTTTTGGTGTTGTTTTAGCATGTTATAGCTCTGTTTTGGGTTGGTTTGATCACTTGTTGCATGCTTCATGTACTCATAGTGCAATCCTCCTTGCTAGCCTAACATGCTTTATGCTTTAAGCCATCATTCTAGTATGTTTTTGACTCCACTCCAGTAAGCTTATACTCATGTTTTTCCATGTTTAAGCTCCATTTTAAGTTTTTTTGGTCATGCATGCCTTGCTTTGTATAGCCATAATGCATTCTTGATCACTAGTTTTGAGTTTCCAAGCCACTAGCATGCATTTCTTGGCCTATTTGCATGATTTAGCATCATTTGATATGTGATTTCAGAGCATGTTTCATTGTCATGCCCTCACATCTTTCATTCTTTCAATGCTTTGGAGGGTTGGTGCTTTATGCCTTAAACATGAGCCGATATGTATGCCATCATGCCTAAGCTTTTGGGCTACCATTTCAGTGTGTTTTTGGTCTTATTTTGCCATGATACAACTCTGATTTTTGTTGATGAAGTCATCTCATGCTTGGTTTTGATAGGTGTAGTGTAATCCTACTCATTAGCCTTGCATCCATCATGCTTTATGCCTCATTATTCTAGCATGTGTTGGCTTTACTCCAACATGTTTTGGGCTTGATTTGACATGCTCTAGGACTATTTTGGTTTGTCTTGGCCATATGGTTCATGTATTGCATAGCTATAGTGCAAGTTCCTATGCTAGTTTCAAGCTTTGAGCCTCCTAGCATGCTTCTTTTTTGACATGTACATAATTTGGCATCATTTAATATGATATTTCAGAGCATATAGCATTGCCATGTTCTCACTTCTTTCACTCTTTGAATGCTTTTAAGGGCTATGCCTTTGTGCCTTGCTTATGGCCTAACTTGTATGCATGCATGCCTAGGCTTTTGAGCTCCCATCTCAGCATGTTTTGGTCTTTGTTTTGACCTATTTGAGCTCTGTCTATGGTTGGTTCTATCATTTGTGCCATGTATTGCATGCCTCTTGTATAGTTCCTTTTAGTAGCCTTGTGCCTTAGGCCTTCTAGGATGCTATGCTTGTGTCGTTTGAATGATTTGGCATCATTTCACACATGATATCAGAGCATATAGTGTTGTCACACTTCCATGTTTGTCACTTCTTAATCATGTTTGAGAGTTATGCTCTTATGCTTCGTTGATGGGCCAATGCATGAGCATGTATTATCTTGCATTTCATGCCATCATTTCAGAGTATTTTGGCCACTGTTTTGGCATGATTTAGGTCTGTCCATATTCGGTTTAAGCCCATTGAGCATCGTATTGCATGCCTCTTGTGAGATGTTCTTTCCTAGCTTTGATGCCTTAGGCTTCTAAACTTGCCATGCATACATTGTTCATATGTTGGAACCTTATGCATGCCATTCTAGCATTCATAGAAGAACATGTTGTTTGCATGTTGTTACATTGCATTGTGTTTGCATTTTGTTGCATTGCATGTTGTTTGCATGTTGTTGCATTGCATTGTGTTTGCATGTCATTAGCATTGATAGGTTCATCATGTTGCATTGCATTGTGTTTGGATCGAGCGTTGATCCAAACACGAGAAACGAGAGACGTTTCATACTTGAAGTGATGAAACATGCCTCATTTCTCGGTCGCCGATCCTCTTGATCATGCATGATAGAGGTTAAGGCCCTTATGTGTTATTTGTGCATTCATTGCCATTGAATTGTGCAAACTTGGCTTCTCGGCCATCGTGCATTGCGATACTTGGTTGGTGGCCCGAGAGTCGAGGACCACATCCCTTGAGCTTGAGAAATGATAGGGAGAGTGGTTGTGCACACATACCTTGCAAATACACTGTTGTGCCCCTTCTTGTTCTCTGTTGCAGCAAATTGGAGCTTGGCAAGATTGTCTGGTCGGCCGACCAGTAAAAGTGGCTAGCCGACCACTTTTTCTGGTCTGCAGCATATTTAAGTGGTCTATAGGTGGTCTACACCACCATTTTCTGGTCGGCAGCCTTCCTGGAGGTTCCCATGATGGAGTAGAAGCTATCTGGAGGTTTGTGCACCATCCAAAAATCAAATGCAAACAGAGGCAAGTTGGGGCATAGTAATGGATTTCCGAACGAGACGACCGAGCATACATGCACTACTCGCCCCGAGGCTCCTTTTAACTGCTTTGCTTAGCTAGTTAACTAGTTGGTTCTGTACTTAAGTAGTTAATGCACTTGTCTATTCATTTGTGTTTGTAATTAGTTAACTTGTTAGTTAATTAGCTTCGTTTTGTAATAATTAGTTTAATTAGCTTAGATTAGTTAGTTTGCTTATTATTTGGACCCTTCGTCGAGAGGGCGTATTATTGTAATAAGAGTGCGTGTGTGTGATACATGTCTTCCAACCCCACGTCTTTCTTCCTTTTATTTACTAGCTTTTAATGGTTAGCTTTAGGGCATGTTTCAATTAGCATACTTATGCTTCACATGCGTGCATCATTCATTTGTCTTGCATGCACCAGGCACATCATTCAAACTGCATTGTATTTCAATACACTTACTTGAATACGTGTTTCAAAGCATGTTATCGAGTGTTGCAATCATATGCCATCTTAGAATAGTCGAGCCTATTTAGTTGCATTTTTACATATGTTGCATTAGGCATTTAACATAGCTAGGATCATGCATTGATTACTAACTAGTTTCTTTTTTAGCTCGGAGTACACTGTGAGTGTTTACGCTTTAGCATCCTTGCATGTGTATAAGTGACTGCCATGATAGCATGCTTGCCATGAGGCTAACTGCTTAAGTGTTTTAACTGCATGAATGCCTGTGGATGAAGGCTTTATTACTTGAATTGGAGCAATTCATCAAAATATGCGTTTTAAGCCCACTTTGCGGAGAGGCAAAATCATGTTGTTTTCTAAGCCCACTTGAGGGTGGCAAATCCGTGTCTTAGCTTACTTGCGAGTAGCACTTCCAAACCATTTTCGAGAAACAAACATGAGATGTTTTGTTCCAATTCTTGCGATTGAGTCTATACTTGTGTGATGTGCGCATCACATAGTAAGCTAGCTAATAAATCAGAATAAGAACACATGTGTTTTCAAAAACAACAGATCATGTTAGTAGAGGCCGATCTTTGATCGGACGAGCGGGGATGCTCATTTCAGGACCTTCCCCTCTCATATCCAAGTTCCTGAGCTGAGGCAACTTTGGTGATAACGGACACGTGGCCTTAGGCACGAGTCAGGGTTTCCTAAATTTCCCCAAAACAAAATATTTAGGTGGCGACTCTGAAATCTGACAAAGCAGTCCATGTTTGGCGCTTTTTGATTCAAAATCTGATTTTCCAAAATGATTTACCGGATTTGGACTATTTGGTGATTTATCAGTCTCACATTGCACTTTGTGAGATTAGATTCAGAACCGTGACAGGAGTCCGAACTGTAGTAGCTAGAACTACAATTTGCGCCCTCGCGCGCGAAGCGGAGTTCGGGCGGTCTACAACGTCGAGCTCCACTTTTTGCACGGGTAAGAAGGACTCGAAGCCGAAGTGCTGAGTCGTCGGCCTATGACCCATTAAATCCACCAAAAGCTCTACCAGCATTTCATTTTGGTACAAAGGTCACAGTCGCCACCACAGTTGACGAGATGGGGCGAAAACCTACAGTAGTTGAAGATTTGCTCGCCAACCTTCGTGGCGTTGTCAACGTTCAGTCTTCATCCTCTCCTCAACCAACCCCAAAACCAAAACACATGAAGAAGGCCAAGGCGAAGGCTACAGTGACTCAGATTGATTCTGAGGATACTGTACCTATCTCCAAGTTAGCCGAGGCTGAGAAAAGCGCCTCCTCCGCCGAAAAGCATCCCGCCGAGGACCTAGTTTTCGAGGCCCCACCTGCTAAGAAGCCGAGGTCAGCCCACCAAGAGGGCAGCAGCTATCCCCGAGGTATGGTCTGGGTGCTCGAGATCATGCTCGACGACAGACCTCTTACCAGCGGTGACAGTGCTGCCAATCTTGAGGTCGGTGCGGCCCTGTCCACGGCAGTTCTTCTGCCCGAGGACATGAATTGTATGGTCGAGTTTCATGAATACGAAGACTTTGCCTTTATGATGTAGCATTCAGTTTTGGTAAGTATTCTGCCTTCCACTTTGACAATCTTTCCATACTTAGTGAATTTTTGCTAATTTGTGCTTACTTCTTTGCAGGCCATCCAGCACGCTCACTTCTACGCCACAAAGGCCGAGATAATGAGCAAGGACTTGGCGAAGAAAACAAAAGAAGCAACCAAGCTCCTCTCCTCCCTTAACAAAGCCGAGGCCAGCAACCGCGCCCTCATGGACCAGGCCAAGGACGCCAAGACTGCTCAAAGTCTGGCTGAAGAAAAGGCCAAGGAGGCAAAAATTGAAGCCGAGGCTGCAAGGAACGACCTTAAAGCTGCTAAAGCCAAAGCATCCGATCTGGAGACCCAGCTGCAGGAGGCCATCGCAAATAAAGAGGCCGAGGTTAAGGCAGCCGATGAAAAGGCCTTCGAAGAGGAGCAGGCAGCCGTTCGCGACCAATATAGGGAGCAAGTCAACTTGGGTTGCAACCGAGGTTACTACCTCGGCTGGATGGTGGCCCTTAACAAGTTGGATGTTGCTATGGACTCCGACCTTTACGACATCAGCAAGCTCCAAGTGTTATTCCCCTCAGAGAATAAAGAGGCCGATGTTGAAGACGAAGATGATGCCGATGATGGCGAGGCCGACGAAGATGATGGGGAGGCTGCCACTGATAACAAGTCTCTTACCCTCAACGAGCAAATAGACTTAACTCAGGATGAGGAGGATGACTTGACATCCATGGGTGTCTCCCCTACTCCAACAACTTCTGAAGCCGAAATACGTTGTGCCGAAAAGAGTCTTGACAAAACCTTGCAAGAGATTGATGCTGAGCTTGAAGCAGAGAGGACTACAGCGCTACCCTCTGATCAAGCCAAGTCAAGTACTTAGAATTTTTTCTTTTCTTGTACCTTTTTGAACAATGTTTTTCTTTTAATTGGCCGATGTGCCCTTTTTTGTATTCTGAACAAGTAATCCTCTGTAAGCCGAAGTTCCTTGTTTCCTTTTGAATGCAAGTCTTCTTTTTTAACTGAGTGTTTGAATTGCTTATCTTTTCTTTACTGTCTGGTATGATTCCATACTTAGAATATTTTGCATATCTTCAAAGTACACCTTAACTGTGCAATTTCCTTGGGATAAAATACTTCGGGTATAACTGTTGACTGTTTATCTCGGCCATGGCTTAATACTTAAAGACATTTGTAAAAATATTTTCACAAGTGTTTATCTAAAACATCCCACTTCACTTTCAAGACTTCTGTCTTCCATTATTTTCCAAGTCTTAACAACATGGTAATCTCGGCAAGTACGTAGATACTTCTTTCAACATAACATCAGCTTAACTTCAACTTGTAAATTTTCCTTAAAATTTCAACAAGTGTTTAAACCACCTTTATCTTGTGAATTCCAACTCCTAAGCATTATTCTCCAACTCTCTGCCCCCTAATGTGAACTTAAAGTTCCACTTGGCTTCTTGTAGACACCCCATTTTTGACCGACCTTAAGACTTAGACGTCACTGATTGAGCACTTGGTGATGTTGCATATTATGCTCGTTCTGAGGTTGCGGAGTCACGGCTGCGAGCCTTGCCTCCGGACTTCCGAACTCTTTTGTGATTTGCCTCGGTTTGTGAACCAGGCCCTATTTTCTTTGTTTTCTCTTCCCGAAGGGAGGGAGAGGTCTCGTAGATCATCTCTCAGGGGCCGTAGGCTACATTTCGTGGTCGTAGGCCATTTTTCCCGTTTGGAGCCCGGTTCCCGGTTTTCGGAGCCGTCGGTCGTGCGCCTTGGTTCGGGACCGCTTAAATACCTCTGTTTGCTCCGGTTTTTGGCACACGCCTTATTTCCTCCCTTTTGAGGGACACTGTGGCCTGAGAGACCACCTTCGTGGTTGAACGCCACTTCTTGTGCCCAACAGCCTGTTTTCGGGGCCCCGAACTGCGCGTTTTGGCCCCCGAACCTTCATTTGCCATCCGTCTTGGTCCATTTTTGGCAAGGACCTTATTTTCATTGTTAGAAAGGTTGTAGGAGGGTGGGAGACCAGCATTTTTTCTGAAAAACCAGCTTTTCTCTTCATTGCTCTTCGTCGCCCGTTTTTCTTACTAGAAAGCTGGTTTTTCCCATTCCCGGGCCACTTTTTCTGACTTTCCACCACACCATTGTGTTGTACACACCTGGGAGGCCACCTTTATGGGTAGGCCGACCAGTAATTCTTCCTGACCCTTTTGAACCCCTCTAAAAAGCTGGTTTTTCTCTCTCCTAAACCACTTTTTCTAGTTTTTCTCTACACAGCTGTGTTGCACTCATCTGGGAGGCCACCTTTCTGGGTAGGCCGACCAGTAATTGTGCTTGACCCTTTTGACCCCTGGTCGGCCGACCAGGGGAGGTGGCCGGCCGGCCACCTTGGCCTTTTGAACCTGGCCGGCCGTGTTTGTCTCTCTGAGTGTGTTCCAGTAGTGCCAGCTGTTTTACACTTGACCCACTGCCCGAGGGCTTTGTCCTTGTTTTGGCCCTTTTAAAGGTGGTTTTGACCCCTTTGCTTAGTTTTAAAAAGAGTTTGGCCCTTTTGGTCAAGTTTCTTGAGGAAGCTTGACCCTTCTGGTCAAGCTTCTTTTAGAAGCCTTGAACCTCCCTCTTGGCTTCCCCAAGAAGCCTCACCCTTCTCCCTCTATATAACACACTTCATCTCCATTTGCAAGGGTTAGAAACTTTGGGTTGAGAAATAGACATACAACCCTCCATCTCTCTACTTTGAGCCTCCAAACCCTAGTTTTCTTGCACCATTTGCACACCAACCCTTAGTATAACACCTCCATCATCCATTCCAGCATCTTGGAGCTGATTTAAAGGGGTTGAAGGTTCACCAACTTGGTCCAGAAGCTGCTGGAAATCTGCTCTTCAAGGGTGAGTCCCTATTTCCCCTTTTCTTGCCTTATTTTGCATGATTGATTAGCCTTATTTGCAAGCATTTTTGGGCTTCGACCCAAACTGTAAAGTGTCTTATTTTGAGCCCTTCTTCAACTTTGTTGAAGGGCTCTTTGCTGTTGGAGGCCATCTACTTCCCCTTACCCTCTATCTCTCCTTTAGGGCTATTTTTGCATCATATTTTAGCCCTACTTGTGAACATTTTAGAGATTTTCTATATACTGGAAAAAGTCTTGTTTTGACATCCTCTTCAAGTTTGGTTAAGGTCCCATTTCTATTTGGGGTCATCTTCCCCCTATGCATGCTTCATCTCTTCATGATTAGGGCTATGCATTAGAGCTCTTGCATTGGCCATGGCTTGGCCTCTTAGCCACTGAAATCCAGTGGATTTTCAGTGGCTTAGGTGTATTCTTGAAGGCCAAAATCAGAGGGGGGTGACCCCCTCTCTCCTTGTCTTGTTTGGTGATCCTTTTGGCCTTCCAAAGTGACCCTTTTTTTCATGCTTTGAAGTCACCTTCTAGGCCTCATTCTGAGGGTTTCGAGGTCTACCTTGGCTCTGTCCGAGGCCCTTTCGGCTATATTTTATGTCTATGATGCATGTGTAGAGAAATCCCACTCAAGGCCTTTCAAAGAGGCCTTTCTTTGCATGTTTCTGAGACTGATTCCAGGGCCTATTTGGTGGGTTTTAGGGCCGTCATAACCCATTTCCAAAGTTGTTTTAGTCTTCCTAAGTGTCTATCTTGTATGTGCTTAATAACCCCTTGTATGGCCCTCTAAAGGAGCTCATCATTTTGGCATGCATTGGCTGCATTTCACTGATTATTTGGGCATATTTTGGCATGTTTTATTCACTGATTTTTGCTGGTTTGATGAGTTATCATACGCTTCATATACATGCCATGTAAACCGTGTTTGCTAGTCAAAGTTGCATGCTATTTTAGTCCATCATGCTAGCATCTTTTGGTCATGCTTTGAACTAGAAATGTTCATGTTTTGGGACTGTCTTGGCTCTGTCTTTGTGCTTCATAGTCAAATAATGCATGCTTTGTATAGCTATAAGTCAATACATGTGCTTAGTTTTGAGTTTTGGGGCTCATCTCATGCATCGGGTGCTATGTTTCCATGTTTCGGGACCTTTTAGCATCATGTTTCAGTGCTGGAATTTACATGTTTGAATGCCATGCTTCATCCTTGCCATGCCTTGTTAGAGTTGCATGTTGTGCCTTAGGTTCGGTCCTCGATTTGCGTGCATGTGTGCACGCATTTCGGTAGTCTCATTTTCGTCTTATGGCTGCTGATGTGAGTGTGGCTGAGGTCCACTCATATTGGTGTAAGCCCATATTGCATTGTGTATGCCATCTTAGTCTATAGCATTATGTATGCTAGGTTGTATGTTAGAGCATTGTGTATGCCATGTTACATCGAGTATTGTGTATGCCATTTCATAGCATTGCGTATGCTAGGTTGCATGTTAGGATTGCATTCATGCATGTCATACATATTGCATTGTGTTTGGGATAGAAGTTAGCCCGAGCACGAGAAACGAGGGACGTTTCGTACTCCGAGTGACGGAACGTGTCTCAATTCCCGGTCGCCGACACTCCGGATTATTCATGATGGAGTCTAAGCCTTGTTATGTTTTCATGTGCATTCATTTCATATTAAGTCATGCAATTCGACTCCTCAGCCATCATGCATCGAGATGCGTGATTGATGGCACAAGGATCGAGGCAAGCATACATATGTGAAAATACATTGCCATGCCCCTTTCTTGCTCTCTGTTGCAGCAAATCAAAAACCGGCAGTCTTTTGGAGCTTCGTGCAATATTCCGGGCTTAATTGTAAACAGAGGCGAATCGGGGCATCGCAATGGCTTTCCGCGCAAGGCAACTCAAGCACGCATCATTCATCATTTGGAACAGAGCTGAGGCGGTCCATAGATTTCGTGCTAGTTTACTGCTTTCCCAGTTAAATTTGTTAATTAATTAGGGTTTTGTATTTATTCGGACTGTACTATTTATTCGGACTGTATATTATTTATTCAGACCCTCCGAGCGAGGGCGATGTTGTAATAAGTGTGCGTGCGTGTGATGTATGTCTTCCAACCCCACGTCTTTCTCCCTTTTATTTACAAGCTTATGATGGTTAGATTAGGGCAAGTTTCAATTAGCATAAGTATGATAGCATGTTTGCATTCATTCATCTGTTTTGCATGCACCGGGCTCGGCGCATCATACTCACTGCATTGTATTTCAATTCCGAGTTGAATACATGTTAGCTGTAGCATTTCATATGCCATTTTAGAATAGCCGAGCCTATCTTAGTTGCATTTTACATGTGTTGCATTAGGCATTTCTGTATAGTTAGGATCATGCATGGATTCCTAACATAGCTTCTGTTTTGGCTTGGAGTACTCGGTAAGTTTTATGCTTTAGCATCCTTGCATGCGTGTGAGTGACTGCCATGATAGCATGCTTACCATGAGGCTATGTGCTTATGTGATATAACTGCCTGAATGCATGTGGGTGAAGGTTGGGTTATTTGGATTGGAACAATTCATTCACTGTGAGTTTTAAACCCACTAGATAGTGGCAAAACCGTGTTTTCTAAGCCCACCTGAGGGTGGCAAATTCGCATTTTAGCCTACTCGCGAGTAGCAAACCGTTTTCAAAACAAACATGAGATGTTTTGTTCCAATTCAGGCAACCCAATCTATACTTGTATGCTGTGCGCATCACATAGTAAATCTAGGCTAATAACCGGAATAAGAACGCACAATGTTTTCAAAACTAGATATCATGGTTAGTAGAGGCCGATCTTTAATCGGGCGAGCGGGGTGCTCACGAAGTGACCTTCCCCAATCGTACCCAAGTTCCCGAGTCGAGGCAACTTTGGTGATGACGGACACGTGGCTTTAGGCAACGAGTCAGGGTTTCCTAAATTTCCCGAAATAAAATATTTAGGTGGCGACTCTGTATTTGGCAAAGCAGTCCATGTTTGGCACTTCTTTCAAAAAAATTTGTTTTCAAAAACGATTTGCCGAATTTGGACTCTTTGACGATTCATCGGTCTTGCATTGCACTCTGCGAGATTAGATACAGGACCGTGGCATTGAGTCCTAAACTGTAGTGAGCGCAAATGAACAAAACGGGATTCCCTCCCATGACATTTAGGCGCGTCTACAGTTCTCATTAAGCATGTGGCTATGTCCTTGTCGCCGAGATCAGGTTCAAACAGAGACTTCCCGAGGTGTTTCAACCTTGGTTTCTCTGTTAATGAACTTAGTTCCATTATGAGTTTGACTCTGCCGATATGGCAAGTCCAGGTTAATTCAACTTAGTTTAACTCCATTATATGCAAGTATAATTCAACTCTGCCATATAATAAGTCTTAGTTATTCGTCATGTTTTAATCAAAAACATCGTCAACTTAGTTCAACTCTATTATATGCAAGTATAATTCAACTCTGCCATATAATAAGTCTAAATTATTCGTCATGTTTCAATTAGAAACATCGCCAACTTAGTTCAACTCTATTATATGCAAGTATAATCCAACTCTGTCATATAATAAGTCTAAGTTATTCATCATGTTTCAATTAGAAACATCACCAACTTAGTTCAACTTTATTATATGCAAGTATAATTCAACTCTGCCATATAATAAGTCTAAGTTATTCGTCATGTTTCAATCAGAAACATCGCTAAGTGATTGGTCAATCCTTTTACACAAGTTTGAAATTAAAAACCGAGCTAAAATTTTATTAATTACTTTGGCTAATAACAAAAAAACTTAAAAATAAAAGGAAATCTTAATGATAGAAAAACTTTAGGTTGCAAGTATTCCAAGGTCTTGGCAACTCTTTGCCTTCACTATCTTCAAACCGATATGCCCCATTGCCCAGGACCGAGATGATTCTATAAGGCCTTTCCCAGTTTGGGCCAAGTTTTCCCTCTCTGGGATCCTTCTTGTTGCCGACGCCCTTTCTCAGGACAAGGTCCCCAACTTGAAACTCTCGTGGGTTGACCTTTTTGTTGTAAGCCTTGGCAAGCTGTTGCTGGTATACCCCCAGCTGGATTGCTGCTTTCTTCCTTCTTTCTTCCAACAAGTCTAGATCTCGGGCCAAAAATGCATCATTAGTCCTATTCTCTACTCCCTGGGTTCTGATCCTTGGGATGCCGACCTCAAGTGGAATAACTGATTCTGTGCCATAAGCCATGGCGAATGGGGACTCCCCAGTTGATCTTCTTGGCGTGGTCCGATATGCCCAGAGTACATTAGGCAACTCATCCACCCACTTTCCCTTTACTGCTTCCAACCTCTTCTTGATCCCATCAAAGATAACTTTGTTGGATGTTTCCACTTGTCTATTGCTTTGAGGGAAACTTAGAGTGGAATAGTAATTCTTGATCTTATATTTTACACAGAAGCTCTTAATTAGCTTACTGTCTGTTAGGTTTTTATTCTTGGCAACCCCGTTTGACAAAACTCCTTTCAGATGTATTTATTTTCGCACTTTTATTTCAGTGAGGCTATGAGTTATTAGATGCAAATCCAAACCCGAATCGAGCCATGTAGAGAATTTTGTGATGTTAATGCTTTCAAGATTGCCACTTCGCTGATTATTACGGGGGTCGGCCGAAGCAAAATGCAAAATTGCATTCAAAATTGCATGTCTGTCATTGGTCGCTCGAGCCAAGAAGAGCTCGATCGAGCGAAGGTTTGCTTGCTCGATCCAAGGAATGCTCGCTCGAGCTAAGGATTGCGTACATACAAAAACCTGAAAGAATTGATTGGTCGCTCGAGCCAAGGATTCGTCGCTCGAGCCAAGGCACTAGTAGAAATCATGAAAAATACACTCCTCGCTCGAGCCAGCAAAGCTTCGCTCGAGCGAGCCTCAGAATCCGGATTTCTCAAGGAGTTTGTTTTCTTCCCAATCTAGAATTACTTTTGGTTCTCTATAAATACTTGGTTTTCTCCCAAAACTAAGGTATTCATTGAATTCCTCCAGATCTTCTTTTTGGTTCTTGAAGGTTTATATCTGGGGATATTTTGTTATTTTTCTTTGATGTTTTATTGAGTATTCAACTCATGGTTTAAAGAGAGTACATCAAAGGTTTGTTTGTTATACACAAAAGAGAGAGTTGTTCTTCAGTTGTGGATTCTGAAGAATTCGAGCCTGAAGCTTTGGTGGAATCCGGAGTGGCTCATCAGAAAGACAATTCCGTGGTGAAGATGGGGTTGGAAGAGACACATAGAGGTTGGTTCAATTAGGCATTGTGGATTTGCTAGATAATTGAGAGTATACCTGTGTAATTCCTTTAATTCTTCTTAGTGGATTGTCTTGTGGCAGTTGCCCGTGGTTTTTTTTATCACAGTTGGAGGTGTCCAATTGTGGTTTTTCCACGTAAAAATCGTTGTGTCTCTTTCGCTTGATTGTTTGATTGGGATTGTTTTTTACTGCTTTTTATTGATACATAATCACAAATCAACATCTAGGGTTCCTAGATTTTTCACTGTCAAACTGTGTTCTATTGTCTGTTATTATTACTTTTGAGATCCCAAATCTGGTGATGATATTCTTCCATAATTCTTTGCATCAATGTCTCGAATCTTTGCAAGGGGTTCAGCTTCAACCCACTTGGTGAAGTAATTTGTTGCCACTAGTAGGAACTTCCTTTGTCTAGTTGCTTCAGGCAGTTGTCCAACAAGATCCATGCCCCATTGGGCAAATGGCCAAGGGCTAGACACTGGGTTCAAATCTGCTGCTGGTTGGTGTATCAAAGGTGCAAACTTCTGACACTTCTGACACTTTCTGACATAGGCTTCAACATCTTTCTGCATATAGGGCCACCAGTACCCCTAAGTAATAGCCATATGAGCAAGTAACCTGCCCCCAATGTGGCTTCCACATACTCCTTCATGTATCTCATACAAGAAGTCTTCAACTTGTGAAAGATGCACACACCTCAAAAGGGGACCAATAAAAGATCTTCTGTAGAGATGCCCCCTGCTGTCAGACTGAATCTTGCCAACTTCAATCTGATCTTGTGTGCTTTTTTATGATCATCTGGCAGCTTTCCCTCTTTAAGAAATACTATTATTGCATGCATCCAGCTTGGTCCCATCTCCACACACATTGCTTCATGCTCTGTGTTCAGTGGTTCTACACTTGGACCTGACAAGTAGTCAACCGTTATTGTCCTTGCCTCTCCTGGTTTCATTGCACTAGCCCGGTTGGCCAAGGCATCAGCATGGCTGTTGTCATCTCGGCCGACTTGTTGTAGTCGGCAATTCTGGAACAATGCCATCAGTCTGCTCACCTCCTTTACATAGGCCATCATCCTTTCATCTCGGACTGCATATTCGCCTGTTGCCTAGTTGACGATAAGCTGGGAGTCATAGAAGACCATTACCTCGTCGGCTTCCATTGCTGCTGCCAACTTTAATCCTGCGATTAGTGCTTCGTACTCTGCTTCGTTGTTTAAGGCCTTAAACCCCAAATTAATGGATTGTTCCAGCATTTGCCCATCCAGTGATATTAGCACTACCCCTGCCCCCGCTCCTTGTCGGTTTGAACTTCCATCAACAAACAGGCGGAAGGAGTCGCCGACATAAATACTGCAGGGCCTAAGTTTCTCTTCTTTCCTCTATTCGGCTATCCCCAACTGGGTTTCTCTTTGTTCACCTAGACATCGTATAACTCGGCTCAACGGAGCCCGATGTAGGATGGTGCCTGGTGTGAACTCGGCCACGAAGTCGGCCAATACTTGGCCTTTGATTGCTGTTCTGGGTTTGAATTCCAGGTCATATTAGCCTAACACCACTGCCCATCTGGCTATCCTGCCTATCAGATCTCCTTGCTGCAGCATGGACTTCAGAGGATGCTCAGTTAACACCACAATCTTGTGGGCTTGAAAGTAATGATTTAGTTTCTTGGAGGCCATTATTAAAACCAGTGTCAACTTCTCCAAGAGCAGGTATCTGGTCTCTGCATCTGCTAGGGTTTTACTTACGTAGTAAACTACCCTCTGTTCTCCCTTATCTTCCCTGATTATTACTGCACTTACTGCATGCTCTAAGACCGCCAGGTATAAGAACAGCTCCTCTCCAGGTACTGGATTTGAGAGAACTGGAGTTGTGGTCAAGTATTTCTTTAAGTCGGCCAAGGTGACTTCGCACTCCTCTGTCCGTAAGAAGTCTGTGGCTTTCCTTACTAAATTGAAAAAAGGTCTGCATTTATCAGAACTTTTACTTATGAATCTGTTTAGGGCTGCAGCCCTTCCAGTCAGCATCTGCACTTGTTTTGTCGACGTTTGGCCCTCTAACTCCAGAATGGCCTTGATTTGATCCAGGCTGGCCTTGATTTGATCCAGGCTTGCCTCAATGCCCTTTCTGGTGACCAAGTATCCCAGGAACTTCCCTGACCCAACTCCAAATGCACACTTTGATGCATTGAGTCGGAGTCAAAATGTCCTTAGGATATCAAAGACTGTCTTTAGGTTGGCCAGATGATCTTCAGGTTCCTTGGTCTTTGCGACCATGTCATCAATGTATGCCTCCACTGTTTTGTCTATAAGATGTCTGAACATCTTAGTCACCAATCTCTGGTAAGTTGCACCTGCATTTTTCAACCCAAATGACATCACTTTATAGCAATACAGCCCTTTTGGGGTGATAAATACATTTTTCTCCTCATCTGGGGGTACATGGCTATCTGATGGTACCCCCTGTAAACATCTAGGAAGCTCATCCTTCCATACCCTAAAGTGACATCCACCAATTAGTCAATCTTGGGTAGTGAGAAACTGTCTTTGGAACAAGCCTTATTCAGGCTGGTGCAGTCCACGCAGAGCTTTCACTTCCCATTCTTTTTCTTCACAACCACCGTGTTTGATAACCATGTCGGGTAGTTTACCTCTCGAATGGCTCTGGCTTCCAGAAGTTTATCCACTTCCTCTTCTACTGCTTCAACATACATCAACGTCGGCCTTCTTGCTCACTGGATGACAGGTTTAGCTGACCTGTCCACATTCAGTTTATGGCAAGTGACCTCGGGATCAATGCCAAGCATCTCATACGGTGTCCAAGAAAACACCTTAAGGTTTGCTCTCAAGAACGCTTCTAATTCATTTTCCTCTTCCTCGGCCAAGGCTGAGCTGAGAATAAAGAAGCGCTCTTCATCCCCCTTGCTGGACTAAGATTTTCTTCAGGGTTTCCTCACTTTTCTCGGCTGGTTCTTCGCTGACATCCTCAAGGACCTCCATGTCCTCATCTTCAATCTCTACTGCTTCTGCTTCTCGTTTATTGCAGGTGGATTTCATTGCTGCCATGGAGCAATTTTTTGCCTACACTTGATCCCCTTTGACCTCCTCAATTCCATACTCTATTGGGAATCGCAACAGCTGGTGTAATGTTGAGGGAACATCCCCCATTGCATGTAGCCATGGTCTTCCCAGGATAGCATTGTAAAGGGAAGGAGTGTCAATTACTGTGAACTCAGTTCTTACCTTTTTGGTGCCAGCTTGCACCTCCAAAGTTACTGCTCCCAGGGGCCACGTCGGCGTTCCATTGAACCCGACCATTGCACCATTGGATTGTTCCAGATCATCTTGGTAAAGGCCAAGCTCCTTGTAACACCTGACATATATGATGTCACAAGAGCTGCCCTGGTCGATCAGAATTCGCTTTACCTGGCACTCTCCAATCTGGAGGGATATTACCAAGGCATCGTTGGGTGGATGCTGCACCATCTCTAGGTCATCTTCAGTAAAGGACACCAATGGTCCTTGGCACTCATCTGCCCTAGGTCTCTTCTGTCGCACTTGATACACATGTTGCAGGTGTTTCACCTTCTGAGTTTCCCCCCGTATCTCGTTCTCATTCACCTTCGAGTGAATCACATTGATCACTTGAGGTCCGCCTGCCTGTGGTTGTGATGCTGGCGGAAGTGGTGCTGCTGGTGCCTAAGGCAGTCTTGCTTGCTCTTCCCTTGTCTTGGTCTCATCTACCAGGTCTCTTAAATGACCCTATCTTACCAGGTCTTCCAGATGTGCCTTTAGGGCTCTGCACAATTGAGTTGGATGTCCATCCTCATTGTGGTAGGCACAGTGTTTCCCCAGACTTTTTCCCATAAATTCACCAGGAAGCTTCTCTAGTGCTCTATAATAGGGTTGATTCCGGATTCTTTCCAAGACTTTGTAGATTGGAATTCGGAATATGGTTGTGACTGCCTGTGTAGCCCTCAGTCCTGTCTCTTGCTTATTGTATCCACCATTGCCTCGGCCTCACTTCGGCGAGCCATTTCTCTTCTCTTGTTTTGACGCCTTCGTCCCCGGCGCGTCCTCCTCGGCCCTGGCATACTTTTCTATCCTGGCCATAAGTTTCTCCATGCTTTTTGGTAGTGTCTTTGCCAGTGACTTTCGAAGCAAATAATCATCTTTCAGACCGTTCTTAAAAGATACGACCACCACCTCTTGGTTGCACCCTGGTATTCGGTTGAACACCTCGTAATACCTTTTGGCATAGGCCCTAAGGCTTTCATCCTCGCCAATTCTTAGAGCCATCAGGGAGTCCACCCTCAATGGCTGTAGTTTGTTTGTCACAAACCTGGCCACGAACATCTCGGCCAGGCTTTCCTAGTTTTTCACAGTTCCTTTCGGCAACTTGTGAAACCAGCCTGATGCGATTTCCCCAAGGATAAGGGGAATACCTTGCAGAGCAACGGCTCGTTCCCAGTGTATAATGCCATTGAGTTTAGGTACAAGTTGACGTGAAAGTTAGGGTCCAACTTACTATCGTATATCTGGAATCTCGGCATATTAAACCTCTTCGGGGCTTCAAACTTGTCTAATTCTACCAAGAACGGTGTTTTCGGCTTGACCGGTGAGGTTACCTCGGCATCTTGTCATTTCCTCTGGAGGTAATCCCTTAGATCCTCCTTGGTCTGTCCAAGAGCTCGGCTATCAACAGACTTCAGCCTCTTCGGTGCACTACTCCCAATGTTGTTATGAGTCCTTTTTGACCTCTCTCTATTAGTTACATCGAAGCAAAGTTCCTTTCCCTAAACATGTCGATGTTCTTTGGGGTCAGCTTCTTTGGTACGATGCGTCCTCCAAGAATCTCCCTTCATTGACTCTCCTCGCCCGACCTCCCTTGAAGGCTGGTGAGAGTGTTCCTTGGTCCTGGTGTGTTGGGGGACTACAAGGACTGTTTTCTGCCCTCCCTTCTGGGCATTGTTCTTGGCCGCTAGAATCGTCGTGTCTTATAATGAGAACGGTGGCTGCATGACGTTGTTCTGCATCATGAAATTGACAACCGATTGCAGGTCCGCCAATTTGTTCGCCATTCCCTCGCAGGCATCTATCCTTCCATACTTGGAGGTCGTCCTCGTTATAATACCCGCCTCGGTCTGACTTCTTTGGTACGTCGCCCTCTTTGCCGATGTCTTTCTCTTCGGGATTCTGATCTCGAGTTTCTTCGTTGCAGTTATCCTCCTCCACGTTAGGGTCAATATACTTGCCACTCCCAGTAGGGATGTTGTCCCCAACTTTATCTTTCTATCCGTCGTTGGCCATCTATTCTCATTTTTTTCTCACAGACGGCGCCAAATTGTGTGTGTTGTTTTCTGACCACACTGCCAAGCAGGTACTCAGCTGGAGAGCACTGGCAGAATAGATTGCGCCCAAACGACTTGTAATGGAAAGATGAGACTCCAGCGGTGGTTCTTCCACGCGGGGGCACTCCGACGATCAAGTCAGTAATCTTATCTCTCACAGATAACCAATTGTGCTTAACTCACAAGCCATAATACAAAAAGCGTACCTTAGACCCACAATGGTGCCTTACTTTTATAGCCAACACTGACCTGATCCCTATAGAAGCCTAGCTTCTCTTGGACTCTGGCTCAATGCCTATCTTGGACTCTCCAATAGATAAAGATAAACTCCCTAAGAGTTTTATCCTTATCTAGGCTGAAGTCCTTCCTCATTCTAGGACTCTTATCCCTTATCCATTCACCTCGGATTCCGGTATTTCCGCAGATAACCTCGGCCTAGCCGAGATCATCTCGGCGTCATGACTGGGACACATGGCATCTTGGCTGGCACTTTGGTGCCACCTTGGCCACATGTTGTCATCCAAAAAAATACGTCCCCACACTAACATATCGCCACAACAATTTAAAAAAAGAAAAGAAAAGAAATGAGAAACACGACACGTCGGACACAACAACAAATCAAATATATATTATTAAAAGTAGTGTTTTTCTCACGCTTAGGTGACACATTATAAGGGCTTACTTTTTTCTAAGAGTGTCACGTCAGCATGTATTTTTATTAATTACATATAGAGTTCTATACAAACTTAAATCTAATTTAAATTACACTAATTTAATCTATTTTATATGAATTCTATTTGACAAATATTTATTTTCCATATATTTTTCATAGTAAATTGAGATAATTCACAAACACAATACCAATTTTGCGTTTCACGTTTTTCTTCTTAATTCTTTCAAGGGTATTAGGATTTTTTTTTTTAATGCTAAATAGCTTCTTCCCCCCTCTCCCTCCCCCCCCCCCCCAATTTTCGTTTGCATTATTCTATACCCAATACCAATTCTATATCTATGCATTATTCTATAACCAATACCAATTCTATATTATAAATTTGTCATTTAAATTTTATAGTGATTCCATATATGAAATTATACTTCATTTTCTATATTATTTTATATAATCACAACTCATAGGAGGAAAAACCTGTATAACAATGATGCTCTCAAGGAATCTCTAAAGTTTGAATTTATTGCTTGAGTTATTTTTTCAATTGTTGAACTGTGAGTTCTTTTATATTTTGACATCATATTACAAATGATTAATCACTTCACACACTGAGATGTATATATCGTTTAGATGTTTTCATTATTTTTTCTTTTTGGGTTTAAATATTGTTATGTGATTCTTTCTTGGTTAGTCATTACTGAATTTCTTTTATATAATTGATTTTTTAATTTAATTAAGAGTGTTTATTTTATAATCTTATAATTTAATATATATATATATATATCATATAAAATCATTATATGATAATTCAACTACAACATATTTATATTTAATTTTTTTAATAAATTTTATATAATTTTTATTTCTACATTTTTATTTTCCAAATGAATATAAAAGAAATTTAAATAGTTAGAATTACTTTTAATTTTATGTTTATAATTCTTCTTCTAATTTAACTATTATTTTTAATATCAAAATGAATATCATATAAAATTATTATATGATAATTATACTTTTATAATACGATAGAACTAAAACTATCAAAATACACAAATAATTTAACTAATTTAACTAATTATTATATGATAATTACACTTTTATCTCTTTCTCTATCTCTGTATTTGTATATATATATATTGTCAAATTATTGTTTGCTTTTTTTATTTTTTCTTTAAAAATTTAAAAATTGTATTTTTTTTTTATTTGCTGTCAAATTTGCGAGGTTCAATTTTTGGGTAAGTCACTCTTGTTATATTAAACTCTCATGATTGATATATGGTTATGTTTAGTGTAATTGGTGTTTGATACAATTCCTTGGTAGATAGCTTATATTTACATAGTCAATCTCACGTTTTATCAGAGTGGTATAATTTAGGATTAATGCTCCGCAGCTGATGTTTACAATCCGATGGTATCCCTATAGCTTCACAAGAAAATGAGCGTCATTGATTGGGCTAATTAGACACAATGCACAATTAAATTGACACAGGAAAAAAAATTCAAATTGGGCACTTTTTGGCATATTGATGGAGAAGGGTACCTATAGGAGTGCATTTATTTTTCCTAGTAGTATTTCCATGGGTTTTTTTGCTTACTTCCTCCTCCAAGATCCTATTGTAAAGTGGGAGCCTTGTGCATTAGGCACAACCTTTTTAGCATATCCTCAGGTTAAAACATATACCATCACAATAGTGCAATAATAAAGGACTCTGCTATCTCTCTCTGTCTCTCTGTTCTTCCTTCCCAGCCTTGTGACCTCACCATTCTTCTTAGATTGTCTTCACCCATAAAACCACCATCAACCAAGGGCTCATTGGGGTTTGTCTATTGAAGATCGATTCTTTCTCCTAATTTTTCTTTGAGCGATTAAATTTTTAGGGTAGGCCGATTCCATTTTTCCATACTAGCGAGGTTGAGTGTAATTTGAGTAATTGCCAAGGGAGGTCCGTATTTGTCCTTTATTTATTTATTTCATAGCCTTATTAAGGCTTTAACAAATATGGAGGTATATGATGCATTGAAAGTTATAGTGGTACTTTTGATTTGTATACGTGGGTGGTGCCCTCTAGGTACTGTTCTTCGTAAATAAAATTGTAGTAGCTAGGGAAGAAGAAACAGAGGCGTAAGGAAGAAAGTGAACAATCTGTGTATTATTTTCAGAAATTTACATACCCCCCATATGGGAGTTCCTCAACTATTTATAACTACTTCTTCACCTCACACTTCTAACTAACTAACTAATTCACAACTGACTTCCTCTAACTGACTAACTAATCTCTCAACCACTACCTAACTCACTTCCCTCAACTGACCCACAATTCATAACCTTCTTGACATAACATTCCCTGCTGCTTGAGAAATAGCCTTGACCTCAAGGCTGAAATTGAGGATACTTTGCTTCTATCTCAGAATGATCAACCCAGGTAGCATCCTCTGGAAAAGAATTCGTCCATTGGGCTAAC
Organism: Camellia granthamiana; assembly: GCA_036172215.1. Taxonomy (NCBI): domain Eukaryota; kingdom Viridiplantae; phylum Streptophyta; class Magnoliopsida; order Ericales; family Theaceae; genus Camellia; species Camellia granthamiana. Next base: position 38,610,694 of record CM069914.1, read on the forward strand.
CACTGAACCACAGCCTTATTACCCCGCTTAACCATCCTCCTATCCAAGACAGCCATAGGTTCCAGTTGCAAAGGTCCCTCAAGACCTACTGGGGGAAGAGTAGTGTGAGCTAACACATTATCAGCATCTTCACTCCAACTGAGCTTTACTTCAGCCAACCAACTGGTAGAGATACAAGATAAAGCATAAATCATAGCTATTGAATCAGCAGTATTGATCAACTCTTCTTTCCTGGACAAAGCATCAGCAGCTTGGTTATCTTTCCCACATTTGTATGTGATAGTGTAGTCAAAACCCAATAGCTTGGTCACCCATTTTTGCTGGAAAGGAGTTCCCACTCTCTGCTCCAAAAGATATTTTAGGTTTTGGTGGTCAGTCCTAATAAGGAAGTGCCTACCTAGAAGGTAATGCCTCCATTTGAGGACTGCCAGCACTACTGCCATTAATTCTTTTTCATAGGTAGATAGAGCTTGGTCTCTTGCTGAAATGCCCTTACTCCAATAGGCAATGGGATGTCCATCTTGCATAAGCACAGCCCCAAGGCCTGTGCCAGAGGCATCTGACTCTAAAACAAAGGCCTTACTATAATCAGGTAAGGCAAGGACTGGTGTTGAAAGTAGGGCATCTTTGAGTTGAAGAAAAGCTATTATAGCTGTAGGGGGACCATACAAAGGAATCTTTCTTGAGCAAACAATGAAGTGGAGAGCAAATTCGACCATAATGCTAGATAAATCTTCTATAATAACCAGTGAGACCCAAAAAACCCCTCAATTCCTTGATAGTAGAAGGGATTGGCCAAGATTTGATAGCTTGTAACTTTGTTGGTTCTGCAGAAACACCCTTAGCTGAAACTAAATGTCCCAAATACTCCACCTCATCCTTCCCAAAAACACATTTGGACATTTTTGCAAACAAATGATGTTGCCTAAGCAATTGTAAAGTGAGCTGCAAATGCTGCAAATGGTCTCCCCATGACCCACTATATACCAGGATATCATCAAAAAATACCAGAATAAATTTCCTTAAAAAAGGTCTAAAGACTTCATTCATGAGACTTTGAAAGATAGAAGGGGCATTAGGAGTCCAAAGGGCATCACTAAAAATTCATAGTGCCCATCATGGGTTCTAAAAGCCGTTTTGTCAATGTCAGAGGAATGAACCCTGATTCGGTGATAGCCCGACCTGAGATCCAGTTCAGAAAAATACTGTGCCCCACATAATTCATCCAAAAGTTCATCAATTACTGGGATAGGAAACTTATCTTTGACAGTAGCATTATTAAGAGCTCTATAATCCACACACATTCTCCATGTGCCATCTTTCTTCTTAACCAATAGCACTGGTGAAGAATATGGACTGACACTAGGCCTTATTATACCAGAGGTAAGCATGTCTTTTACTTGTTTCTCAATCTCAGTTTTTTGAAAATAAGGGTACCTGTAAGGTCTCACATTTGTAGGTTCAGTCCCTGGTTTGAGAGGGATGCAATGGTTATGAGATCTAGGAGGTGGTAAGTCCTTTGGCTCTTGAAATATATCTGCAAAGTCAGACAGCAAAGCTGCCAAATCTGGTGGAGTTTCCTCTTCCCTCACAAGACAATCAGCTTGCAACAAATAGAGTTGGGCTATGGCTCCTTGTGGCTGTTTGTGCAGCAACTTCTGCATTTTTTCTGGGCTCAAAACCTTTAACTCATCACTCTTTCCCCCTCTTAAAACATGTTTTCTGCCATTGAGATGAAACCCCATGCTAAGATGCTTAAAATCCCACTTAACTAGACCTAGAGTTGCCAACCATTGGATACCCAAAACGATATCACAACCTTTTAGTTGCAGGACCCTCATGTCAGCCTGAAAAATTGTGCCTTGCATTTCCCACTGAAAATCTTTGCACATGGCTGTACTCAACATTCTTGTCCCATCAGCAACTGATACTGGTAAGGAATCAGTATTTTCAGTCTCGATATTAGCTCTTTTGGCCACTGCTGGACTCAGAAAATTATGTGCACTCCCTGAATCAATCAAGATGATGATGAGGTGTTTTTTAACATTACCTCTAACCCTCATTGTTCTATAAGAGATTGTACTAGTTAAAGCATTCAAAGAAATCTACAGTTCCTCCTCAGATAAGTGTTCCTCATCTTCTCTTTTATCTTCATCAAGAACTGGTAGTTGATCATCTTCCTCTCCATCTTCTCCTCCTTCCATAACACACAATTGCTTCTTTTTACACACATGCCCTTTAGTATACCTCTCATTGCACTTAAAACATAACCCTTTGGCCTTCTTTTCCTCCAATTCCTTAGATAACTCTTTTCGAACATATCCCTCATTACCCACTTGTGACCTGTTTACAGTAAAAGGAGGGATGCCTTCTGATTTGGTTCCCAACCTAGTCTTCTTGGTAATGGCTTCAATACTTGTTTCTTGAAGTTTTGCCAACCCAATAGCCTGAGTGATAGAGGTTGGTTTAAACATTAACACCCCTGGTTGAATTTCATCCTTAAGACCACTTATGAAACAACTAATAAAGAAAGTTTCAGGGAGGTTTTGAGTTTTGTTCGCCAAAACCTCAAACTGTTCTTGGTAAGCTCTCACAGCAGTGGTCTGCTTCAATTTGGTTAGGTTACCCATTGCATCTTCATATGAATTTGGGCCAAATCTTGATAGAAGTCCTTGTGTAAACAAATCCTAGGTAATATGATGATGGCATCTTTCAAACCATTGAAACCACTGCAAGGATGAGTCCTCCAAATGAAGAGATGCCAATTTCACTTTATCAAGATTGTCAATAGCATTATACTCAAAAAATCTTTCACATTTATAAAGCCAACCATTTGGATTATCACCATAGAAACGAGGAAATTCAATCTTCGCAAATCGTTGATGAGATTGGTAGTCTATCCTGAATGGAAAATCCCCGCGAGCTTGAAAATCCCCACGGGCTTTAACCCTTACTGGAGAAACCCCTAATTGTTCTTGGCGGAGCATTCTGGAATTGTCACTCCGATCTACATGCTGTTTCCCATAGATGTGTCCTGCCATTTGATCATACTTCATACTCATGGTAGCAATCAATTCCTTGATATCCCCCAATTCTTTGAGAGAACTCCTAATTTTCCCGATTTCCTTTGCATTTCTCTCATTACCCTCCTTTAATGAGCGTAATGTCTCATCAATTTTTTTAGCTTCCTGGGCTGCTCTAGTTCCGTCGACCATAGTGGTTGCAAAGGATGAACAGGCTAAGAACCTGGGTGCTCTGATACCAATGTAGTAGCTAGGGAAGAAGAAACAGAGGCATAAGAAAGAAAGTGAACAATCTGTGTATTATTTTCAAAATTTTACATACCCCCCATATGGGAGTTCCTCAACTATTTATAACTACTTCTTCACCTTACACTTCTAACTAACTAACTAATTCACAACTGACTTCCTCTAATTGACTAACTAATCTCGCAACCACTACCTAACTGACTTCCCTTAACTGACCCACAATTCATAACCTTCTTGACATAACAAAAATTTACTTCTAATTGAAGAAAAAATAGTCTGTGAATTCATAATTTTTTTCGGTTACCACTCGGTATGGGATTCTTTGATGAGAGGGCAGGTGGTTGTGCTTCATAACCTTTAGGGCTCACAGATCTTGTGGATTCTCTACCCGTACCATGCTTAGTTTTTAATCTTTTATACGTTTGGTATAAGCTTTAGATAACGATGAGGGTTGTGTGTTAGATAACTTGAAAATCAGTTCATAATTTTTTTTTTTTTTTGTGAGATCCCTTATGTACATGAATCCTAATATAAATATGGAAATAAGGGCTAGGGTGTTCCTTGTAAGTGACGTGTTGTGCCTGTCTTATAGCGTCTCGAAAAATTGGCAAGGGGCTCTAGATTGGTGCCCAGGTGCAATGCAAAATAGACAAGGGTTCCTGCAGTTTTCTAGGCAACAGCGGTTAAAGAACTTAGCCTAGAATTGTATTACTTGGAATATAGGATCATTAATAGATAAAACCATGTAATTAATAGATATTATGATTGGAAGGAAAATTAGTATAACATGTTCACAAGAAACTTAAGTGGCTAGGTGAAAATACGAAGGAAAAAAAATTGGGTTTGAAATTTATTATACTGGTCAAGATTGAAATAAACATGGTGTAGGCATAATTGTAACTAAACATAAGGTAGTAACAATCACAAAAATAGGAGATAAAAATAAAATAAAATAATTTATAATTGGAGAAATTATGGTTAATGTGATTAGTGTCTATACACCCCAAATAGGATTGGAGGAATATATTAAAAAGACAATTTTGGGATCATCTGGATGAGTTGATGCAACAAAAACTTGTTGAAGAGCAGATAACTATAGTTTTATGACAGAATTGTGCATTGTCAAGTAAGTCCACCCGATTTTTCTAACATACTATGACATAATGTCTCAGATATTCCTCCAGCAATGCATTCATCCGCTCCGCCTGACCATCAGTTTGTAAGGGGTTTGCTGTGGAAAATTTCAACCCTGACCTGATCAGATTTGAATAACTTTGTCTAGAACCGCTAGTAGAGCGAGTGTCCCGATCACTCACAATATCCTCTAGTACTCCAAGAGATTTTAATTAGGTTAAGTCTAAGTTACACGGACTCGGGTGCGGGTGTCGGATACGGATATGTGTCTAGGAGTCAGATTCGCCTATTCGTGAAAATAAGGATACGGGGACTCGGCTAAAAAGTGTCCAAAAAGTAGATACAGACACAGGCACACGGCATATAAAATATTAGTAGAATTTTTATATTGTACTAACTAACTACATAATCTATGCATCATGATGATCAATAACCAGATTGTTAAAGTCTAAAAAAATACATAGAAGAAAAAAAAAAGTAATTTATTATGAAATGAATGTAGGACCTAGGCACATACCTAATTGATTAGTTCTTCCAACCTCCCACAATTCACATGTTCTTTCACCATTTTAGCTGCATAATTATCACCATCAGTTTGTAGGCAATAAATAAAAAAGTCATTGTGTATAAAATATAAATTAAGCAAAAAAAGACAAGGAAAGGATATGGATGCTTACTTGATCAAGTTTAAAATGTGTATGAATTTGACCACACCTATAATATTCTATATCATTATAATTGCAGCATAGCATATTATAAATTCAAATTGTGAATGATGTCAAAGCTCCTTAGTAAAATCCTTAATCAAACTATTGATATTGAATCCTTGAAACTGACAAGGAAGATTGATCATCCAATGATACTCAGCTTCTAAGCTCTTCAATGCTTTAGCCTTAAACTTGTCAGCAACTATACCAACACATTGATTCATAACATAATTCCCACAAATATCTCTGATTGTGTCCCATAAATAAAACCTCCTCTGCATACAAATATAAACATTATGATAAAAAAAAACTACCTTCAAGTTGATTGAGATGATCAAATTTAGATTTACAAAAATAATAAGTTTTGTATGTCAAGTTAACTATTCCTAGTTGACTGATCATCTCCACCACACCACAAAATGTCAAAAAAAAAAAAAAAAAACTAGATTATAGTCTTTTACATAAACATCAATATATGAAAATGCAAAAGATCAAATGAAGCTAGTCCAAAAGTTAAGCATCTAAGTCTTAACCATGACCAACATCATCAGGCTGAACATCCTCCATTGCATCATCAAAAGTCACAAGCTCCAACTCAGGTTCATTGATGGAAAGTTCTGCAAACTCAATTGGAGATCCATCAATGTCAAACCTATCTCCACCTACAATCATGCAAAAGTCAATAACTGATCCAAAAAAAAAAAAAACAGTGTTTAAGTTTAATTAGTAGAAGAAACAGAACAAGATTAATGAATTAGAAAACTTACATAAATCCCAATACTTTAAAGGCCTTTCCTTGTACTCTTTTTTCTTTCTTGATAACATCCTTATGTTGCAATGCAGAAAGATCAAATCTTCAGCTCTACTACTTGCCAACCTATTTCTTTTGATGCTATGAATATGACCATAGGTGCTCCAATTTCTCTCACAGCATGATGAAGAAGCTGGTTGTGACAGCAACTTAAATGCTAACCCTTGCAACAATGGTGTTGAAGCACCATGATTAGCCCACCAAGAAATTGGCTCCTCATACATTCTTGCTTCAATAACATGTGACTAATTGAAATAGCCTGATCCACTTGAAAAAGCACCATATTCAACATAAACATTTCGCAGATGAGTTGTATTTTATTGAAACAGTCGCTCAAAACACTTGCTCCTATTAGTAGACATTTCTTCATCTTCATGCGGGGCCAATCGCCGAATACCATTACTTCCACCTTGAAGCCAAGACTCATGATAATACTTAGGGACTAAGGAATGAGCTATGCAATGTAGAGGTGTGTTGCTTTTGGTCCATCTAGCTTCTAAAATTTCATGAATTGTGTCAAAAAAATTTGATTGTCCTGTGATATGATCTTTGTCTTCATGCTCAAATATAATTGCTTTCACATTTTCTATCATAGTGTCCCACATATCATATATACAATGTAACTCAGGAGCATCAGTGTCTACAGCCCTTAGCATGTCAACAATAGGCTCTGTAAAACTCAAAAGGTAATCCAAGTCATCCCACCAAACATCATTTACTATTAGTTGCTTCACCTCACGAGCTTGAGCATCCACTGGATTCTTTCCATCTCCTCTATAAATCTTTCATCCTGCATCCATCACCATCTTCTCTAATGCTGGCTTTACTTCCTTCAAACGTTTAGCCATGACAATGTGTGATGCAAACCTTGTTTCTGCAACCCTTAGTAATTCCAAATTTGAGTAACTTTTAAAAATGGCATTTGGCAAGCTATGATTCACTATGAAATTTCTTATATTATGAAGATCAGTGACCAAGTTGGCTATCCATTTACATGCAGAATGTTGAGATGAACTTTGGGGGGGGGGGTTCACACATACTCTTTAATGCCAAATTCAGACTATGCACTACACATGGTGTCCAAAAAATGTGAGGATACTTATTTTCAATTGTCAACCCAGCAGCCTTAAAATTAGATCCATTATTTGTAACAATTTGAACAATATTCTCCTTCCCAATTTCTTCAATCACTGATAGAAATATGTTTGCAACATAATCTGCATCTTTTATATTTCCACTTGCATCAATTGCTTTTACAAACATTGCTCCACCAACAGATGCTGCCATTATGTTTATAAGCGGCCTTTTCTGTCTATCTGACCATCCATAAGAACATATGGATACTCCTTTCGTTTTCTATGAGTCTTTTATGGGCTGAAGCTTTCTATTTACATGTGTCTTTTCTTGTGCAAGCAATGCTGTCCGCAACCTATCATATGTTGGGGGAGAATAACCAGATAGTTTGTTGTTTGCCAAGGTCTGTGAATATTTTCTAAAATAAGGACACCTTGCTAAATTGAATGACAGAGCAGAGGCACAGAACATATGAGCAGCTTGTTTATCAGCAATGTCTCTTTCTGCCACATTAAATGCAGTTGCCAAAGGTCCTGAAATTGAACCCTTTCTTTTTTTGTTTTGAAGCAAGTCTGATCCTTCAGGTAGAGATACATAATTTGTTTTTTTTTCTTGCATCTAATTGTTGTTGAGCTCCTCTTTTTTCTGCCACTTCATGCTCCTTTTTGAGTGTTTCAAAAACATCATCCTTTATAGCTTTGCAGGCTTCCACTCCACAGTTAGGAAACTTCAACAAATGAGCCTTGATTTTTGAATATGAACCTGTTACTTTCTTATTGCAATAGTTGCAAGACCAACATCTATTTCCACCCCCACCTACTGGTATGCTAAGAACCTTAACATGATTCCACAATGGTTTATCATCAAACTCAATTCCTTGAGGTTTCGCTAGACGTAGTACTACAGATTTTCCTTTTCCCTTCTGCTTTTCCTTGCTAGTAGATTTTGAGGATGACATTATTTATACCTGTAGGAGCATATGTATGTACAAAAAAAAATAGAGTAATAGAGCCTTTATGATTATGATATAAAATTAATTTTTTCAAGATGACATTAATTTTTTTGTGTTAATTTTTTTGTGAAATTAACTGAAAAATAAAAACAAATTTTCAAAAATTCAAACAAACAGAGCCTTTATGATTATTATATGAAAGTTATGTGAAATCAAAGTAACAGTACTTCCTTGGTGTTATTAAACTTGAGGGGAAAGAAATAAGTAAGAGAAAGAATTAAAACATGTCTTTGCTTGATTTTTCTAATATACCTTTTAATTTTTGCAGGTAGTTGCAAAAGCGTTAAAATCCTTCTCTCTGAAATGGAATTCGCAGCTTTAACTCCTCTAAAATGGGAAGTAGAGGTGTAATAAAAGAAAGGAAGAAAAATGGTTCAGAAAGGTAGAGGTGTAATAAAAGAAAGGAAGAAAAACGGTTCACAAAGAGACCAAAAGCTCCAAAAACTTGTTTTAAAGAAGAAGGCAATAAGCTTCCAGAAGAAGATAGAGGAACTGGCGGCAAAGTATGGTGTGGAGATGACCATTTCACATCTTTTTTGTATAAGTACACAAAGCTTGTTTGTAGCAGGTTAGAGCATTAAATAGAGATGACAATTTCTTATCATTGTTTGCCATGTTGATTTGTGAATTACTAAATTAATAGGGTAATTTTAGAAATATCAAATTTTTTATTAAATAAATTATTAAATATCTCACATAGGTGTAGGGTTCATATTTTGTGGACTCCACATTCATGTGAGACATTTGATTATTTTTTTGGTAGAAAATTTGGGACGTATAATATTTTCCAAATCAATAAGGCAATGCCTATCAAATTTTTTTTTTAAAAAAAAAATTATTAAAAATGAAAAAAAAAATTATGATTAAAATGGAAATTATTTTTATAATTTTATAAATAAAAACAAATTTATTTATATGTTATACTTTATTTTCCTATTCAAATTTCTAAAAAATTATATTTTAATATTAAAAATTATATTTCATAAATATATATTTTTTTGGTACTATTTTATTTTTTAATATAATTTTTTTTAGTATAAATATTGTTATACTATTATATTTTTATATTAAAAATTATTAAAATATTGAATTATTTTGATAGAAAGAATGGTGTAGTAAAAAAATGTGGAATAAATAAAATAAAAAAATCTTTCTTAGAAAAGATCATACCAATCAAGTAGAGTAAGTAAATTAAGTAGGATAATAGAGGGTAAAACAGTAAATCCCCCTCGAATCCCAAGGGATTGTTTTTCTAATATCATCTCTCATGAGGGACTACTAATCCCATCCATGGAGGCCTATCATAGTCCTAAGGTATTATGAATTTTCTTTCCAATTTTGCAAACAAACACAATATTAGTGAATCCCACATCCATCATAATCCAATCTCATCTCCTACAACCAAAAACAAACGGATCCTATAGTCAGTAAGAGAGATTAGACTTCCAACTGACCATTCTGTGGACAATGAGAGAGATTAGACTTCCAATCCAACAGACTATGATATTCAAATAAATAGTTCAGGTAGTTAATTTGGCATGTTTCTGGAAAGTAGGCTACACATATGATTATTATGTTATAAGTGTGATTAACAAAAATAGAATACATATAGATTGTTTTTAGAGTTAAGTTGAGTATGATTGTTAATGTGTGCATTGTTAGTAAGGATATTATCCAAAAGTTCTCTCATCTCTCAAAATAAACAAGCCCTCGTTAACAATAACTTGTGAGAGATATTAGACTTCAGAAAAGAGAGTAAAATTGGGGTAACTGCCACTGATCTGCTACTGTTGATCTGTTGGGGTATCCTCTGCCTTGCTTTGTTGTTCTGTCCCTTAGTGGATTGATCTGTTAGCTGTGGGGATATGCTGAACTGTTAATATGCTGATCTAATGCCCAAGCAGAGAGGTTTTCTGATGAATTGTCTTCAAGGGGTGTGCTATGTTGATTTTTGTGGTCGCTTCGCTTTTATTTGCTTGTTTCTGTTTTGCTCTGTATGTTGGTTACTCACCAACATAGAGCTTGGAGTTTGTGTTAGCAGGTGATTTGGTGTCCATTTAGGTGCCAACCTAATTGGGATCTGGATGTTTCACTGTGATGCTTTTTGTACCCGCCTCTTTATTGATGTACGTTCTCATACTATGTATGTTTTTCCATCAATAAAGTTTTCTTTTTTTGCTAATCAAAAAAAAAAACATAAATGAGGACATAGATCAGTGTTAGTAACTAGTGTGAGAAATTAGACTTGTATGTGGAATTAACATAAAGGAGAACACAAATCGGTGTTAGTAACTAGTGTGAAAAAGTGCAATTAACATAAAGGAGGACACAAATCGGTATTAGTAACTAGTGTGAGAAATTAGACTTGTAAGTGTAATTAACATAAAAGAGGACACAAATCGGTGCTAGTAACTACTAAGCGAGATTAACGACAAACTAACAAAATTTTGTTTAACTAATCGTTTTCTTCGTAATGGTTTTCACGGAACACAAATCTTTCTTTTTTGTTTTTAATTTTTTTTTTGAAATGTATTTTCAATACGTTTTGTAATTTTAATTTCAATACTTAACAATTTCTCTAGGTAATTTGAACAATATTTGGCATAGTAATTTTTTTACCAAGTAAATCACATCTTCCTATTTAGCAGATAATTATAAAATAATAATTAATCTTCATCACATAGATAATTATATATTTTATAATTTATTCATTTTCAATACTAATTATTTTGTAATTGTTTTCTTTGTAATGGGTTGCATATTTTTGTTAAGTAAAATCGGTAGAAAAATAGGTAGTTTAGTTATTAAATCATGAAAATTTATATATATTTTAAATTTTTTGTGTGTACCTACATTGATTTTAATAATTAAAATATTATTTTTTTCATCGATTTTACTTAAACGGAAGTAGTCTAATAGTTTATATTGAAAATAAATAAAAAAAATATAGTTTAAATTGACAAAATTCAAAAGTGAGGATTTATTTTGTTGAAAGGCATAAATTATGGATTTTTTTTTTTTTTATAATTATCCCAACAATTTAAAATGAAGGGAGCACAAGTTTTAATTACATTATTACATAAAAATATCTTACATAAAATTAAATTTATAAACCTAATTAACTCAATATTTTTTATTAACCTATGAAAATTATTTACAAATATAAAGAGAATATCAGTAGATAATTATAATTTTCTACTACGTATGTATTCGTTTTTTCTTTTTTTTTTTGGCTAGTCCAATACATATATATTAGTTCAATTGATTATCTCCAATTTAGAGGAACCAATTCTATTTATTTATTTATTTATTTTTGTATTTAATTTCCCAACTTGTTTACTCAATTTTATTATTCTACACATTTAAAAAGGTGTATATATTTTTATAAAAATTTAAAAAATTATTAAAATAGCATATTCCCAAATGAGTCGTAAATAATATAATTACTACAAATAAATAATTTAGGATGCATGGTATGGTGTCTATTTCTATCATACAATATCTTTACGAAATCATTGGGTGTGATTAAATCTTTATTAAATTATAAAAAAAAATTCTCATCTTAAAAAAAAATTATAAACAAAGTTATTCATAAGAATGATATAACAATACTATTAGTATTGTAAATAAATTCATTTTTAATGGTGCTTTATTTTAAAATCAAACGTCCACAATGAACTATATTATTTTATATAAAGATTATATATATATATTTGCTTATATAACATTACTCATTAATTATAATGATTACTAATTTAGTTTTTTCAATTTGAATTGCCAAGCTATTTAATATAAACTAGACAATACCTCTACAATAGAGTATCTGCCTCAGCGATAATGGGTTTTTTAAGTCAAAATTGTAATAAATAGGATAATATTAAAATAATTAGTAAAATTTGTATTAATACAAATTAGATATGGAGGACAAAATTTTATGCCGAATATAGAAAGGATAGAAAAACTAAAAATAAGCATAAGAAAATATGATAAAAATAATTTCTCTTTCTTAAAAAAATTATACACAATTACAATTTTGAAAAAATAAAGAATAAGCATAAGAGACCAAAATTGATTATACATTTATGCTTAATAGGTAATGTCATATATTATGAATAAATTTATTATTTGCATATTATCTTTATTTACTATCATTACCAAAGTAATGTTAAAATGTTAGTAAATTTGAGAATATGATATATTTTTGTTGTATTTACCTTCATAGATGGTATAAATTTTTTGAACTTTTTAAAATATATTTGTATAATATATAAAATATGTTAATCTTATTTATTTATAAATGGTCAAAAAACTACATATTAAATGTTCTTGGGATATTGTTTAATATTGATATTTTTTTTAAAAATAAATTAAAAATGGTGACAAGATTAAATTTTTTTTTTCCAAAAATAAGCAAAAAGTAATATTGGCTTGAGAATAAACTATTTTAATAATTTTTAAATTTTTTAGTTAAAATATAAGGTAACAAAATTTGTATGTTTGAAATAATTTTTTAATTTTTTATCAAAAAATATGTAAAAAAAAAAAATAGGGAAAAAAAGAAATACTAGTTAATTTTTTAGTTTAATTTTTTGATTTTATTTATAACTTTTTGACTGATTTTTGATATTCTCAAATCAACCCTAAATAAAAAATATTCGTATTTATGTTCTATATAAATATAATAATTTTACATTGAATTATATTATAGAAGACACAAAATAAAGATAATATCAAAAAATAAAATGTGCACACATTACCTGTATACCATTATACACACTTCCCAATTATCTCGAGTAGCTCATAAGACCATTATTTTTAAATGAGAAATGTTATATATCTCAAATATTTTACTAAATATTTTATCAAACCTCTCAGATTGGGTGTGATTCACACAAATTCACATGTGTGTGAGTCCTACACCTATATAAGAAATTTTGTAGAATATTTAGGATCCCTAACATAACTCTTTTTAAATAAAATCTTTCTTTTTTTCTTTTAAAAAAATCACAATATAAAATTAAAAAATAAAAATATATTAAAAAATACTTAATAGATTAGTGCTATAAATAAAAATTTTATGCATAATTTTATTAGATAAATATTAATGTTCCCATGGCACTTGTTAATATTGAGAAAGTGTAAAAAAAATATAGTTTCAAAAATATAAAAAGTGTATTAAATTAAAAATATATATTAAATTTAATAATAATTTTTTCAGAATTAACATATTTTTTATCCATATTATTCCTTAACAAGTGTCCCATTCACTTCAAAATAAAAACCTATTGAAGATGCATTTATTTATAATAATGATATTAGCACAAAATTTTCATATATAATTTTATGCATGAATAGAATTTTTTAATTAATATTTTATTTTTATCTTATTTTGTAGGTCAAAAATATCATAGAAATAAAAAATAAAAGATTTAATAAAAAAATAAAAAAATTGATTTATTTTCTAAATCTAGTGATATGTGAGGAAGATGATTGGTTAATAATTAAAAAATATTTAATTATTAACTAATCATCTTTTAAATATATATAAAATATATATATATAATTGAAAACTGTTATAAACTCTAAATAATTTATTAAATTTTCTACCAAAACTCTCACATAGATAAGTGTGAGACCCACACAAATTCACGTGTGTAGATCCTATATTCCTGTAAGAATTTTAATAAAAAATTTAATAAATTATTTAAAATTTCTAACATAACTCTATCTAATTTTTAAATATGAATAACTATAACATAAATATATATATATACTAGTGTATGCCCATGCCTAAAAGTACGGTGTAAATAATATTAAGATTAAAATGCAGTTATAAAAATATATTTAACAGACTGTACTCTACAAATGACCAAAACAGTAATCCAGTATTTCCCTTTATTTTAACAAATACCTGAACAGTTATAATCTCTTTTCTTCAAACAATTGCTGGATATGAGTATCCTAACCATTGTTAAATGCAAAGCAAAGCACTAACCAACAAACTTATAGCGATCCTGGTTTTCTATCCTTTGGTTGTTGTATATATCTTGTTGTCATCCTTTAATTCTTTATATTCGAGTTTTGGGATGTGTTGGGCAGGTTTGTAACAGGTTGGTAGTGATTATGAGCAAATGGTTGCTGCCCAGATTTTGGTGTCTTCGCTCGAGCGAGACTTTTGTCGCTCGAGCGAGCTCTGTGTTTTAGTTCCTTCGCTCGAGCCAGGGTTCCTTCGCTCGAGCGAGAGTTGGGTGATGTGTCTGGTGGCTCGAGCGAGAAGTCCTGCGCTTGAGCTTGCGTCTACGTCTCTTTTTGACCTGATGGTTGTGATTCTTGGCTCGAGCGAGCTTTCCTTCGCTCGAGCGAGCTTTTCTTCGCTCGAGCGTGCTTCTGGGTTGCAAACCTAAAGCTTCGAATTGTTGGTTCGAGTGAGGCTTTCTACGCTCGAGTGAGGTTTCTTTGTGTCTGGTCGCTCGAGCGACCAATCCTTCGCTCGAGCGAGCCTCGAATATATTAGTTGGCAGTAGCGGGATTACACTTCACTTTTTCTTCTCCTTCTTTATTCAAACCCTAATTTCGGCAGCCTCTCTCTCTACACTCTCTCTCTCTCTAAGAATCCATCTAGTTCTAGAATGTTTCTACCTTGGTTCCTTTGTATAAAAGGTAGAGTTTGGCTTGGGCTATCTTTGGATCCAAGAAAGTTGGTGTTTGGAGCATTTCGGGTTTTCACTTTCTTCTCCTTTTGGTCTCTTCATTTGAGGTAGGGATAACCTACTCTAATCTATGAGTTTTAACATAAGTTTTAGTCATTTTGATTATATGGTGTTGTTGGGTAATTTTGGGAAAAGTTAGGGTTTGATTTGTAATTATATAAAGAGGGGTTTTGTGTTTTAAAAGCTCCATGTGTATATAAGTCTTGGGAATATGAGTTTGTGAGTGAAATTGGTGGAATTTGGTCTTAGGATCAATATTTGAGAAGAGGGGAAAAATGCCCTAATTGTGTTGAATAATTAATTTGTGGAAATATGAAATTGAGTTGAAATTCATGAAATTGGGGAATTATAAGATTGAATGGTGCAGTTGGGTTAATTAATCACTCACCTATGAAAAAGTTGATATTATATCTGTTTGATGCATTTATTATCTATTTAGAAATAACTGCTTTGGGCTATCGGTGGAGGATAGTCTTGATTGTTATAGACACTGTATGTTGATTAGAGAAAACTGAAACCAATCGAATGTGTTATGTCATTGAATATGACTGTTAGAACAATACAGCGAATATGTGTATTGATTGATCATTGTATATGATAAGTGTTTAATTACATTGTATATGTATATTGTTTGGGAAGAGATAGGGGATGGACTCCATGGTTTGAGAGGAGATAGGGGATGGACTCTCAAACCTGTTTGGGAGGAGATAGGGGATGGACTCTATTAATACAGCAAATCTGTGTATTAATTGTGAAGTATGGAAGTGTTTTAACATGAGTTGTAATCTCATTTGAATTGTTGATATTGGAGGTGTTTTAATATGAGTCGTTGCCTCCTTTAATTGTTCGGCCAGGTTCTGAGCCATGTTTATATAACTTGAAAATTGGATAAGTAAAGGAAAGTGAAATAAAACATGGACTATTTGTCATGGAATTGAATTGTGTCACAAGTTGTTTTATAAGTGCTAGCCATTTATCAAATGCTAATGTTTTAGTTATTTCTCATACTTGGTGTGTGAGTGATTTTCCGATCACACTGCCCGTTTAGTAATTCAGCTGTAGAACACTGGCAGAATAGATGGCACCCTGCTGTCCTGCACAAAAAGAGAAGGCTCCGGCGGTGGTTCTTCCACCCGGGGGTTCTCCGACGATCAAGTCAGTATATCTCTCAAAGATAGTAAAGTGCTAAACTCACTACTCAAAGTATAAAGTTGCGTACCGTAGACCCATGGAGGTGCCTCTCTTTTATAGTTTACTCAATCCTAGTCCCACTAGAAGCCTGGCTTCTATGGACTCCAATTCAGTGCTTACTTTGGATTTCTCAAGAGATAAGGATAAACTCCCTAAGAGTATTACCCTTATCCATCCTGAAGTCTTTCTTCATCCTAGGACTCTTGTCCCTTATCCGCTTATCTCGGATTCCGGTATTTTCGGAGATAACCTCGGCAACTCCGAGATAACCTCGGCATAACTACCACAACGCGTGGCACCTCGGCTGACATGTCGGCGTCACCTGGCCACGTGTTGGTGCTCAGAAAATATATCCCCACAACTGCCCCCTAGGTTCTATTATCTCGGCATTCTGAGGTGATGGAACCTATATCGTTCCTCTTTCCAGTACATCGGCATAAGAACTCTTCAGCCGAGATCGTTCATTTCAGGCCGACATGTTTTCTTTCAAGAACAAGAATTCTAATGAACTTTTTTACGCGCATGAGCTGTCATGCATCACTGTTCAACCGTTCTACTTACGTGTTTCATCTTCATTGGCTCGTGCCTGTGACGCGCTTGTAAGCCGTCTTGCATCTGTCTGCGCCGTCTGACGTATGCGATATTTCAGGCGTAATAAATGCTTCTATTTTTGCCGCCGTTTCAAGTTTTTTTACAAAAATTTTGCCTCTTGCTTTTGTCTCTTCACTTTTGCAATTGATTTTACTTACTTTCTCTCTCTCTCTAAACTCTTTCCCTTTGAATCTGCCATTGCTCAAACCTCAGGCTCTGCAACTGCTATCATTCTTCCATTCCAGTGAAGCTTTCGTCATTCCATTGTGTCTGCAACCGTCGCCTGACTTCGGCAATCTTTATACCGGCTTCATCTTTCCTGGTAAGCCACCGTTCCTTTCGTTCTTAACGCCTTTGATATTTCTTCATTATTAGTTTGCCATTACTGTCTTGTTCAAACATCTATCTTGCAAACCACATATCTGAATGCTTTAATTTTGCTTTTGTCCATGTCTTGAACACTTGCACTGTTTCACCACTTTTTTGTCACTGTTCTTGACCCTAGATCTCCTGTATTCTTTATACTTTTGAGAACCCTACCTCTGTTTCTTGATTCTGAAACTTTATCCTTTGTTTCTTGTTTTCTGTGTTTCCTTCCAAATCTGTGCCCCCAATCTTTGCTTTCATAGATTCAGTTTTGGGATTTGTTTATAGAACCTACCAATTCTTAGGAAAAACTGAAACAACTCTTACCAGTATTTACCTAGGGTTTTGCCGAGGTTCCAAAAAAACCCTTTAAGAACATCCTCTTTCTGAAGTCGAATACCTTTACGCCGACATCATGGGCATGTGGAAACATAGGGTAGATACCCCAACTAAACTTGAGTACTTTAGGCAAGAGTTTGCCATTCCTGCCGATGTCCATCTGAGGCTGGCTGGGGATGATGACTCTATCATGCCCACAGATAATTCGATGCCCTTTCCCATTGTAGCTTTTACTGAATGTGGACTCCGGCTTCCACTAAATCCCCTTTTTCGCGAAGTTCTCCACTACTATAAGTTGAACCCCATGCAACTAACCATCAACTCTTATCGAGTGATTAATGGTATCATAGCCTTAGCCAAACAAGAAGATGCTAGGATCACCTTAGCTGATATCCAATACTGTTATACCATGTGTGCCCTTGATTTGAAAGAAAAAGGCTGCGTCTATTATCTTAAGCCGAGGTCCACAGAGTACAAAATTGTAGCCGACCTCCCAGACTCCAACAAGGGGGCAGGAGATGACTACTTCATTACCTCAGGAAATTGGGAGTTTGCCCCAGACGAGGATGCCCATCTCTACCCTCTTCCTCGATCAGTTGAAGAGGGCAAGGGTAAGAGCCCAGTGTCAACACTTAGTTGTTTCTTTTCAAGTCTTCAATACTTTGTCTGTTTCTAATGTCTGTTTTTCTTGCAGATGTTCGTAAGCCACCGAAAAGCTTTCACCAATCCTACGTCCCCGGCAAGGATTTGAAGAAACTTTTGGACTTGCCAGTCCAGAAAAGGAAAGCGCCCTTGCTTCTTAACTTTATTCCAACATACAAGTCGATTTTGCCCGATGTCCCTAAAAGGAAGAAGAAGAAAAGCCTTTCTCCACCTTCTGCCACAACCCAAACTGTGTCTGTATCTCGAACAGATCAAGGATCAACCTCGGATCCAGCTGAGCAGCCATCAACTTCGGCTCCATACTTGATCCCAATACCTGAACGGAAAAGGCGGCACAGACTTGTCCGAACTGCTGAGATGGGTCGCCCAAAACCTATTGCCGAAGATCTCTTAGCCGACCTCCCTACCGATGTTGATGCTCAACCATCGCAAACCATGCCCCCGCCGAAGCCGAAAAGAACCAAGAAAGCTCAACCACAGGCTAAAGTAACTCAGGTTGAATCTGAGGATACTTTAGCCTATCTCCAAACTGGCTGAGAGTGACAAGTCTTAACCCTCTGCTGGGAAGAGGCGTGCAGAAACCCAGCCATCAGAATCCACAAAATCAAAGAAGCCGAGGTCATCGTCTGCGACGACCTCGGGGTCAAAAATACCAAAAGTCCCCTAGACGCCTGAAATCACTCTTGAGGATAAGCCCGTTTTTGCTAACGATAGTGCCGATGACATTAATATCGGCGTAGCCCTTAGTACTGCTCTATTGCTCCCAGGCAATCTCGAATGGAATGCCAAGATGAGTGAGTACGAGAACTATGCCCTCATGCTTCAACGTTCCGTTCAAGTAAGTCTCTTTACTTGGTAATTTGTCTTTCTGTTTTTTTTTATATTTGAAAAATTCTTAATGACTCTTGCCTTGTATTTTTCCAGGCTGTTCAGCATGCTCATTCACTCTCCATCCAATCTTTTGAAAATAGGGAGAAGTTGGCCGATATGAAGGGGGAATTTTCTGCCCTTCAAAAGATTAACAAAAGTCTCCAATCAAAAATGAAGAAGTTGGAGGACCAGGCTGAGGCTGCTCTCAAAGCTCAGACTGAAGCCGAGGAGAAGGCCGAATCTGCCGATGCTATAAAGAAGGTTGCCGAATTGCAAAAAAAAGAGGCCGAGGAAAGAATGGCTCAGGCTGAAAAGGAGCTTCAGGAGGCCCTGGCTACTAAAGATGCCGAAATCAAGGCGGCCGATGAAAAGGCTTACGCTCAAGGCATGGCCGACGTCACTGAGGAATATAAATTACAAGTCAGGCAAGCATGCAACAGGGGCTTCTCCCTTGGTTGGATGTCCCTGGCAAAAAAGCTCAATATCCTTGATGATTCACCACTGCGTAAAGTCGACGCTATTCCTCTTACATTCCCTCCACCTCCACCTCAAGTCAAGCTGAAGACGAATCCGAGTCCGAATCTGAGGATGAGGATAAGAATGATGATGAGGCTTTAGTAAGGAAGCCTAAAGACGCCAATGAGACCAAGTCTCCTCTTCAGGATGATCAAGTCCTAGACTTGACTCATGAGAAAGAGGATGAGGAGCTTGTCAATGAGGCTACTCCTGAGCAAGCATCATCTGACGTTCCTTCAACCGATAAAAGTCTTGATAAAACACTTGCCGAAATTGATGCCGAGATCGTGGCAGAAAAGGCAGCCGAGGCATCGACCCAGCAATCATCTGAACCTCAGACTCAACCAACTGCCACTGTTGAGGAATCTTAGTTTAAATGTCTTTTCTTTTGTTTCTTTTGTACTTTGTGAACTTTTGCGTGGCCGATGTGCCTTCTTCTGAACAGTTACGCTTTGATTGCTCCCTCTTTGATAAAAAACTACAACTGTATTGTCTGAATGCCTCAATCTTTATTTTCTCTTGATTACTTCTGTATGATTCTATACTTAGAATATTTTGCATGCCTTTCATACTTTGCCTCCTTTGTGCAATCTTCTCGGGGTTACATACCTCAGGTATAATAACTACAAGCTTTACTTCGGCAAGATACTGTCCTGCAAACTTTTCATAAATTTCAACAAGTGTAAAACACATACTATTTTAATTTCAACCTATAAACTTTTCTCAAGTTATAACAAGTGCTAAACAATGATCTAATTGTAAATTGCTACAAATTTCAACAAGTGTTTAAACAATATACTTAGCTTTTACTTCAATCTGTAAATTGCTGCAAATTTCAACAGATGATCATATGTCGGCTTAACGTCATCTTGTAAATTACTACAAATTTCAACAAGTGTTAAGCATCTTCTTCGGGTTAACCAATTTGTAAATTTCTACAAGTGTTTAAGTAATAGCCTTGGTTTTACTTTGACTTGTAAATTGCTACAAATTTCAACAAGCGAAGACAAACAGTAATATCGGCTTAACTTCAACTTGTAAATTGTTACAAATTTCAACAAGTGAAGATAAGGAATCAGCTTAACTTCAACTTGTAAATTGCTACAAATTTCAACAAGTGAAGATAAGGAATAATCTCGGCTTAACCTCAACTTGTAAATTGCTACAAATTTCAACAAGTGAAGATAAGGAATCAGCTTAACTTCAACTTGTAAATTACTACAAATTTCAACAAGTGAAGATAAGGAATAATGTCGGCTTAACTTCAACTTGTAAATTGCTACAAATTTCAACAAATGAAGATCAGGAATAATCTCGACTTAACTTCAACTTGTAAATTGCTACAAATTTCAACAAGTGAAGATAAGGAATAATGTCGGCTTAACTTCAACTTGTAAATTGCTACAAATTTCAACAAGTGTTAAGCATATTCTTCTTCTCTTTGCCCCCAATGTGAACCTGAGTTCCACTTGGGTTCTCATTATTCAGAAATAACATTGCGTATCTTTTATCAGTGTAGAGGAATTCTGCTATGATTTTATTGATGACGTTGAAAAAATAACAAGGAACATCTAATGATAGAAAAATTTCAGATTACAAGTGTTCCATGGTCTAGGCAATGCTTTGCCCTCATTATCTTCAAGTCGATAGGCTCCATTGCCTAATACCGAAGTGATTCTGTAGGGTCCTTCCCAGTTTGGGCCAAGCTTACCCTCTCTGGGATCCTTCTTGTTGCCGACGACTTTTTTCAGGACTAGGTCGCCAACTTGAAAATCCCTTGGATTGACCTTCTTGTTGTAAGCTCTGGCAAGCTGTTGCTGGTATGCTGCGAGCTAAATTGCAGCTTTCTTTCTTCGTTCTTCCAAAAGATCCAGATCTCAGGCTAAGAGTATATCATTAGTCCCATTCTCAACTCCCTGGGTTCGGATCCCTGGGATGCCGACTTCCAGTGGGATGACTGCTTCTGTGCCATAAGCCATGGCAAAGGGGGATTCTCCTGTTGATCTTCTCGGCGTAGTCCGATATGCCCAAAGCACGTTGGGCAATTCGTCTACCCACTTTCCTTTTGCTGCCTGCAGCCTCTTCTTTATTCCATCCAAAATTACTTTGTTGGATGCTTCTGCTTGTCCATTACTTTGGGGAAAACTTGGTGTTGAAAAGTAATTCTTGATCTTGAATTTCGCACAAAAGTTCTTGATGAGTTTGTTGTCAAACTGCGTTCCGTTGTCGGTAACTATTGCTCTTGGAATCCTAAATCTGGTGATGATGTTTCTCCATATAAAGTTCTTGACATCCACATCTTGGATTTTGGCAAGAGGTTCTGCCTCTATCCACTTCGTGAAGTAATCTGTTGCTACCAGCAAGTATTTTCTCTGCCCAGTTACCTGGGGAAGTTGGCCAACAAGATTCATGCCCCACTGGGCAAACGGCCAAGGGCTGGATACTGGATTCAGGTCAGCAGCTGGCTGGTGTATCAAAGGTGCAAACCTTCGGCATTGTTCGCACTTCTTCACGTATGCTTCTGCATCTTTTTGCATGTAGGGCCACCAATACCCCTAGGTAATGGCCCTGTGAGCTAGTGATCTGCCCCCAACGTGGCTTCCACAAACTCCTTCATGAATTTCATATAAAAAATCTTCAACTTGCAAAGGGTGTACTCACCTTAAAAGGGGTCCAGTGAAGGACCTTTTGTAGAGATGTTCGTCTGCTGTCAGGCTAAATCTTGCCGACTTCAATCTGACTTTGTGTGCCTCCTTGCGGTCTTCTGGCAGCTTTCCTTCTTTCAGGAATGTAACTATTGCATCCATCCAGCTTGGTCTCATGTCCACACACATTGCTTCCTACTCTGTGTTCCGTGGTTCTATGCTCGGGCCCGACATATAGTCAATCATTATTGTCCTTGTTTTTCCAGTCTGTATTGAACTTGCCAGGTTGGCCAACTCGTCGACGTGGCTGTTATCATCTCGGCTTACTTGGAGTAGTCGGCAATTCCGAAATAAGGCTGCCAATCTGATGACCTCTTTTGCATATGCCGACATCCTTTCGTCTCTGGCTGCAAATTCTCTTGTTGACTGGTTAACAATAAGCTGTGAGTCACAAAAAACTATTACCTCATCTGCTTCTGCTACTGCTGCCAGTTTTAGCCCTGCAATTAGTGCTTCGTATTCTGCTTCATTGTTTGAGGCCTTGAACCCCAAACGGATGGACTGTTCTATTATTTCTCCATCTAGAGATATCAGTAGTACTCCTGCCCCTGCTCTTTGTCGGTTTGAACTTCCATCGACAAACAGTCTGAAAGAGTCGCCGATGTAGATGCTGCAGGGTCTGAGTTTTTCCTTCCTTTGTTCTTTTGCCTTTGGTTGGGCTTCTCCTTGCTTGCTGGGACAACGTTCATCTTGGCTCAACGGAGCCCGATGTTCGTTGGATTCCGGGGTGAACTCGGCCACGAAGTCGGCCAAAACTTGGCCCTTAATTGCTGTTCTCAGCCTGAACTCCAGGTCGTACTGGCCCAAGGCCACTGCCCATCTTGCTATCCTTCCAGTTAAGTCTCCTTGCTGTAACAAGGGTTTCAAAGGGTGCTCTGTTAGCACTACAATCTTG
Source organism: Camellia granthamiana (assembly GCA_036172215.1). NCBI lineage: Eukaryota > Viridiplantae > Streptophyta > Magnoliopsida > Ericales > Theaceae > Camellia > Camellia granthamiana. Next base: position 38,633,547 of record CM069914.1, read on the forward strand.
TGCACCTGAAAGTAATGGTTCAACTTCTTTGAAGCCATCACTAAGGCTAGCATTAATTTCTCTAGGGGTAGATACCTTGTTTCTGCGTTGGCCAAGGTTTTGCTTACATAGTAAACGGCCTTTTGCTCCCATTTTTCTTCTCGGACTAACACCGTGCTTACTGCGTGTTCTGAAACTGCTAAGTACAAAAACAGCTCTTCCCCAGGGCCAGGTGTTGAGAGGACTGGAGCCGTAGTTAGATACTTCTTTAGGTCGGCCAACGCGGCCTCACATTCCTCTATCCAGAGGAAATCCGTGGCTTTCTTCACCAGGTTGAAGAAAGGTTTGCATTTGTCTAAGTTTCGGCTTATGAACCTGTTTAGGGCTGCTGCCCTTCCGGTAAGCATCTATACCTGTTTTGCCGATGTTGGGCTCTGTAAATCTAGGATGGCCTTGATCTGATCTGGGCTGGCCTCAATGCCCCTTCTTGTCACCAGGTACCCTAAGAACTTACGAGATCCAACTCTAAACGCACACTTTGATGCGTTGAGTCGGAGCTGATATGTTTTGAGGATTTCAAAGACCTCTTTTAGGTCGGAAAGATGACCCCTAGGCTCCTTGGTCTTCACGACCATGTCATCGATGTAGACTTCTACTGTTTGGCCAATCAAGTGTCTGAACATCTTGGTTACCAACCTTTGGTAAGTTGCTCCTGCGTTTTTCAGCCCAAAAGGCATTACTCTGTAACAGTACAGGCCTTTTGGGGTGATAAACGCTGTCTTCTCTTCATCCGGGGGGTACATGGCTATCTGGTGGTACCCCCTATAAGCATCTAGGAAGCTCATTCTTCCATGTCCAGATGTGGTGTCCACCAACTGATCGATCTTGGGTAGAGGAAAGCTGTCTTTGGGACAAGCTTTGTTTAGGCTTGTAAAATCTACACAGACCCTCTATTTACCGTTTTTTTTCTTTACTACCAAAGTGTTTGATAGCCATGTCGGGTAATCGACTTCTCTGATGGCTCTAGCCTCCAGAAGTCTGTCTACTTCCTGTTCTACTGCTTCGAGGTGCATCAACGTCGGTCTTCGGGCTCACTGTATTACAGGCTTGGTCGACCTGTCGACGTTCAGTTTGTGGCATGTGACCTCGGGGTCAATGCCAGGCATCTCATAAGGTGTCCAGGCGAACACCTCAATGTTTGTTCTCAAAAAAGCTTCCAGCTCTCTTTCCTCTTCTTCGGCTAAGCCTGAGCCGAGAAGAAAGAAGCGCTCTTCATCGCCCTCCTGGACGAGGATTTTCTTTAGTGCTTCTTCACTTTTCTCGGCCGGCTCCTTGCCGACATCGTCTAGGACCTCCATGTCCTCGTCTTTGATTTCTGCCTTTTCTGGTTCTCGGATGTTGCAGGTTGATTTCATTGCTGCCATGGGGCAAGTTTTTGCCTGCAGTTGATCTCCTCTGATTTCTTCAATCCCAAGCTCTGTTGGGAACCGCAATAGTTGATGCAATGTTGAGGGAACTGCCCCCATTGCATGCAACCATGGGCTTCCCAAGATGATGTTGTACGGTGAGGGTGTGTCAATCACAATGAATTCTGTCTTGATTTTCTTTGTGCCAGCTTGTACTTCTAAGCTTGTTGCGCCTAGTGGCCATGTCGGTGTTCCATTGAAGCCGACCATCGGGCCATTGGATCCTTCTATGTCATCTGGGTGAAGGCCCAGCTCCTTGTAACATCTAACGTACATGATGTCGCAAGAGCTGCCTTGATCAATCAAGATGCGCTTCATTTGGCACTCCTCAACCTGGAGGGATATTACCAAGGCATCATTATGCGGATGTTGGACCATCTCTAGGTCGGCTTCGGTAAAAGCTATCATCGGTCCTTGGCACTCCTCTGGCTGATGTCTCTTTTCCTCGACCTAGTAGACATACTGTAAATGCCTTACCCTCTGGGTCTCTCCTCTGACTTCGTTCTCGTTGATCCTTGAGTGGATCACATTAACCACCTGTGGTCCCCCTGCCTGTGGTTGCTGTGCTGGGGGAGGCGGGGCCGCTGGTGCTTGAGGCAATCTTGCCTGTTCCTCTCTTGTCCTGGCTTCATCGACAAGGTCCCTCAGATGGCCTTGTTTCACTAAGTCCTCTAAGTGTGCTCTTAGGGCTCTGCAGCCCTGAGTTGGGTGCCCTTCTTCATTGTGGTAGGCACAACGCCTACCAACGTTCCTTCCCATGTATTCTCCTGGGGTCTTTGCCGGTGCCCTGAAATAGGGCTGATTTCGAATTTGGTCTAGGACTTTGTGGACGGGAATTCGGAATACAGTCGTCACTGCTTGCTTACCTCTCAACTCTGTCTTCGATTTGTTGAATCCGTTGTTATCTCGGCTTCGCTTCGGCGAGCCGTTCCCTTTTTCCTGCTTTACCTCTTTATTCCCTGATGTATCTTCCTCGGCTCTGGCATACTTCTCGATTCTTGCCATGAGCTCTTCCATGCTTTTTGGCAATGTCTTTGCCAAAGATTTCCGAAGTGGGCAATCATCTTTCAAGCCGTTCTTGAAAGAAACGACCGCTACTTCCTGGTTGCATTCGGGTATTCGGTTGAACACCTCGTAGTACCTTTTTGCATAGGCCCTAAGGCCTTCATCCTTGCTGATCTTTAGAGCCATCAATGCGTCCACCCTTAATGGCTGTAATTTGTTTGTCACGAACCTGGCCACAAACATCTCGGCCAGGCCTTCCCAAGCCTTCACGCTTCCCTTTGGGAGCTTGTGGAACCAATCTGATGCAATCTCCCCGAAGGATGAGGGGAACACTTTGCAGAGCAACGGCTCGTTCCCGCTATATAATGCCATTGAGTTCAAGTATAATCCAACATGGAAGTTAGGGTCTGACTTACCATCGTATATTTGAAACCTCGGCATACTGAATCTCTTCGGCGCCTCGAATTTGTCTAATTCTACCGAGAATGGCGTCCTCGGCTTGTCGGGTGAGGTTACCTCGGCATCTTCGTTCTATTGCCTCCTCTTGAGGTAGTTTCTCAAGTCCTCTCTACTCCGTCCAGGAGCTCAGCTATCTGCTGACTTTAGTTTCTTCGGCATACTGCTCTCGGCCTCGTGGTGGGCCCTTTTCGATCTCTCCCCATGAGTTGTGTCAAAGCATAACGCCTGCCCTTGAACATGCCGATGTTTTTTGGGTCCTGCATCCTTTGTGTGATATGTTTTTTGGGACTCTTCTCTTCTCGGCTCCTCTCGTCCGACTTCCCTGGAAGGCCGGTGAGAGTGCCTCCCACTCCTAGTGTGCTAAGGGGCTTCAGGAATTGTTTTCTGCCCTTGCTTCTGGGCATTGGTTGCTGGTATTGGTGTGTCGTGCAGTGGGTATGGCGGCTGCATGACGTTGTTTTGCATCATGAAGTTGACGACCGATTGTAGGTCTGCTAACTTGTCTACCATCTCTTTTACCTCTTCATCCCGCCGTAGGCAGCTGTCCCTCCATACCTGGAGGTTGTCTTCGTTGTAGTATCTGCTCTGATCCGCCTTCTTTGAAGTGTCGCCTTCCTGGCCGACGTCTTTCGCCCCGTGATTAGTTTCTGTGTTGCGGTTGTCTCCTTCGATATCGAGGTCAATAGGTCTTTCGCTCCCAGCGGGAGTGCCGTCCCCAATCTTTTCTTTCTGTGCGTTACTGGCTATCTATTCGTTTTTCTTCCCACAGACGGCGCCAAATTGTGTGAGTGATTTTTCGATCACACTGCCCGTTTAGTAATTCAGCTGTAGAACACTGGCAGAATAGATGGCACCCTGCTGTCCTGCACAGAAAGAGAAGGCTCCGGCGGTGGTTCTTCCACCCGGGGGTTCTCCGACGATCAAGTCAGTATATCTCTCAAAGATAGTAAAGTGCTAAACTCACTACTCAAAGTATAAAGTTGCGTATCGTAGACCCCATGGGGGTGCCTCTCTTTTATAGTTTACTCAATCCTAGTCCCACTAGAAGCCTAGCTTCTATGGACTCCAATTCAGTGCTTACTGTGGATTTCTCAAGAGATAAGGATAAACTCCCTAAGAGTATTACCCTTATCCATCCTGAAGTCTTTCTTCATCCTAGGACTCTTGTCCCTTATCCGCTTATCTCGGGTTCCGGTATTTTCGGAGATAACCTCGGCAACTCCGAGATAACCTCGGCATAACTACCACAACGCGTGGCACCTCGGCTGACACGTCAGCGTCACCTGGCCACGTGTTGGTGCTCAAAAAATATATCCCCACACTTGGTATAGTATATCTCTTCTGGGCATTGGCTCATCCTATATGGGACATCATTTTCAGGTTCAGGTGACATGCCACTTCCAAGGACATAGCTTGGAAGGTTTTGGGAGTTGAAGACTCTTTGGTTGTTTTGTTATTTTAGTGTTACATGTAACTTCAAGCCGAGGGCTTAATGTGTATGAGTTAGTACTCTCTTTTTGTAACCAAGTGTTGGCTTGGAAAGTTGTAAGCCCATAGGGCATTTACTTTTGTCGTCAACATGTAATACTTTTGTAATGAATACTCTGATAAATAGAAATATGCTTTATTCTCTTATGTCTATGCATGTCAAGAATGTGGGTTTATATGTATTATTCTGAGGGCGTTACAACTCAACTTCAGAGAAAGTTTCGGATGTGTAATGACTTCACATCAACCGTCTCCTCATCCTTAAATTCCTCCCTGAAATATATTGAAAGCATTCCATCAATTAACCATAAAAAAATAATAAAAATAAAAACTGTATACAATAAATGTTAATGGTGTAGACAAATGCATAGTAATTGAAGGGGAACACTAACACACTGGGTATAATAACAGTTGGCAGAGACCCAGCCTTTGCAAAGCAAGGGTCATGGGCTTGAAGCTCTATTCATGGGGCTATGGCAGTGTAAAAATGAACTGGTGCACGGAACAATATGCTATACTATTCAATTCAGAACAGCAATTTGGTATATTTCTCTTCTTTTTTTTTTATTTTGTATCTCATTGATGATTGAGATTTTACAAAAATTAGAGTCTTTCATCATCTAATTTTTTATTTTCTAGAGAAACAAAAAAAGAGTAGTTTTTGGATGTAGAAATGGTAGAGACTATTAGGCAAAAAAAATTATGCTCTATACTAAATAATTTTGTCAACCATACATACATTGTGTTCCATTGAGAAAGAAGGCCAAGAAAAAGTTTGGGTTGTTTGTTCTATGGTGGGCTCCATCAAAAAGTGGTTGTCCTTGGATTTATAATTTTGATGTAACAGGTTGCAGCCCAATTCCAAAGAGAAGATTATAATTCTACATGTATGACAAATAACAACTTTCACAATCAAAGTCCTCACCTGTAAGTGAATTGAATTTTATATTTCATGAAACTCCTTTCTAAAATGCACTTGCAAGTAACGGAAAAAAAAATAAATAAATAAAATTAAAAATTAAATGAAATAAAATAAAATAAAAAATGAAATAAAAGGACATTGTTAAGTGATGGTCCCAAATTCTACTTAATCGAGGGTGCTACTGGATATAGATCTAATGTCAAGACTCAAGCCTGACAACACAAAAAAGAAAAACAAATACATATCAGTTTAAGGTTTAGAAACACCAATCCAAATAAATTGAAAGGTACATAAATAAAAAATGAAAAAGAAACATAACAAAGAGAAGATTGTGAAGATCATCAAACCTGCAGGAGTTTCGAAATGAAAAGGACAAAAAAAGAAAAAGAACAAAGAGAAGATTGTGAAAATCATCAAACCTGCAAGAGCTTCGAAGCAGAATTCAAACAACCCAATTCTTCTTACCAGGTTGCCTGAACATTATTTTTAGGTACCTAAACATATATTTTAGTAACAGATAAATCATATTATTAGTAATTTAAAAATTAAAGAAGTCAATTCTATTATTAGGTACATAAATAAGCCAAAAACATTATAAAATTCTTATTACAGTGGTACCTAAATAAGCCAGAAACATTATATTTAGGTACCTAAACATATAATGTTAAATACCTAAATATATATTATTTGTCATAATATATATTTATTATAAATCTTCAACCTGTGAAGCCAGAATTGAGCTTCACCAATCATCAAACCTGAAGATCATCATACGCTAGATGAATCTTCAACATATTTGGTGATATGTTGCAACCTGTTACATTGAAATTGACATCTCCATTTCTTGCCACAAATGGAGAGGAGCCAAACCAGAGCAGCTAAATAAGCTTATTTGTCAATAGGTTTAAGTTAAGAATTGCAAAACTCACAATACTTTTCTCATATATGATAATACGAGCAGAAATGGGCTTTTCTCCGAAAAACTATGCAAGCTTACACATGTATTTCAGCACCTAAGGCTAAGGCATTGTTCCTTTGAAGTGTCAATAACTCAACTTGACTAAAAAGATTAGCAATCAAATGGAACAAACATATTTATTATAACCATTATAGACCTCAATTCCACCAACAAACAACACACCCCCAAATGTATATAATTCCTCTTACCAAGCCTGAATTCACCTCCAAATTCAGACCCAGCTCACCAAATTACCTCCAATGACAATAACCCACCAACAAAACTACTTCTATTAAGTCTTAAAAGTCAAAGCCCAATAAAAATTCTATTTTTTCTGGCAATAACAAACACAAATGAGTACTCTGTTACTCTGGATATATGATCAGAGGTTAATGAAAGAAAAACAATAAGGTTTTTTAGTTCTTAATAGTAATCCTATAAAATAATAGAATTTTCCTTTAATTTTATTAGGCAGTTCAAAAAATGTTTTAACTTTTTGTGTTCATAGAATTACACTGCCTTCGTGCTTGTTGTTGACTTGAATTGGCAAGGAGTCAGTTACAATAAATTGGCAAGGAGTTGGTTACATTGTACTGTAAATCTTCTTCCATCTATGACATTATTTATATTTGTGGTATATGACTGTAGTTGGGAGGCTTTAAATGCATCCTAAAATTTTAAGTGCATTTAGAGCCTGCCCTATAATTGTATGCATACCTAGGATAAATGACAAATATATCAAGTAATTCATGGTTTCATGTATTGATTTTTGGGAAATTTAAAAAAGAAAAAAAAAACTTCAAAATTTTGACCTCGGTAACAAATCAATCCTAACTTGAAATTATTTTAATTCTAACCATTCATTTCTATGGGCCATTTAAATAGTCTAACAATTTGTTTCCCTTTATTTTGGTGTTGACAGTCATTTGCTACCCTTACCATGATCCATCACTACCCCCATCTCTTCTCCCCATCTACCACTACTCCTCATTTTCCTCACCTCACTACTACTCATCTCATTCCTTTCTCAATTCATAAAAATTCCAGTAAAAAAATATGAAGTGCTTTCTGAACGAACCTTTATCATGCAATCCAAAGATGGTTGGTTTATTTTGTATTTGCACCAACACAATTTTGTATCTGCACCAACACAATTGAAACAAATAAAATTAAGATATAGGTAAGTAAGTCCCAGCTTTTTCTCACAGTATAGAAACATTCAACTTCTTTTAAGAAAATTCAGCAAAAATTCAGAGCATTGAAATTTATAGAAACATTCAACTAAGAAGTCAAAGCATAGAAACATTCAACTATGAAGTTTTTGTCTATGTTACATGACATATTGGCTACATCAAGAAATTCAAATGGAGGCTGTTTACCATGAGCACATCCAATGCAACATAGGATCAACTCATATGGTACTATAAATGATTTTTAAGCCCTTATGCAACCATTTAATACAGAACTTTGGTTTATTATCAGATTTCAAGTCCATAGAAACCATGCAGATGCACTACTAACTCTGAATAGCTCCACCATATTTATCTTAAATCATTTAGGTCAGTGAAAAAATGAATATTGGTCATGTTTCAGATATTCATATAATTTGAAATATTAAAAAAACAATGTTTTGTTGCAATCCACAAAACTCCTGCATAGCACATGTGAAGATGAGAAAATTCATTTTTTTTTTAAGGAAATTTTGGAGCAATAAAGTTAGCAAAAATAAATGGGCATCAAAACGTCTATTTCTCTAACCCCAGTAAAAAAACAAATGGTCACCACCACAGACATCAATTTCATATGGCACTGTCAAAATTTCACAGGTCATGTATCTCACCAACTTAAGGTACGACTCTACAAACCCATATCAGTTACTTTGGGCTTTGTTTAAAAGGAAAGAAAAAAAATTTTAAATTTATGAAAAGGAAACCTAGGAGAAATTATTTTTTTGCCCAGCCAAACACAAACACAAACATATAGAAAAACATATCAGTTTAGAGTAATCGAAATACCTAAAAATATAGAAACCCATATCAGTTTCTTAAACATATAGAAAAACAAAATTCTAACCAGAGTGATTGAGAATCCAGAAAATACCTAAATCAAAATGATTGAGAACTCCATAGCAGATATTACCACCAAATGAAAGAGAGAACCAGAGTGATAACCAAGTCAGCCAAATTCTAACCAGAGTGTATAAACTACACAACAACATGATATCTAGATATATAAACCCAGATGATTCCAGAGTGTTAGACCAACATGATTCCAAATTCTAAACTCAAATTATAACTCAAATTATCAACAATTGAAGTATTTGCATATGAGAGTATTTAATAAAAAATAGAACCAAATAGAGAGGAAATGGCAAGAGAAGAAAACGAAGGGGAACAGAGAGAGAAGGGGAATAGAGACAGAAATATTACCTTGCACAGATAGAAGCCTGAGGTTTGGTGTAGCTGTGAAGTAGGTCTGTTTCACCAAATAATAAGCCATGAACCATAAACAGAAATGATGATAAACCAGAAACCATGAATCAACAATTTAAACATGAAGCATAGAGAGAAAAAGAGAGGGAGAGAGGTACCGGAGAGCTCCAATTGGGGTTCGAAGCAGTGAGGGAAAGAAAAGACGGCGTGGCAGCTGTGGTTGTGGGAGGAGCGAACTCGGTTTCGCGGTTCTTAATCGGAAACCCTAGCCTTCAGAAAGCAAGTGGGAGGGTTGCGAATTAAAGCCACTGACAGAGAAGGGGGGAGAGGGGGAGAGGCAGAAATCGGGTGGGAGGGTTGCGAATTGAAGCTGCTGCGAGAAAAAGGGGGAGAGGTAGAGATCGGGTGAGAGAGAATGAGAGAGAATGGAAGGAGACGTGCAATAGAGAGGAGATAAAGATGGAATGAGGGAGGAAACGTGGGTAGGTGGAGAGAGAGCACCGAGTGTTTGGGCGGGAATTGAAGCATAATCTCAGCCATTGATGTTTATCACAATTGATCTGAGCCTTTAAAATGAAATGTATCTCTGATATATTTTACATATTTTCAAAAACAGTCTTGTCTTATTATATAAATAGATATATATATATATATGTATATATTATGTATATATCCATTCCCTCTCATTATAATTGTAATTCCCTCTTATTATAATTGTAATTTATACACGCCATCCAAGTCCAACTATCTCGAGCCATGTGAAGCAGGACCATATCTGTAGAGACTCTATTTACAATCTTTGGCCCTGTTTGGTAGGGTTTATTTTCAGCTTATTTCAGCTTTTAACTTAATTTAAGCTATTTTGATGTGTTTGGTTCAGCTTAACAATATAGTTTATAGCTTTTTATAAGTCAAAAATCAACTTATTCTTTGAATGGAGGAGGAAAAACTTAATTTATAAGTCAAAAATCAGCTTATGTTCACAGTTATAAGTTATAAACTGTTAAGCTATAAGCTATAATCACTTTCCCACAGCTCTACCAAACGGGCCTTTATCTCAAATTTGAAAACTTCTCTTACAGAGATAAAAAGAAAAAAGAATCAAGTCTCATTCTCATCTGTCTCTATCATGTCTCTCTCAGCTCCTTTTCTCATCTATCAGTTCTCCGGCGAAAGGCTTGCGATGACAGAGCAGAGGCTTGCGACCTCCAATCCAACTACAAAGGCTTGCGACCTCCGGCGAAAAGGCTTGCGACCTCCGACTACCATTGGTCGACTGTAAGTTTCTCTACCCTTCTTCTTTCTCCTCTCCTCTCATGTCAGCTGTGTCCGAGAAAACCATGCCGAATCCGACACATATCTCACACCCGCACCCGTGTCGCGTCGTGTCGACACAGGTACTCTGCCCTAAACCGGCGAGTCATGAAAAGTGAGCATTTGAGGGTTCTAGTGCCAGATGAGAAGAGTAAGGAAATATGAAATAAGTGTTGATGGAACTGGAGAATAAAGGTTTTATTGTCAACTAAGTTTTCATTTTAGAACATACTATTTTAGTAATTTTTTGATTTTTTTATGAAAAGACATGCAGAAAAGTAAAGGGAGCAATGTGACAATTTATAGTGACTTTTTGACTAAAATTGAAAGTTGCCAAACGAGGCCTTAGAGTTTGAGGCAGAATTTGAATTGAAGAAGATGAAATCAAGTAACCTAGTAGGACCAGATTTTATCCTTATTGAGGCTTATAAATGCTTAGGTAAGAAAGGAGTATCTTGGTTAATAATTTTTTTAATAAGATTCTAATGACTAAGATAATCCTTGACAATTGAAAAAAATATTCTAGTGCTTGTGTATAAATATAATATAGATATCCAAAATTGCAACAACTATAGAGGAATTAAGTTAATGAATCATACAGTGTAATTATAGGAGAGAGTGCTTGAACATTGCTTAAGAGCTACAACATTATTAGAGAATCAATTTGGATTTATGCCTGATAGATCAACTATTGAGATGGTTTTGTCATGTAAAACGAATACCTATGGTGCAATGGTAACGAAGAAAGATATGATCACCATAAATGGAAATGTTAGGGGGAGAGGAAGACATGAATTGATGTGGGATGTGGTAGTAAAAAAAGATATGAATATTTAATTTAACTGAGCATATACCCTTTGGTAGAGTAGAATGGTGAAAAAAGATTTGTGTAGCCGATCCCACTTGATTGGGATGCAAGGTTGAGTTTGTTTTGTTTTGGTTTGGTTTGGCTTGATTTGGCTGTGAGTTTGGTTAATATTATTTTGGAAATTTGTATGTTTAGTGGCTTAGCTCTTGTGAGTTTTTGTAATAATCTGTGTGAATATGTAGAGGTTCTTTACAGCAAATGACCTGCAATCTAATCTCCTATGAGGTATTTCCTTCTTTACTGGTATATGTTGGTATATTGAACCAGCTTTCTCACAGAAAACACCTTTTGCACAAACTCATGCGGCTTACTTGTTAGGGTTTAGGTCTTGTGTATATTTGATGGGTTTCTCTTCCAAGATAGGAGAATATTTACGTTGTTTTGTTTCAAAGTGTAATCTTTTCTTTACATTTGGCACTTTCTTGACTGGGTATTCTACTGCAGGTTTCACGTGGACAAAATGTCTTCGGCCCATGTTTATGTGAGACTGCACAAGGGTCAGACAATTGATGATATATCTGAAGGTCTTTTGGAAGATTGTGCTCAACTAGTCAAGGCAAATTCCATCCAAGGCAAATGCTTCAAATACTTACTATTTTGTGCTTTCACCGTAGCGAGCCATTAGATAACCCTTAACTAAACTATCTGAGTGTCAAAGAAGTTAAGGAGTTTCACCTTATTATATTCCTTGAAGATGGAAACATGCAACCATCCCCTAACAACACTCTCCTTCAGTGAGTAAATTTTGCTTCTAAGTTATTTCTTATAGGAAAGTGTGATCACATATTAAGCTGGTGCAGTTTTGGTGTTCTCTTGATCTCCATCTTAAGATTATGAAAATAACCTATGAGTCTATGACAGTAATTAAAAAACACTTCCCACTTCCTTATTCTCTCCCAGCTTGCTATCAATCAAGAACTTCCATTTCCTTATCCGGTACCACTTTCCTACTTTTTCTCATAGCTGTGCACTTAGAATGTGAGTGCTATCCTACTAGTATATAACATATTTCTCTTTTTTCAGATTTCGTGAAGACAGTTTTGTGACATCTTTAGGTAATGCGATTGGATTGTCCTGATTACATTACAGTCTCGCAACTGTATTGTGAGGGCACTTCATGTGTTACATTGGTCCTTTCGCTAAAGCCCCTGACAGCTTGCTTGCAGCATGTGAAAGAAAAGGATTAAATTTATCACTCGTAACACTTTTAAGGAATAACATTTAAGAAAAAAGAAATGAAAGGAGCGTCAAAAGGTCCAAAACAAAGAAACACGCAAACAAATAAATAAGTGAATAAATCTTGAGTTCAAATATTTAATTATGTTTTCAAAATTGAAGAATGGGATTAGATCCAAGGTTGTATGCTTGTTTTTGCTCAGTTCTTATTGTTTACTTGATTGTCCCATTGGGGGTTAGATTTTCAGTACTGAAGTAAATACTATTAACTCCAAAGTTGGAGTCAAGTATTGTGAATATATACAATATAAGTCAAGTATGATGAATATATATAATATACAAATTGATGTGTTGGCAATATTTAAGTTAGCATCTTCCATATCGTGAAGTTCAGCTTATCATAGTAGTATTAAAAATCTAGTTAATATTTTGTTTGCACTATGTGCATGAAGTACTGAAACTTCAAAAGAAAAGACAATAATGCATTCTGATAAATATGGGTAATTTAAGGGGGAAAAAATTGTCTACTAAATCATTAATTTAGATTTTTTTTATTACATTTTTTTGGGTGTTGCTTGAATAAATTTCACTTAAACTTGTGAGAAATATTGTAACTTTAAGGTTAAAACATCTGTCTCTACTATTTGAGTGTTTAAAAAAAAAAAAAAAAAACAACCAGAACTGGGCTTAAATATCACCTCACTATGTTATATCCACTTTTCGCATGTTCTGCATCAACTTGACTTGGGCTGATGGAGATTATGACTATAATTAATGGTCTTGCTTTTTGCCTGCTTTGCATTCGGCGATGCTCTGGCAATGCAGTAACTCATTTCCTTGACATCATTTATTTCTGACAGGAAACAAGGTGAATAATGTTGATGTTGTTTACACACCCTGGCAAAATTTGAAGAAGACTGCTTCCATGGATGTTGGCCAAGTTGGCTTCCACAATCCAAAAATGGTGAGCTTTTCTGTTGCAATTTGGTTGAATAGTGCCTATAACTTCCATTTTCTTTCTTTGTATTGAGCGTGGATGTGGGAGATAGCCCTCATTTGATATTGGTGATCTGTTTAGGTCCGCACTGTGAGGGTGGAGAAGCGTATAAATGAGATAGTGAATAGATTGAATCGGACAAAAGTAGAAAGGAAACCAGACTTGAAAGGTATTTTATAGTTTTTGCTTGCTTGTGAGATTTTTAGATGGACTTCACCTTCATTATCTGATTTCAGAGGATATATTATTTTTGTTGTCCTATTTGATTGAAATAATAGTTAATAACTACTCTGTTTTATTATTATCTTGTTTTCCTACATGTTTTTGTAATTTTTACTCTATATATACCACTACTAATTTTCAATATGTTATTTGTTTCTGAGCTGTACATCTTTTGAATATTAACCTGCTTTTGATTTTCTTTTTGGATATAAAAGTTATTTGTACCTGTATATTGTGCAGCGGAGCGCGAAGCAGTTAATGCAGCAGAAAGAGCAGAGAGAAAACTACAGCTGAGAGATAAAGTGAGTCTTGTATTTTCTTTGCTGTTTTTTGACAAGAGTAATAAATGGGTGTTTATTATTATGCTTGCATGAGCTTGAAATCTTATTAAGTATTCAATTTTTTTATAACTACGAAAAGGATTATCTTTGCAAATATTCAAATCTACAGAAAAATTCTTTGTGCCAGTTAACTAGTATTTGCAAATTGTTTGTATTCCTTTTTACCTTTGGCACTAAGTTTCTTCTTGAATTGTAGTCATCAGTTTCATCTTGCTGCCTCATTCGTTATCCTGGCATTTCCATTTCCTTTTGTGAGCTTTCGCCTTGTTTCCGCATAGTCTGTGATTGTAGTAGTGACAGCAGGCCCATATTAATGACTGATATCCTGAACTGTAGCTGTGGTTCATGTTAGTTTACTACATAAAGCTAATCCATCCTCATCACTTTGAAAGTTTTGTGGATATTGCAAATAATTTCTAATTTTGAAATCTCGAGATGTTTTGGGCAATTATAGATTGATTACTTTTGCTTCGATTTCCCTAGCAGCTGTTACTTTTCTCTCCTGGATACTTTTGTTGCTCTCAATTTCGTTGCAAATTCTCTCTTCATTTTCTGTGTCCTAACTACTGTATTTGTTAATACTCTAGGCCCAATTATTCCCTCAATTAAATGTTCAAAATTGTCAGTATATCAGTTTCACTAGAATAAAGTAATTGCTTGTAACCACATCCCTGCAAACTTTTCAAGTTTGCTGCTAGCAAAATGATTTGTCTTTCATTCCTTCAATCCTCTTCTCTAGTTATGCATTCGATCACCACCAGTCCCAATTCCCCAAAGCTTACATGGTTAGGACATGAGTTCAACAGTTTATATCAAGCTATCCAACACCCTCCTTCACGGGTAGCTTTATCCTGCATGTGGATAGTATGGTAATGATCTTGAAATCCATTGACTCGAAAAGAATATTAGAAGCAAGATCTTTCTCTACAAAAAATACCAAGAATAAAGGCTCAACAATGATTGATTGAAACAAATGCCTAAGGTTGGAAGAAGAGTATAAACTTGAAAATTTATTAATTCACAAGAAACTGGTCAGCCTTAAGGCTTACAATAATTATTTATAGTGATAAGCAGACCTAACGATACTTTGAAACAACTGAAATTGGCAGTTTCTTAACTAAGTACACAAAAATGAGGAAATACAACAAAAAATTTCAAAAATGGAAATATTGAACGGAATAAAAAACTACTAATTTACGCTGACATGATGAAGCCAGAGTCGATTCTAACTTCTATAGTAAGAGTAATCGAAGTTGCAAAACTAAATAAATAAATAAACACAGAAAAATCTCAAAAGTGACGGTCTAAATGATGGAATTCACTTGAAAATTCAGCGGGGTCCATGGCGAAGCAATGGATCCTGTTCATAATGATGTTTGCCGTCAACCTATCAAATTTCATGTGATTTTGAGCATGTGCTATTTAATTGCTTTTTGCCTTGTTTGGCCATGTGCATGTCTATTTGGTCCAAGAATTGCATGACCAAGCATGTTGCATCATAAACAAACCAAACAAGGAAACAAATGCAAACTAGGAGACTTAAACTCAATACTTCTCTGAATGAAAGCTCTAATAGTATGTTGTTAGAAAATGAGTCCAACAATATATATCAAACTATCCAACAATACCCATATCGACTTTACGCTTTGCTGTTCTACCCTATGGGAAACAGCCCAAGTCTTACCAGGGATGATGTCATTCTGGTACTCGGAGCAGGATTAACCAACCTGGTAAACCAATATGCTACAATATGGCATGGAATGGGCTAGTAAAACGACATAGTTTGAATTTGATGGGGTTGTTCTGATTGGAGAATTTCCTTAATCCCCATATCAGTAATGAGGGTTAGCCTAAAATACACTACTTAACTGCTTTGATATAAATATGTATCCCATCACCGTATGTATGTTGTACACCTGATGCAATATGGGCCTAAAATCTAGAATTATCTTTTTGTTTTTTTGATTGGAAAAAGTTAGTTTTCCAGCACAAAAGCTCTCCATGTGGTGATAGTTTTGGTCATGAATCTGAACTTGCTTATTTAATCTGGAACATATGCAAAACTGAATTTATTGGTATCCTTACACAGTGGCAAGTTGGGATTTATTGTTTTCAGTCTCCTGTCCTATGCTGCTCTTTTGATTAAAAACACTATTTTTTTCTAACCATTCTCCTGTCAAACGTTGCTCTTTTGATTAAAAAGCGTTGTGTTGTTTTCTCAATCTTTTGGGTTGTTTGGTTGGAAACGAATGCAATGATCTTTGAGGAAAACTTTGAATACTTGGATTTGTTGTGAGAGTGTGTCACCTGGCATCATTTTGTGCTTACATTTCTTCCCCATTTACAGGGATTTTGTTCTTTTTGATTTCTAGAGATTGAAGAGCTCTTTGTGATGTATAATTTGTTTTCTTTGATATGCTTGGTTTTATATTTGTTCTACCCTTGTACACTATTCCCTGTCCCCTTCTTGTATCTCTTTTTATTTTTCCGAATAAATTCTTATTTTTTTGTCGATCAAAAAAAAAAAAAAAAAAGAAAAGAAAATAGAGCTTTTTGTAGTATGTGAGATATTTTGCTCTTTTTTTACTTTTTTTTTTTTTTTTCCTGTTGTTTGGTGGACTTCTTTTGTAGTTAAATCTTTTTTCTTTAATAAAGTTTAACCTGTGTCATTGATAAAAAAAAATCGGTCAGCCTTTTTGATTCCTAGCACTAACTTATTCAAGTTGAAGGCATCAAATGGATAAGAGCAAAGAAAAAAAGAACATGGTTTCATGTTGGGTTTTAAATTAATGCCTCGTTTGGGATGTTAGCTGTTTTAGTTGGCTTTTTGGCTATTTTAGCCAATGAAAAAAGGTTGTGTTTGGAATGATTTGATTTGTAAGATGTGACATTTTGTCTTACTGGCTATTTTAACATTTTTTGTCTTTATTGGCTATTTTAGCCTCAAACCATCATCCCAAACACCCCCTAAGTTACATATTCAATTAATCCCCATTCTTTGATTTTATTTTCATCAGTTCATCAGACGGATTCTTGTTTCTTGGTTAAATATAACTCTTTTTTTCCCACTTGAATTGATGTCTTATTTTTAAAATGGAATTATTGCCTATGATTTTTGCAGAAACGTCAGGAGGAGATGGAGAGGCTTGACAAGGAGAGGCAAGCAGAGGTAAGGAGCTACAAGAATTTGATGGTAGCTGAAAAGATGACATCTAACAAAGAGATAGTATCAGCCAACAAGTCCTTGCAAGAACTGGAAGAGGACTTCATGTAAACAAGGTATAATTACGACTTTTTAAACAATTTGCCACCTAATTGCAGGAATCAAGAAATCTGCCCGCCGATAAAATGTAAGGGGATGGGGGCAGGTTTTTTTTTTTTTTTTAAATTCTGTTGTGTGCTATTTGGCATAAATATAATCCTTGGTGAGATGAACTCAATTTAGTCCTGAACCTCTCTCTATTTTATGGATGTTAATAAGAAGAAAAGGATTTGTTATTTAATAGAGAGATTGACTTTGATTTGTATCAACAGATTGGTTACTTTGATAATGATGATAAAAATTAGCCATATTTTGTTGTTGGTTTATGGGCCCCAAAATGTAAGTCTGGGGCTTGGCTTGAATGACAAATGATATAACCTGGTTTGAACTAGGATAATAATCTTTTCTATCAATTATATTTTTGTTTGGTTTCATGTCTGTGATTGGTTTGTTTGGTTTGTTTATTTTCATTAAACTTAACTTGTAAAGAAAATTTTTAATTTTTTCATGCACTTTACTTTTAGTTAAGGATAATTTTTTTTTGATATGACGTGTTAACACAGTACGAATCGAACACAGATCGAAAATGACATAACACAATAATATGATATAACAAAAGGGTGGAATGTGTTAGTATAGAGTTAATTTTGACACACAGTCGAAATGACATGACAAAATTATGATCCAACACAACACGACGCCCACCTTAGTTACAACTTATTTAGTTGACAATAAATAAAAAATATAAAAAATCCATTCATGTTTGGCAAATGCTAAAAAATCACACTTTTTGAAATTTTATTTTTAGTGAATCTTTAAAAAATTTGTATTAGATGCTTTTTTTTTTTTTTAAACAAAAAAAAATATTTATTTTCAAGTGCTTCTATTCTAAAAAGATTTAAAAATTTGAAAAGAGAAAACATGTATATAAAGCAAAGAGAAACTAAAATCAACAAAGAAGAAAGAACACCTATTTGAGAAAATTTAATTTGACTTAAAAACAGGTAAATAAATTTTTTGAAAACATGTTGTTCATAATTTCTAATGTTAGCATGAATTATTTTACCAATTTTTTGTTCTTCTCTTCGACTTTGATCTAAATTTATTATTTTAGACGATTAGAATTATAAAATTGTGAATTCAATTTATCCACAAGAGGTTTTTTTGTTTTTTTTGGCTTCATGTAATCTACTATCTTTCTGCTTACATACATGCATATAACTAATTAGGCCCTGTTTGGGAAGTGGATTTTTGGCTTTTTTTAGGCTAAAATTTACACACAAAAAAACAAAATATGCTAAAATAGCAAATAAGACAAAATGTCACATTAAACCCATAATCATTTCACTTTTTCTCTCATAAACATTACATCCAATTACAAAAAAATCCAATCATTTTTGCAAAAACAAAAATTTTAACCTGCTAAAATAGCCAAAAACTAAAATAGCTTACTAACATAGCCAACTTTCCAAACCAGGCTATATATTCTAGCAGTCAATCATGAGTGTCAAATTTGAAACATAGAAGTAGGAAATGGACATCATGGTTCACAATCAAATTAAAAACAAACAGCTTTAATAGAAATGAAAACATGGTAGTACCTTTACTTCAAACAGGATCCACTTAGTTCTAAACATGTCATCTTGTTTCATGTTGGTGCCTAACCTCATTTGATCTGTTCTTCTGATGACGCATTTTTACCCTGAAAATTCTCACAAGCCATTTTTCTTTCCTTCGAATGATGCAACTTCCTATCACTAAACCAATTACTACTCCACAACCATATCCCATCAACACTGCTTCCCATTCAAAACCATCAAGTTTGTATTTAAAATCATGGCTTGAAGAGGATGATAAAGATGGTGATTCTGCTGCTTTGGGGCTCCCACATTTCTTTGACAACGGCAAACCACACAATCCAATATTTCCCTCATACGAAGTGTTTGAAAATGTTTCAAACTGTTGACCTCGTGGTATTTTCCCAGTTAGCTTGTTTTGTGAGACATCAAAAACTTCAAGGAATGTCAAGCTCGTTAGTTGTTGAGGTATTTTACCAGAGAGCTTGTTTTGTGATAGATCCAAGGACTCGAGCTCAGTTAGATTCACGAAGGACAATGGAATCGAACCTGTGAAGCCATTCCCTGAAAAATTTAGGACAACGAGGGCTTTAAGTCTTCCAATGGATATTGGAATATTTCCATCAAACTTGTTGTGTGAGAAATCAACAGCTTTGAAGATGGTGATGATCCGTATGAGTGTCATTTCCAGTCCTTTATTCATTATGGTTACCGAATAATAACCATAATCACTGCGCATATAATTTAAGGAGGATTTGTCTTCATCATTCATCATCATTGAAGGCATGCTCTCAAAGAATTTTGATGGCAAAGTACCTGTAAATTCATTGTGAGACATGTCAATGATATGTAAATTGGTGAAAGCTAATCTCTTCCTTGGTTGCTCTATGGGACCATGGAATTTATTATCTCGCAAGACAATAACCTTCAATTGGGGCAGATTCTCCAACCAAAATGGAAAAGCATCTTCTATGAAATTATGACCCAAATTCAAAATGTCTAGGTTCGTGCAATTCGCCAATGATCTTGGAAGCACCCCTTGCAATCCATTGTTGCTAATGTCAAGTTGTTGTAACCAGCTTGCATATCCAAAAGTTTGAGGGATGGTCCCACTGAAATTGTTACTCCGCAAGTTTAACACGGTTAATCTTCCACTGAAGTTCCCCAAACAGGTAGGAATTAATCCGCCAAATTGGTTATAGGACAGATCGAGATATATAAGAGAATGAAGATTGCAGAGTGGATTGAGGTCTTCATTTATGTTGCAAGATGACAATTGTAATGTAGTAATGTTTCGGAAAGAGGAGGAAGTGGAGTTGGTGGTTGTTAATGATACACTACTGTTTGAAAGATCCAAAGAATCCAAATATTCAAGCTTTGGAAACTTGTCCAGCTCAACAGCGTTGTTTAAATTATTTGACGAAAGATCAAGAATGACAAGGTTCACAAGATGAGACAAGGAAGAGGGAATGGGACCTGTGAGTTGATTGTTTGAGAAATATATAGCTTGAAGTTGCGAGAAGTTGGAAAAAATTTGAGGAATTGAGCCTGTTAGGACCTTTTGTTGTCAAATTCCATGGATCAAAACCAAGGTTGTAACAAGAGTTCTTTAAGAAGTTGGTTTCCTTCAAAAACAGGGTTACGTGGGAGTTCTGAAAGAAGTTGGTTTTCTACAAGAAGTTGATTACAAGAAGTTGGAACTCTGCAAGAAGTTGGTTTAATGCAAGAAGTTTTTTTTTTCTTTTCCAACTAGGATTGCTTTGATTTTCTATAAATAGTTGGGTTTCTCCCAAATCTAGGCCATTCATTGATTCATTCATTGAATCCTCCAGATCTTTCTTTTTGGTTCTTAAAGGTTTATATCTGGGGATATTTTATTTTTTTCTTTGATGTCTTATTGAGTATTCAACTCATGATCTAAAAAGACTACATCAAAGGTTTGTGTTTGTTTCACAAAAGAGAGAGGAAGTTCTTCAGTTGTGGATTCTGAAGAATTCGAGCCTGAAGCTTCAGTGGTGGAATCCGGAGTGGCTCATCAGAAAGACAATTCCGTGGTGAAGATGGGGTTGGAAGAGGCACATAGAGGTTGGTTCAATTAGGCGTTGTGGATTCGCTAGATAATTGAGAGTGATACCTGTGTAATTCCTTTATATCTTCTTAGTGGATTGTTCTGGTGGCTGTGGCCCGTGGTTTTTTGATCACAATTGGAAGGTGTCCAATTGTGGTTTTTCCACGTAAAATCTTTGTGTCTCTTTCTCTTGATTGTTTGATTGGGATTGTTATATTTTGCTTAAAATTGGTACATAATCACAAATCAATATCTAGGAGGTTTCTAGATTTTTCAGAGCCTTCAAAATTGTTGAATGAAAGATCAAGCGAAGTTAATCGCGTGAGGTTTGTAAGTGATCTCGGAATTGTACCAGAGAAATTGCAGTCACGGAGGTTTAGCACCTCCAAGTACTCGAGTTGGCCGATGGAATTAGGTAGCTCTCCGGTGAAACCTGTTTCAGAGAGATCCAACAACCGGAGAGTTCCATTAATAAAACTTGGAAGTTTACCTGTGAGTTCTCTGTTACCGGCTAACCACAGCTCCTGCAATTTCTGTAAGTGGAAAATGCTATTGGAGAAGTTATTCCCTTGCCAGACTTCTTCTGATGATGATTGTATTGGGCCAGAAAGATTGGAGTAATGGAGGTGAAGATGCGTCATATTTGTGAAACGGCCAAATGATGGTAAAATTTGAGAGTGATTGAAGTTGTTGCCAAAAAGGCCGAGGTGTTGAAGGTGAACAAGATTGAAGAGGCAGCTGTTTGGATAGATAGAACCATATAAGCAGTTACAATTGAGGTCCAGGCCAATGACATGAGCAGTGGTGTTATCACATCTGACCCCATCCCATGCACAACAATCTGTACCCTCTTTCCAATAATCAGTATTATATGTACCAGAAGTTCTGTAGCAATAGCAAGCAGAGCAATTGAAGGAAAAGGATTGCTTAAATTGGAGCAAAGCAGTGCTCTCGTCATTATGGCAAAGATGTGCAGAAGAAGGCCAGCAGAAAATTAGGGAATACAGGAGGATACATATTGTGAGTTGATAATTGGATAGTAAGAAACCCATTCTTACACCAGTACTGGGTGGTAGAGAGGGAATTGGATATGATGCTTCTTCTATATGCACTCTCCTTTTTATAACTTAATAATAATTCAATAATAAAAAAAAATATAAACTGAAAATTGTCATTGTATAGTCTCACATATTATCATTGTATTAGTTTAACGGAGTCCATCACTTGCTCAATTTTGTTACTAATATAAAAATAACGGTAGTGTTACATGCACCAATTAGTGTACCAACACTAGTTATGACATTATTATTGACTCCACTCATTAATCACATTATAAATACCAAAAACCTCTTAAATTATGTCACATCATCAATTAGTACACTAGCTAGTGTACAAATTGGTGCATATAGCATTATTCTAAAAATAATATATAATATGATAAATTACTTTTAATAAATAAATGTAATTAGTATTCAGCATAGCATTATTGAACTAATGAGTCCCAACACTTGCTCATTTTTGTTACTAATAATATAATGCTAACATATGAGGAGATATATAATTTTTGCTAAATAAATGTACTCATCATTGTATTATGAATAAAACTGTGTTTGAATCATGAATTGGTATAGGAATTTGAAAAAAGAAAAGCAAATATAAGAGAAATAAAAATAAAATATAATTTAAATTTTTTTATCCACTTTCTCACATTTTCATTTTTTTTTTTCAAATCATTATTTAAATTCATAATCAAATATGATTTAATTTTTTTTTCAAACAGTGCCTAATAAAGGACCCACAATATTATTCTTATTTGATGCTTTATGTCAATAGCAAGCCTGACTAAATAAACAAATCTTTGTTGATTCTTTGGTACTATGAGTTTCGAATCTCCTGTATCCATTCTTCTGTACTTATTTTCTATCATGTTCATCTCAGGCTGTCACGTCGTCAATTTTGAAATCATGAATAGGACACAAGATGTGTACGTAAAATGAGTATAGGTGATTCGAAGCCGGTACTATGGACTTGAAGTGATTAGATTGTCCTATTTATCTCCTCATATATATATATATATATATATTTTATAATTATATTAGTATATACACAGGACTAACATTAGAGAGTGAAATGGCTAACGAAGTCCCTGTTTGATGAACATATATAATGTCTTGTTTGTTTTTAACGATGAAAGATAGGATTAGATTAGTAGTGAGAAAAGGTTTATAAGATTATTTTTATTTTGAAAAATTGAGAAATAAAGAAATAATCTAATGTATATAAAATAATTAATAATTTAATCTACTATTAAGGGTTTTAGATATTTCGAGTGCTAGTAAATCATTCTTAACTCATCATGAGTGATTCCTCATTTTCCATTTAATTTTCATAGGGTTTTTTGATTTTCTAAAATTAATAGATTTAATATTGTTACTCATAATAACATATTCACAAAATGATATTTTGTAACAAATTTCTTAACCGATCGGGGCTTCTTTCAAAAAATAATGGGAAACTTATTTATAAATCCTTCTTTCCCTACTTATATTTTACTTAAAACAAATTATTTTCTTATATTCTAATAAGTCTTATGAATGACATAATTACCAAAATACACATAATAATATTCACACTGACCATGTATGTTCCTTAATGTGAATATTCACATCATAAAATATGAACGTTCACACTGTTAATATGAATATTCACATCATAAAATATAAGCATTTACACGTCAATGTGAATATTCACATTGTAAAATATGAACATTCATATCACCAAGTTGCTAACCGTTCAAAAAATATTTGTAAAGGTAAAATTATCTATAAAAATCTTAAATATGAAAATTAGGATTTGGTGGATTAAATCCAAATAATAGGACTTACTGAAATAGAATGATATATTATGGACTAATTAGAATACAAGTACTTAGAAAAGGAGTTCTTAATAAATCTCTCAAAAATAATAAACTATATAAGCTCTAACTATATTATTAAAAACAGAAAATGATTCGAAAACATAATTTTTATAAATAAAACTAATAAATAATATAACATGGTATTTTTACAATTATAAACTACTAGGTGTTTTTTTGCTTGAAACAAAGGGCTAAAAAAATCACATCATTTTGTATGAATTTTTTCAATAAAAATTATATATATAACATTATTCTTTGTGAAAACCTTTCAAAATTTTGTATGTCATTATTGAAGAAAGGGATTGCCAGACGTGTGCTGGGAGACTTGAAGAAGGAAGTTTCTTACGTTCATTGGTGCAAACCCTCTCCTCTCAATCAATATAATAAATAATTTAACGGGGTTGGATTCTCTCAAGTTGGCCATTCATCTTGAGAGAGTAGTTGGGCTTAATGAGCTCGTTTTGGGGTCAACATCATTGTTGAGTATAATATTTATGTAAAAAATCAAAATCATCGGACATCGGTACTTATATATTTGAATCACATTTGTTTTAAAAAAATAAACGACAAATATAATTTTAAGAATAACTATCTCTTTTTGTTATATAAATGTTATTCAAACATATAGCTTTTGATGTGCATGAATTTTATATTCAACAAATGTTAAAAAATGATTAGTTTGAATATATTATCAAGATGAATCCCAAAACGGACACAGAAAACCCAAATTATTCTATTAAGTTAGATGACTGACTATGAAAAATTCAAATCATAAATTAATACTTAAAAAGCAACCGAAAGAGAAATTGAAAGCTCTTGTCACTACATGAATCTTATAATTCTCAACCAACACTTGATTCTTTGAAATTTCATCTCATATTTAGTGGATGATTTGGTCCTCGAATATTGTTTGTATTGATATAGCTTTCATTTCACAATTTAGTGGAAATATATTGGAATTTAATTGGAAGCTTCCCAAATTAGAATTTTTTTGTCATAAATCTTTGAGTAACAGACAACATAGAGGTCTTTCTTCAATGTTACTAGCTTGATTTTATTAATAAGACTTAGGAGTCTTCCATGATATTATCTATACGTTTTAAGTTAATCTTTAATAATCTTGATTGGATGACCATAAAATTATGTTTTCTAGAAGTTTGATTTTTCAGTAAAATTAAGAGGGCAACAATCTGGTAGAACATGAAAGTTACAAGGAGAAGTAGAAAGCTATCCCATCCACAAAGGAACGAAGTGAAAGATGTGTCTTTTGATGTTTTAATGTGCAGCACATTGGATTTGAAATTAATAATAAAAGAATTAAAAAAATGTAAGACTTTGTAGAAAGTCTTTTCATAAATTTGCAATATGGTGGTGGGAATGGATCTCTTGACCCGACGTGTGGGTTGGTTGATGGAAACTGTCTGTGTCCATTTTCTACTTATTCACACAGACTTTAGAAAGCAAAAAAACAAACAAACAAACAAAGAGTGTTCATACACTGTGAGACCTATTTCAAAATCAATAAGAAAAGAAAGAAAAAGAATAACTGCCGGACTTTTGCTTAAATGATCATTTCCTATTTGCTAAAATTAATTTCATTTTTTAAAAAAGATAAAGAGTGTTTTTTTTTTTTTTTTCAATTTTGTCGCAAAAAACATAGTAATGACATTTTTAGCAACAAAAAAATTAGTCCTAAAATTTTATTTTTTTTTCTTTTAACTTTTTTCTCTAAAACATTAATTTGTTGTAATTATGGATGAATTGTTCAAATTTTAAAATCACCTTTTCAAACCATCAAATTAGGTCTTAACATTTACTGATTTATATAATCATCTTTAATTGAACTACAAGAACTGAAATAAAAATCATACTTTGGACTGGCTTTGTTCAAATCCCAGAAATCAATACAAACTCTGATTCTGCTATCTTTCTTCGGAACTGGCACAATATTGGCTAACCAAGTCCGATATTCTAATACCAACAAGAATCCAACATTGATTTGTTTGGTAACCTCCTCTTTGATTTTCAATGCCCAATCCGGATGAACTTTGCAAAACTTCTATTTGACAAGTTAAGCCTCAGGGTGAAGAGAGATCCTATACTGTACAATCTCAGGATTGATTTCAGACATATCTTCGTAGGACCATGCAAAAACATATTTGAATTCTTTTAATAAAGCAACTAATTGCTCGTGTTCCTTCAAAGATAAAGTGGAACCAATCTGGACCAAGCGAGGACCTTTCTCAGTTTCCATATTTTCTAAAATAATCTCATTTATTAATGGCTTAGCACACCTCTATTCCTCCCATTCAACTAGATTTTTCAAAACCCGAGGAATTTCTTCCTCTTCGTTTTTATCAAAATTTTGAAAATTCTAGTCAATGTTATGAACTATAGGCACAGAGAAGTAAGTGGACATCACATCATCTTCATTCACAACCTTAGGCTCAACAGTTACAATAGACTCAAAAGAAAAACAAATAGAAGACCCAGATAGGATAATGGTATTTGCGTTATTACCTACATAACCACCGGAATCTGGCATTCCAGATAGACCTGACTCCACAGAATCAGACTTAACAACTGACTCAGAACTTAAAAAACTTTTTTCAAAACTCCAGTTTGCATGCAGGCCATCCCTTAAGTAATTAGTGGGTGACCCCTTCCTGATCATAGAAACGATTATATCTCTCAAGTTCGTTGGTTTACCTCCGATATTTGACCCTATCAGCCAGTATTAGACCCAAAACATCATCCATGCTACTTTTTGAACTAACATCACTGTCTTGACTGATGCCGATGCTTGGATCTACTCGCTCTTCATCACTATCAGAGAGTTAATGATCAAAGAAGATCTCAAACCCGGGACACCTCTTCTTTTCCTCCTGGTCGATCCATGGTTCGAGAAACCCACAAAAAGGGAAATCCTCTCCTTCACGGACAAAGTGCCATTCAAAGTTCCATGAATTGGCTTATAGACCAACTCAAACCATCGCCTGACTCTTTTGCCTTGATCATTTCTTTGATCTCTTCACCCTTTCTCTTCCAATCTTCTTTCGTAGGTGCATACCCCAATCCAAATGCATACGGGTTATGAGGCACTTCATTTGCTGTGCTGATGCCTTTTCTGCCATTTTTCCCCAATTTCATTCCAGGAATATGCCCCAGCTTGCTCATGAAGTAGATTAACGGGGCACTGATGTACATCCCTTCACCTTCTAACATGATTGTCTGAACCAGCTAGGCTTCCGCCAATGTAAAGCCCAAGAGGAACAAATCCTCCTCTCCATGTTGTGTTTCTAGTAATGGCGTTGTGACTTCCGAAGGAGGTTGAATGGATAATTTCCAAAAACGGTGGCAATTAATCCGTCATATGGTATTTTACCAGTTGGGGCATCGTAGAGGATACAACTTTCAACTAATGAAGTCAGGGCCTTCCTAATAGCAAGTTAAATGTTGCAGGAACATCCATGACATGGAATTCAGCTTCGTGCTTAGATGGACCCATTATTACTTGCACTTTGATTATCGCTATAACTTCTCGACTAGTATTATCATAAGCCTGAATCAACTGAGTAGTGGGCATGAAATCTGCTGGCTTTAGCCCTATTGCATAAGCAGTGTGTGAAAGACGGACATTGATGGCTGATCCGGTGTCAATCAGAATGATCGGGATCCATTTCTTTCTGCACCCTGATGACACATATAGAGGCTTATTGTGTCCCGACCCTTCCAGTAGTAGCTCTTTGTTAGAGAAAGCCATTACGGAGACTGTTTCACTTGGAGTGATTAGCGACACCAGTTGTTTTGGAGTTGTGTCGATCAACAACTTAGCCTTGCTTAAGGCTGACAACATCGCCTGTCAGTGCTCTCAAGAAGCCATGAGAAGCCCCCAGATGGAGTTGTTCACCTAAAACTTTTTTAGCTACTTTAAAACCAAGTCTTCTTCTGCCTCTGCCTCTTTCTCTTTCTTATCTTCTTTGTCTTTTCCTGATAACTCTCCTTGGTCTAGATGTGGAGGCTTGAAGTAGCGCCCACTCCTAATAAGATGATCAATTTCTTCCAAGTACCAAGTCTCGTTAGGCACATTGCTTCCCCATTCATCATTAGAATGGACAAGCTGCAAGTTGTCATCATTCCACCATTTGCCTTCATCGACCAAAAGGCAATTGTCAGGCTCTGCTCGAATCATCCCCACATTACACTCTGGTTGACTCTTTGATTCCTTTGTTTCCTTTCTGGAAGCTTTTTGGATATTGATCTTTGGTTCATCCTCTTTTCTTTCAGTTTCCTAATCAAACACTTCTCCATTGTTTGACTAACCATGACCGGTATCGGAATTTCTTGGACGCCATCATCCCGTTTGCACGTTCCCAAGGTCTAATTCTTCAAAGAATAGGAAATTGGCCAAGTCCTCCTCTAGGTCAACCAATTCATCCAATCCCTGTTTAGGTTTATTTTCCCTGACAACATTGATAGAAAATGAGTCAGGTAGAACAACCTCAGGCTTTTGCTGACTGATGGGTACGATATACTTGCTAGGATCGTATCCTTCCTCTGGTAACTTACCAGTTTTAATCACTAGTACTTCGGCTACTTCCTTTTCGGTTTCTGCCACTACCACCATAGGATTTTCAAGTTTTGGTTGGGTTAGAGGTGCATCCATCATGCATAGATCAGTGCTCTCAGGAATGTATACCTTGAGTTTGGGTATATGGGAAGGTATAATGTATATATTGGGGTTAAAGGTAGGTGGTAGTGTATGTATGAAGTTTAGGCAAGGGAGTGGTTGGATTTTTTCATGGGGTGGTAGCGGGTTAGTAGTGACATTGGGTTTTGGTGGTTGTGGAGAGAGCTATGACTTTGTTGTCGATGAGATCTTAAATCTCATGAGGAAAACGATAGTAACGATTGGTGCCATGTCTGGGTTGTTGATGGAAGGCACAGTGTTTGGCAGGGTCGTGTTTGGCTAGAAGAGGATTGGGAAGAGGTCAAGGGTCAAGAAACTTGAGATGCCCCTTTTCTATCAAGACCTTCATAGCTCTAGAGAGGGACATATAGAGAGGGGTGAATGTTCTGGTTAGGGTTTAGGTTGGATTTGTTGTTTGTGAACTGGTATAAGCAAAAGAATCAGCCATTTGGGTGGTAGTAATGACCAAGTTAACTTCAGAGGGCTTTACAGCTATGTTACTACTGGTAGTAGCATTGTAATTGCGCTCAGAGGTTTTTCGCACAGGTTCTTTGTCGTCAACAATGATTTTTGGCTTGATGGCATCTTCTATCTGGACCCCTATTTCATGTAGTTCTTTAAAGTGAATAGTGGGAAGGACTATTATCATCTTTTATAGCATCTTGTTGTGCAAATTCCTAACCACCATGCGAATTTGATCTTTTCTTGGTGGTCTATTGGTCATCATTGCTGCCTTGGTCCTCCACCTAGTGATGAAGGCTACAAAACTCTCATTCGGCTCTTGGTGGGTTGCCTCTAACTCCCGGGTGGTCACTTCAATCTGATATTATAGACATACTCCGTGATAAAGGCCTTGGTTAATTCTTCCTAACTTTGTTTCACCGAGTCCTCTAACTTGGCGTACCAGATGGTAGCCACGCTTGACAAAGTCCGTCTGAATAGGGAAAGTTTTTGTGGACGAGTCAGTCCCATAGGCTTCAAAACATCAGAGAACAAGTGAATGTGCACCATTAGGTCGCCAGATCCATCAAACCTATCAATGTGTGGCATCTTAAATCATTCGGGCAACTTTACAGCTATTTCCGTATATCCGTCTTTGATGTCTGGGATTGAGTTAATTCCATGGGACCTTTTGATCATTTTTTCCAACTTGGCCAGTTTCAACAACATTGGATCGACTCATTTGTTTTCAAGGAAAAAAGCCCTCTTGTTGGTTGTGGAAGGAGAAGTGGTCCTCCTGATTACAGACTTAAAAGGGATTACAATGGCGGTGGGAGGGGGTTAGGAAGGGTGTGGTACTTGAAGGAGGAGTTGGGGCTCTGGAGGGCGATGGTGGCGGCGGTGGCGATGGGCGGTGATGGTTAGGGTTTAAGATTAAAGATGTGGGTATTTTGGTGTCGTTTGAAAATTAATAATGTGAATTGAAAAAAAAAATTAAAAATTCAAATCGAGTGTGGTGTGAACTGAGATAATTATGTTGTGTAAATATAATTTTTCTAAACCTTACATTTTGGTCCCCTTTTTTGAGTGGATGCTTCTGTACTAATTTCAAGGAATCAAGAATCATTACAGTTTGGTTTTTTTTTTTTTTTTTTAGAGGGGAGATCATTACAGTTTGGTTGACAGATTGAAACGTAAAAGGAACAATGGAAACAAATAATAAAATATGTGTAACCCGTGTGTGATAAGAATTGCTGATAAGAATTGTTCCTTCAGGCTCGGATTCTACCAACCATAATGGCCCTTTTAACCAATTTTAACAGCAATATGCCAAGCTAATGAATCAATGCAATTCAAGTGGCTCAACACCATGATCTTTGAAAGGTTAAGATACAAAGATAAATAAAATACAAGTACAATTAATGATTCCTCTATATATGTTACAAAATCGCTTAGCCAAAGAAGAAAAAGAAAAAAGGAAAGTGTATGATGGTGGCATATGATTGATTTGCCGATTGCATCATTTAACTCTGACCTGAAGAATGAGGTGAACATTCCTCTTGAATATGGACCTCAGCTCTTCATTGGCTTCAATGCCTATTCTCCTGTGTCAAGACAAGCAATCATAGATGACAAATAATAAAAAAAGAAATAAAAGTTGAAAAAAAAAAAACCTTTAATAAGGTCACCGCAATATATTTAGTATTATCTGATGGATGAACAAACAGAGATGTGCAAAAAAATGTAATCAAAGGGAAAAACACCACCATATGAACAAGTGTAAATATGTCTGCAATTAATTAGGACATCAGTACAATATCTTGCTTCATTTCTTCTGTACGATTTTTGGTGTTTCTTAATTAAACTTCAAATTTAAGTGGATTATCCCAATGTGTCTTGAGAGCCCCCGTGGGACTGCCCTGAATTTTTCTTCAAATCCCAAACAAGACTGCACTTGTAAATTCAAAACTTTCGAGCAGTTTAGAAAAAGATAATTTTAGGATTCCGAGTAATATTATGAACAAGAGAAATAATTACACATTTGCATGTCTGCTATTAAAGAGGTGTCAAATAGATGGACATTCCAGAACAATAAATAAAACAAGATGGTTCAACCATTACCACATATCGTAAAATAAACACATTATATAACCTTTCACCATTTCAATAGTATAGTTATCACAACTCAAGAAAGGCTGATGCAGGAGGCTTGGGCCAACACTGTTGAATTTCAAAATGGTCATACAACTAATAATTTTTTCACAATTTCAACAAAAAAATCTTTATTATCAATTTCAAATCCCAACACAAAACCCACAAATTAATCAAATTCATTGAGTTACAAAAATATTTTTTTACAAATCAATCTACAAATTTTTCTACAAAACAATCAAATTAGGAGGGTGGGGAGCGGGAAGGTGGACGGACAGAGCTGGGTGGCCAGTGAGGTGGATGGGGGTGAGAGGAAAGGTGGAAGGTAGGATCTGGCCGTGAAGGGGTGGAGAAAGGTGCAGTGATTGATGAGGGGAGTGAAAGAGGGAGAGAAAAAGAGAGAGTAATTGGAATGCTGGAAGAATGGTCACTGGAGGTGTGGGATGGTAGCAGGGTGTGATGCCTCACAAAGGGGGGGATGACATGAAAATGAAAAGTGGGGGCCTAATTGGGTGTCGGAAGGTGCAAGGTTTGAATATATATGTGGGCAGATCGGTTGGGCAAGTTGAAAATTTTTAAAACATACAATTGGCCGACCAACAAAGAAATTAGTATCTAACCGCCCAACTTGCTCCACTGTCCCTCTAAAAACTGCATGAATTGGTGCAAATTGGCGTGAATTGGCCAAAAAAATAAAAAAATTTATTGAAATTTAGCTGATCAAATAAATTTCTATCAATGCTATTGCCTATTTGTCATGTTGGGTAATCAAGTTTAGTAATATAAAAATCATTAATATGTAAAAATCAACCTAACTATCAAACTGAACAACCCAACCCTCAAATACTCTAGGAAGCATGGGTGTGCGGGTGCGGTAAGGGTATGGGTATGTTACAGATACGCTGAAATGGCAAAATCTAAAAAAATAGGATACGAATACGGTCATGTATTTCCATAATTAAAAAAAAAATTATTTATAGTAGTAGTACATAATATATAACAACTAAAAAAATAAATACAAAAATTAATTAAAAGTACTTTAGTAATAGTAAAAAAAAGAACACTTGAGTATTTTTTATAATTGCAAAAATACCCCATAGTAAGTTTTTAAAAAATAGGCACAATTTAATTGTTCTAGTATCCTTGTATTTTTAAAAAATTATATTTATGTCTAGACATATCTGCAAAAGTACCCAAAACGTACCCATCTCATACTCGAAACGCACCCATGCCATACCCACCCTATACTTGAGCCGTACCCAAACAATTTCACATAGTCGATACACGTGGAACCATGCCAGTATTACATGTACTGGGTAAGTACATTCTACTCGTTCCATCATTTGTTCTTGATGGTGCTCTCAAGTTAAAAGAAAACCTAAGATCGAATTTTGGGCAGGGACAACGGAAATATTTTCGGAGTATCCGTGCTTCATAGCAAATACTCATGTTGGTTCCCCTTTATTTTCAGTAATTGATAATAATGAATGGCCTTTTGGCTGAGTCTCATTGAATTGAACCAACCCAAACCAATCACAGAACATGCAAGTATATTCTAACCCCAAATGAACATACCCTATTTTAGAGCCATTCTTCCCAACAAGAATTTTGCGCTGGCTCATCTTGTGAGTGATGAAATGTTGTTCAATCCTAAGAGAACCATCTCGTAACTCCTTCCAATCTACCAAGTGATGTTGTATGCCATATGGGATTTCCTGAAATAAGTTAAATTTGCCAAGTTAAATTCCTTGGAGACATACCGTGGAAATACATATAAAAAAAAGCAAGTAGTAAACAACGTATGTTTTGGCAAAAGAACACCAATACGACAGATAAATGAAGGAATCTAAGCACAACCTGATGTACATGGTCCAACAATCTTTCACGGACAACTTCTAATGATATGCTTTTCATAACTTCTTCACTCATTGCAAGTGGGTCTTCATCCCAAGGCCTTTTAACTGCCTAATCACATTTCAAAGGAGAAATTACATGAATCATAGTGAGAATAAACAAAATCAGGCAGAATATTTTAAACATGAATTCCCAGGGCTCAGGTGCTTCATACAAAAATATGACAAAGAAATTCTATAACAGAAACGTTGAGAATACAAATAGAAAGAATAGAAGTCTTTATGCTTCTCTTTGTTAAAATGAACTGATATTTAATGGGAAACTGCCCTAACAGGAAGCATATCTTTGAACATTTAGGCTGTTGACAAGTAGCTTCATTCATTCAAAAAAATATTACGAGAAATGCACCTGAATGCTACAAGAAATAAAATCTGCATTGCAATGGGTAAATATTACAAAGGTGGCATTACTTAAAAACGAAATATACCTGCTCCATCAAATATTGAGTTAGATCTTTTACTCCAGAACCCTTCAATCCAGAGATCATGAAATACCTAGAAAATAAAAAAAGATAAATCAAGGAATCAGATGCTTTTTCGAACATTGACAGTCAATTATCATAATGAAACAGAACCTACCTTTCATATCCAGGTAGATCTTTGAATTGTTCGGCAACCTTCAACAAATCTTTCTTTTTTTCAACCAAGTCCACCTTATTCATACATAGCACTCGTTTCTGTTTTGGATTCGCTTGTGAACCCATATGTTTAATCAATCCAATCACTCTTTTATCAGGCCTGTATAAGAGAGAGAATCCAAAGAACTGAGTGATCAATGATCCTAACATGTTACCATCTATACAAGAGTAGGTACACTAATGCTGTGTTTGGTTGGGGGAATTGGGGTGGGATTTAGAAAAGGAATGAGAAATGTAATCCTATTTATGTTTGGTTATAATAAAAAATATATGGGAAAAGAAAGGGAGTGGGAAATAAATAAAGAAATAGGAGACCTTTTAGGATATCAATTCTATCCTTAGAGTGAGGGTAACAAGATACATGTCTTTTCCTCCTTCGATTCCCAACGCAACCAAACATAGTTGGGATTTGGAATCCTATTAATTCTTTCTCCTTTTCCTTTCATTTCCATTTCTCTTTCCATTTCCCTTCCCAAATCCCCCAACCAAACACAGCGTAAGTACCAAATATGCACAAGATTATTTCTCATCAATGTTTCAAAGCTCGACTGTTCGATGAAACGGATAAAGCAGGTTAAGTGTTACCAATTCAGTTTTCAGATCAAACTAAACCATGAAATCACAATTATGTTATTAATATAATAATTATATTCCAATTCTATAGTCTATACACATAATTATGAAAACCACGTAGTAAGAATTATCAAAAAGAGCCTAGAAAATTATTAATAAAATAACTCCTGAATAGTCAAAAAATAAAATGAAGTGGATATCAAATAATTGATATAAGAAAATGAAATTAAGAACCATCACAATATAACTGGGGGTGGGGGTGAAGTAACCATTTATGACAAAAAGCTAGTCTCAACTATAAACCCATTATCAAAGTAGAATTCATATAAGAGAAGACCACATTCAAATTATTATTAAAATAGAAAAAATAAGTGTGATGCTGTGGATGTTAGAGAGTGAAAGAGAGAGAGAGAGAGAGAGAGAGAGAGTTGAATAATGAAATTTTATAAATAGACTCTGTTATAGTCCATGGGGGAAATCTTCCTTGTAAAAGGTTTTCCACCTAGCCACAGTTGTACTTTACTTCCTTTGGTTAGTTGATGCCAAGCCAAAGATTAATCTATGCTAGCTAGTCAACCAATCAAGAAAAACTCATTTTACAAATGAAGAAGCTGCTCTATCCACTATAAATCTTCCATATTTTTCGTTAAAGATACCCTTAAGACGAGTGATTATCATTATGTCCAGTCATTGAAAATGATCACCGGTTTCTTTCCATAGGCATTCTTACAGTTGTATTCTTTAGACTACCTACAATGTACTCAAAGTTTTCAATCCATCAATTGCAATGTCACCAAAATTTACTGTAGTCAGTTGCAGATTTCAATACATTCAAAGGCTTGCAAAAATGACAATCAGATCAAGGCCGATGATTTGCAAAAATCAGTTTTTAAGACTAAGTATGCAATTTTCAAAGTTTTGGAATTTCCAAGTAAGACCTCAAAACCAAGCCCTCTATAGTAAGGGAATAGGACTACAAGCATATACTTGAAATCCAATTTATTTTTATTTTTATTTTATCCACGTACCTTCTTTCATGAGAGATACAGCCCTATATTTAGACTAGAAATTACTTCATGGTGAAGCACTTGGGACAAAAGAAAACAGATAAGGGAGCAAGTGGTTCCCGTGCAGCTACTCAATAACATGTGACGAATGGATAAGATGCAACCACTCATTGATATGCATGTGGCATATGGTTTACATGCAGCGATCTTAATGACAACTAGGTTGACCAGTAGCCACCTCCTGGGAGGTTACCTTATGGCTAAGGATGCTTAAAACAATACCCTAAAAGACAACTTTTGAAGTATATTATAAACTACATCTAATAATACTAATGACAACTTAATAAAATTCCAATTTGAAAGCCTCATACTGTGCCTTTTGTGCTCGAGAGCTGGTCCTCAACCCTTGTTTTCACAATCTTCAAGGAAAATGGACTTTTCCCCAGAGAAAACAAGAAAACTTTTCGCAACTTAGCTCAACCTTGATCCCAAACATATTCATTGTTTACAAGAATCCTTTCTTCTCTAATCAATACATAGGAAAAAAATTTACAAAAGAAAATATAGATGGTAAGATGACAATACGAGTGCCTCCATAGATATCAAAATGAAAGATGAGACAAAAAGGATGACTACAAATGAATTGTTCACAGAATAATATGTAAGATTAATGACCTTAGCCAAGTGACAACCCATAAGCAAGCATTCAATATTTCTCACGTTGATTGTAAAACCTGTGTAAAACCTAAGGATTTGACAACCAGCTGCCCATAATTGCAACAGTATGAAAGTTGAGATGCATTTCCCCGGAGTCTCGATGATGAATACTTGATTTCCACGTTGAAATGAGCACAAAAGGTGGCCTCTCTTGACAATGCATAATTTGGAGCAAATTGATAAACCGAATTTAGATACAAGGCAGTGTTAAACCATCAAGGCCAGGGATGTTTTGTGATATGATTTAAAAATATAATATAATTTGAAAGAGTATTAAACAGAAATGTTCATTGGATCAATGTAAGAAATTGTTATCCAAAGGCCAACTTGAATGCTTTACACGAGAAGTATTATCAGAGGAGTGTCTATGCCGTCTAGATCAGTATATGAATTTTCAATTGTGATATGATAATAAATGACAACCATAACATTGAAAAATACTAAAAATTGAAAAATTGAAGAGCAACAAAAAAAAACACACAGAAAAGATTATGGAGTTCGCTCAAAATCAAAATCAAAATCAAAATCAAAATCAAAGAGAGGAGGCACTGACCTGTTAAGATGTCTATGAACATCAAATATAATTATGAGCACATCATATAGGTCAACAGAACTCCATGCACTTTCTACACGGACTTTCATATCATTATGAGGGAAACCACTTTTCTTCAGCATAAGTCCTGGAGTGTCAAAGAAGCACTGTACACAAACAGTTAAATATCATCCTGTAATAATTTTTAAAAAAATTAAAAATGTAAAAAGGCATATTTGCTACAGTTTTAGCATGACAAAACATGAAACCAAGAATGGAACACTGTACATTATTTTGTTGAAAAGTGAAGCGTGTCAGCAAGAAATAATAAAGTAAATTATTAAACATTAGAAAATCATCACTTATACACAAAGCATCTTTAACATGTTGAACTCTATTGTTAACAACAAGAGGCCATTTAGTAAACAAAAACATTTTTCTATTCTAAACTGCAATGTATCCATCAAGTGAAGGGGCAATACTGGAGGGGCCAAATTCAAAAGCAAAGGAGAGATCTAAAAGAATATCGGAAAATCGTGACGCTATTTGCTAAAGATTTTCTCTTTTGGGAGCAATTGCAAACAATTAAGTTAGTTAATTAATTAGAAAAGTGACATACAATTTGGGTGTTTCCCTTGGTCATCACTCCTAATACTTCATGAGTAGTTGTGTTTGTCTTGCGAGAAACAGCCGCAACCTTTGTCCCAACCTGTAACAAATTATAAAAGTAACTAACTCCAAAAATATCTGAATATGACGCCATTAGAAATAAATGCTGGTTAAAAAACTTCAAAAAGTATAAATGTAAATATATAGAACAACCATATATATATTGATAATAGGGTGTTTGGGCCAGCTTGTGCACACCTCGACTAATCTTGGGACCTTGAAGTTAACGACTGGGCTAATATGTCTCTATACATATATATGTACCTCCATGGATAAAAAGATTGAATACGTAATCCAATTGTACAAGTTTACAAAAAGATTATTTACAATAAATATTAACACAAACACCTCTATTCAAACATGATAATCTGAATGTGTTACCATTTCCTTTATGAAAATAACAAGTTATATCACTTCAAGAGAAGTAAAGTTATATTACTATTTGTTGTATACTTTTAGTAGCTAATCTACTAAACCAAGAAATGATGGAACCCTCATATGTATAAAAATTCAAGATTGAGATCCCATAGATACAAGAGCACCAAACTAGAATCAAACAAAATCATCAAGCCATGATCCACAACTAGAGTCAAGATCACAATTCCATAGAATCTCTCCTGACTTATTTCTTTCTAGGTTTTCCCAAAAAAAATATATGAGAGAACCTTTCCATAGACTTCCAACTTTCAGCTCCATCTCTTCAAAGACCACTTCCAAACAGGAAAATCTCTCTTCGTTTTCTCTTAGAATAATATTTTGAGTGGTAATGTTGTTTCATGAAATAGACAACAGCAATTTATAAGCCAAGAAAGATGGATACAAACATAGGACACAAATACAACATGATACTAATATATCGACACAACAATTTAAAAAAGGAAAAGAAAAGAAAAGAGAACACAACACAACACGTCGGACACAACAACAAATCATATATATTATTAAAAGTAATGTTTTTCTCATGCTTAGGTGACACATTATAAGAGCTTACTTTTTTCTAAGAGAGCCGCGTCAGCATGTATTTTTTTTAATTACATATAGAGCTCTATACTAACCTAAATCTAATTTAAATTACACTAATTTATCCTATTTTATATAGACTCTACTTGACAAATATTTCTTTTCCATATATTTTTCATAGTAAATTGAGATAATTCACACAATACCAATTCTTTCAAGGGTATTAGGTTTTTTTTTTAATGCTAAATTGCCTTCTTTTTTTTTCTTATTTTCCTTTGCATTATTCTATACCTAATACCAATTCTATATTATGAATTTGTCGTTTAAATAATATAGTGATTCTATATATGAAATTAAACTTCCTTTCCTATATTATTTTATATAATCACAACTCATAGGAGAAAAAACCTACGCAACAATGATACTCTCGAGAAACCTCTAAAGTTTGGATTTACTGCTTGAGTTACTTTTTCAATTGTTGAACAGTAAGTTCTTTTATGTTTTGACATCATATTACAAATGATTAATCACTTAACACACTGAGATGTATCTATCGTTTGGATGTTTTCATTATTTTTTCTTTTTGGGTTTAAATGTTATTATGTGATTCTTTCTTGGTTAGTCGTTATTGAATTTCCTTTATATAGTTAATATTTTAATTTAATTAAGAGTGTTTATTTTACAATCTTATAATTTAATATATATATATCATATAAAATCATTCTATGATAATCCAACCACAACAAATTTATATTTAATTTTTTTAATAAATTTTATATAATTTCTATTTCTACATTTTTATTTTCCAAATGAATATAAAAGAAATTTAAATAGCTAGAATTACTTTTAATTTTATGTTAATAATTCTTCTTCTAATTTAACTATTATTTTTAATATCAAAATGAATATCATACAAAATTATTATATGATAATTACACTTTTATTATACGATAGAACTAAAACTATCAAAATACATAAATAATTTAACTAAAATTAATATATATAAGTATTCAAATAACAATTTTATAGAACGATAACACCAATATTATAAAAATAAATAATTAAAATCATACTCTAATTTTAAATTAAAATTAAAATTATTCTTTTATAACACATTGTATCATCAAATATTTTTTTTTTTAAAAATAGCACGTGCATTGCACGGGTCAACGGCTAGTAAGTAAACTATTTATAAGCATACATTATATTCATAAGTATTTTTCCATCTTTTACATTACAAATACATTTAAATTTTATAATATCAAAATAGGAAGAAATTATTTTCTATATTCTATATATAGGAAAAGAAGTATGAACAAGAAGTCCAAATACCTATTTCACAAAAATCAATTTATATGAAAATTGGAAGTTTTGGGTTTTAGAATTCTTTAATCCAAAAGAAAAAAGAAAAAAGAAAAGACAAAAAGATTAATAGATATAAATCCACAATATTTTTATTTTATCGTGAACACAAACTTTTTTGTACTGGCATTGTGTTTCATGTGTGTGTAAGAAATGGACATGTGTCTCACAAGTAAGGTTGCAAATAAGCCGAGCCAAGTCGACCATTGCCATGTTCAAGCTCAACTTGATCGCCTTTAAAGTGTTTCAGCTCAAATTGAACCTAAACAACTAAGCTTAAGCTCAACTCGTTGTCTTAAAATTAAACTCGAGCTCGTCTTCGCAATGAACAACTCGCTTAAACGGTTGTAGTGGACTCATTTCCTTTGTTTTCACCACTTAGATAAGCTCTTTGTATATATTGCAATACATTGAGAAGGCAATGTAAGACGGGAAAGCTTTGTAAGCATGACACTTCCTTTCAATTTTGTTAGTATTCATTGATTAGATATGTCAGACTCACTTCTCCACTTGAGCCAACTTGCTTTGATTCATGAATTACATCATCTCCAATCCCATCATCGTTATTAATAATTGAATCTAAATAACAAAAATGTTCATTATTTGTTATCTCCTCGCTGTCAATGTTCATTTCTCCATTATTTTCACTTCTACTATTGTTAAAATTACATTTCATATATTCAGTTTTATTTCTACCAACTTTAAAGCCTTTTGACTTAAGTTTCTCTCCAGATTTCTAATGTAGTGATAATTCCTTTCTTAGTAGAACGATATCATCAATGAATAAAATACACCATATGACATCATTTTGAACGTGTTTAGTTAATTCATTCATGACTATGGCAGCTAGGTAAGGACATAAAGCTTACCTTTGATGCAACCCTACAGTGATTGAAATTTACTAGTTTATCCTGCATGCAGGTGATCTAATTATAGTCACTTCATATAGAATGTGTTAACTATCCTATAGGCCAAATACTTTGTTGAGCAATGCATTAAATATATGCTGAACTAGAGAGGAACTGATAAAATAATTTGTTGAATATAATTGAGTTCACCTAATCGAGTCGAACTCACATTAGATCAAGCTTGAGTCATCTAATAATTGAGCTTCAATTTAACTTATGAAGCACAAATACGTGTATGAGTACTAATATTGGTACAATACGAGTACATTGATACGGTAAAATCTAAAAAAAATAGAATACGAATATGGCTAGGTACATTTATAAAAAAATATTTACTAAAAAATATTTACTATGTTTGTTTCCAGTTTTTTGAAAACACTTTTCAAAAAATTCTACTTTCTTGTTTTCTGTATTTTTTGTTTTTACTGAATTTTTTTAATATTTTAATCAATTTTTAAAATTTTTAGACACACTTAACATAAATACACTTAAAAAGTATAATTTTCGTGAAAAAAATCTTTAAAAAATTCACTAAATACCAAAAATACAAAAAAAAAAAACAAAACAAAACAAAACAAAATAAAACAAAACAAAAAACAAAAATTCAATATATTTTTCATATTTTTTTGTATTTCTTAATTTTTTAAAATATTTTACTTTTAAGATACATCTAAGTAAGATGCATCTAAAAAAGTAAAAAGAATGCTTAAAATTTTAAAAATTTAAAAATATTCATTAAAAACAAAAAAACACGAAAAGTAAAAAAAACTCAGTTTTCAGAAAACTGAATTTAGAAAACTGAAACCAAACACACTGATTTATTTTTAGTGTGGAGTAATAATGCAAAGATTAGTTAAATGGTTTAATTTGTTAAAATGTAACTTACAATTCACATTTAATGCCAAAAGTAAAGGTATAAACCAAAATTAAATATCATTATATTAAATAACTTACAAACCACACTTAATTTTAAAATCATGCTAAGCATAAGTCCAATGAAATTAATTTTACCTTTGTATTAGAAGAAAATATTACTTCGATTGAGGTATGGTACGACTTTGATATATATTACGTACATCTGATCTGAGTATGCTAAAAATTAAGAAGAAAAAATTTGGGTACGTGTTTCGTGTACCGAAAGTACCATACGAAGTAACAGTACCCAGTAAGTACCTTGTACAAGTACGACATGTTTGTCGAAGTACCCATGCTTCATATTAAGGCTCGAGCTGGACTCATTTAACATTTAAAAGAGTTTGAACGAGCTGCAATCGAGTCTAGATTTGAGTTGTTCATAAATAGCTTAGTTCGTTTACAACCCTACCAAGTGCATCTAATTAAAAAATAATAGGACATGTTTGGATGTGTGTCTGATATGTGTCAGTGACTGTCCAACAAGCGTTAGTGTCTAACACAAACACAACACTTTTTTTATAAGTGTTACACTTCTTAGTTTATGAATGGTCTTGGGTCCAACTCTTGTTGATAAGCGAGAGCAACCCAAAAGAAAGTACAAAAAGATAAAGGAAGACTAAAAGAAAAGGTAGAAAACCAAATTGAATATGGATTTTGTTAAGGAGTGCCCTAAAGGCACATGATAAGAAGCTTGAAATGATTATACATTCTCTATAACAATGCATGCCATAAAAAATATACAACCATTTAAAGCTTTGTTAACAATGCATTTAAGACACTCGCTAACAAGACCCATTAAATATTGGTTAAGGAATTTATACCCTGTCCATAATGAGATGGCCTAATCATTAACATTAAAATCACTAGCATGACGACCAATCCTAAGCAAGTCAACCAATAAGCGTTTGTTTTTGTTCTTTTTTCCTGTTTCCTCTTTGGTCAACACTTACGATAAGAGTTTCACTCTTGATCCTACCCTCTCCTAATGATGCAACATTGAGTCAAGGCCAACCTATGGCATTACAAAGTGGCAACTTCTCATTCAAATACACATATATCAATGCACGTGTGTGTATAAACTCTAAAAAGAGACTTTTGTTTCCATAAAAAAAAGGAGGGAAAATGCAAGAAAACTACGAAACCCATAAGCAAATGGACAAAGACATTTAGGAGGCTCAGAAATAGTTTTGAGATAACTCAATTAAAGGCATAACTTTTGAAACCGGGCTCTCTTAGAACTTTCTTCCTCTGTTTTTAGTGAACATATGTAAAATTCCAGAGACCAAAGATTCATGGACAGAAAAACAGGGTTGGTCCAGGGCATAGTGAAAATTTTGATGGCTGTATGGCATGGTAACAACAAAGCAACAAACTTGGCATGTCAATGAGGTGTGAGAGAGAAGTGCAACAACTTTCACTAAGCATAAAAACGTACAGTTTCTGCTCTACACTCTCTAATCTTCCTATAGCTGTTTCTTTCATGGAATCTGCCCATGAATGTCATCCTTCTAAAGGTAAATTGTTTTACTTCTCGTTTCTCTTTTCATTTTCCTCTTCTTCTACATTTTTTTTTTTTATTTGAGTAAAATGGACATATGTGCCATAGATTTTTGGTTTGTTCAGTCCCCCCCCTCCCTCCTCTTTCCTTAATCCATATTGAAATAAATAAATAACAACAACAATTTCATCTTTTGGAATTTACCAAATCAATAAATTAGTTAGGTCAAGTCATCATTCCCTGCATGAGACATCAAGCTTAAATGGGCAAGGCTTTAACAACAAGATCCATTTCCAATGAAAGATAGCAATTGTTCCTATCCCTTTGAATCATGTGATGCAATTTGCAAATTACTTCATTGAGACAACTCCAATATCATAATAATCAAAAGGGTCACTCTCCTCAAGCAGCAACACTGCCACTTTCCTTTCCAACACTCATTTTTCATGTGTGAAAATCCATAGGGAAAACTAACAACTGAGCTTGACCTAAAATCAAACACCTAAATTGCAGAAAACTACACAAGCATATTAATTCAAAATAAAAGCATTTTGTCATAAACAGAAGTGAATAAAGAGAAGAACAAACCATGTAATTGGTTAGCGCGGACTTTCCAGCATTGGGTGCGCCAATAATTCCCACAGACAATGACTTCTGGTCTTCTTCCTTCACCACCACATCCTCTTCCTCCTCCTCCTCGTCTGGCCGCTCCAATGCAGCTTCAAGCAAAGCCTTTGCAAGCGCAGCAGCTCGGCGCCTCTTCTCCTCTTCCTTGACCAAAATTCTCGAATTCTGTTTCTGGGTTTCTTCTCCAAAGATAGCCCGATTGGCTTTAGCTCTGTAGTTCTCATCCCAAGTCGGCTTTGGAGCTATTTCGGGCCCAGAATCCAAACCGATGTTGGGTAATGTGTATTCGCTACTGTCAAAGACAGAGTCGCCATTCTCGTCATCTTCAGAGGCGGTGGGGGTGGGGTTGTGTTGCTGAGGTTGGGATGCGTAGAAGCGGCAGAGAAGGGTTGAATTGAGATGGGTTTTGGTGGGTTTTGAAGAAGAAAGGATTGTGAGTGTTCTAAGAGCTCTCAAAGCTTTCATTTCAAAGCAATGAAAAGTGTATTTTTAGTCAGATTGATAGGCCTCAAATTCAACTCCAATCATGCCTCTATTGTAAAGAGTGTTGTATTGTCTCAATTGGGTTGTGGTGTTCTTGGTGAGAAGCGAATGGGAGTGTACGTATCAGAGAGAGAGAGAGAGTTCAGGCTTTGCTTCAAAATAGCAGAAAGATTGGAGGTTTGGGAAGAAAATTGTACCGAGGGTTTAGCGTCCTGCGGATTGGATACGTTGGTCATTTTCAAATTTTGTGTTCTAGGGTTTTAGCCCTTTTTTTTGTTTTTTGTTTTTAATTACCAAAGGTAGGCAAAAATGCTATGAACCCATTTGCAAATCCCAAATTCAGCCTGAATGAGTGTTATGTGGTTAAAATTGAATTTGTATAGTATAAAATTTATATGTAGAATAAATTTAAATTACTAAAAGATAATTGTAGATAATTTCTGAATAATTAAGTTTAGATTTGTAATATTATTAAATTAACTTTGTTGATCTAAACTGTTGATGTCATATAAATTAAGAGTAATTTTATTCTTACACACTAATTTTCTCAGTTCATACATTTAATGAAATTTTTTCTTAATATAATTTTGTCCTAAAATAAAAATGTCATTTATCCTTATCTTTTTGCACTAAAATCCTAATTCTAAAATTCCACAATCATTTTTTATTGCCAATGCCACCTCTTTCCCCTTTCATCTCCTCCAATTGGCTTTTTCTCCTTCTGCCTATAATCAC
Organism: Camellia granthamiana; assembly: GCA_036172215.1. Lineage (NCBI taxonomy): Eukaryota > Viridiplantae > Streptophyta > Magnoliopsida > Ericales > Theaceae > Camellia > Camellia granthamiana. The sequence continues at coordinate 38,677,817 of CM069914.1, forward strand.
CTTCGTTATGAATCATACACTTCCGCAAGCTCCTTATTGTGAATAACTCACTTTCAAAATTAAATGTGAAGATATAGGATAGAAGGAGATGATGAGTTGGAAGTGGCGATAGAAGGTTAAGAGTGGTGGCAAGAGAAGCAAAGAAGGAGAAGGTGGACGGAAGAAAAACTAGGATCATGTTTAGTTTGATTTTCTAAAAGTAACAAAAATAAACATTGAAAATATATTTTAAAATTTTAAAATTTATTTCTACCCTCCAAAAACATAAAACTATATAAAAAGGATAAGTGTTTTTTATTTTTTTCATTTTTTTTAACCAAACTAATTTTTTGTTTAAAAAAATAGATTTTGAAAACCAAACCAAACATGGCCTGGGGTTTTAAAATTGAACATGTTGGTATTATTGGAATGAAAGGTTGCGTATTGAGAATTTTTATTTTTTTGATGGGTTAATTGAGAAGATGTTCATTAAGTGTATATACTGGGGAGTTTCTATTTGCACACACACCACTTCCCTTTTTTCCACACACTTAATGATATATATATATATATATTTTTTATTTCATCTTTGTCCTAAAATAAAATTACCAAAATATTCATTTTTCTTCAACCAAACCCTTACCATAATCATCCCTACCACTGGCCGCCACTCCCTCCGTCGCCTCTCCCACCAGCCCTTCTCTTCTCGAATCAAAGCCCCTTCCCACCCCATCACTTGTCGCTCACACTTTCTAGTCCCTCTTTTTTCCCATCGAAGCCCCCTTCCTCACCTCATGCCCCTTTGCAACATCTTATTCACCTTCCCTGCCAGCTGCAACTCTCTCTCTCTCTCTGCGGCCACCAAGCAAATCGCCGCCGCCTCCACTTTTTGCCCCTTCGAACCAAACACATTGATTCAGAAGTACAATGTCGAACCAATGTGTTTTGTTCAGATGTTGAAGGTCAAACCAATGTGGTTTGTTCGGATGTTGATGGTCGAATCAATGTGTTATTTTTTACCCTAGTTTAACGAACGATGGGTGTGTAGCGATGGTGGGTCGCCGTTGCGATGGTGGTAATAGCAGAGATGAGAGGTGGTGGGCAGAGGGGTTGGACGGGTGTGTGGGCTGCGATGGTGGGTAGAGGGAAGGGAAGGGAAGGGAAGGTAGCTGGATTGAATGTGTTGGAAAGTTGTGTGTGTATGCTTTAGATATGGGGGTATAATTGGAATAAAATTGTTTGTAATGAGTAAATGCTTTTTTATTTGTTTGTTTGGGTATGTGAACTGAGAAAGATGTGTACAGAGAAAAAATGGTGTGTGCAAATAGAAACTCCCGTATATACTGAGAGCAATTAATATATGGAAATAGAATTACCCATAAGTTAAGGGTAAATTACAAATACACTCTTTGAGATTTTCTTAAAATATAATTTGTACCCTGTGATTTTGAAAATTACAGCTCGTTTCTTGAAGTTTCTAATTTTATAACAAATGGCTTATTTTATTAATAAATCATCAAGTTAATTAACAGTTTTTAATGATATCATAAATTTATTTTAATTAATAATTCAAATGATTTTATCATTATATAGAAGAGCAATTAAACATTTTTATTTTTTCAGTTAATTCTATTAAATAAAAAATTCTAACAAAGGGATATTTGTAATTTTCTAAACCATAGAAGGCAATCTATATTTTAAGTAAATTTCAAAGGTGTTATTGTAATTTATCCTATAATTAATTGCTAATTTTTTTATGCAAAAAATTAAATTAATCCAACATCAACTGTTATACTATCAAATTATTTTTATTTACACGATACATATATGTATATATATGAATAGAGTGTACATTTGTTAAAATATATACATGATTTGATTATGTAATTACTTATGTTTAATCAATTTAATTTTATGCATGCATAATTTTCTTTACTTATCATATGAGATGAACAATTCAAATTACTAAAATAAATACAAATTGATTTAACAATATTCTAATTTTCCTTGTGAAGTTGAGATATTCAATTTTAACAAATCTAAACCCCACTCATAGAGAGATAGCCATGTCTCATGTGGTGTGTTTTTATTAAGTCAAAAGGGCTTGACTTTAATTCTTTGTAGTTATTTTATTGTTATAAATTTTAAAATATCATATTTTTATTCAACATATATATTTTTAATTTTGATAAAGTTTATATATTTGAAATCTCTCTATCGAGATCTATATTTGATATGAAATTATGTATAAAAAAAAATCATGGTTTATTTGTTGAGAAATTGCAAAATTTCACAAATTTTGCCAGAAGTTGTGTTTTGAAAGTAGTTTTGAAAAAAGAAAACTTATTTGGTTATAAGTTTTGAAAAGAATTTTGAGTTTTGAGTTTTAAGTTGTATTTTGAAATTATATTTGGTTTATTCTTTTAAATATTTAAAAAATTTCTTAATTTTATTTTTTTAGGGTAAATATTTTTTAGGATAAATTACAAATATACCCCCTGAGATTTGCTTAAAGTACAGATTGTCCCCTATGGTTTGGAAAATTACAAACACCCCCTTGTTAAAAAAAATTATTTAACAAAATTAACTAAAAAAAATAAAATTCATAATTGCTCTCCTATACAATAATAAAATTATCTAAATTGTTAATTGAAACATATTTCTAACATTATTAAAAAAATTTAATTGATTTATGATTTATTAATAAAATGAATTATTTGTTATGAAATTAGAAACCTCAGGGGGTGGAATGTAATTTTCAGAACTACATGGGCGATTTGTATTTTAATCAAACCTTAGGGGTGTATTTGTAATTTATCCTATTTTTTATTATAAACATTTATACAACTATATTTATACGCTGTATTTTTTAAAATATTTTTTTATTTTAAATATATAATTTTTATTTTAAATATTTTCTTATTAATTTATAATATTTTTTAAATATTTAATTTTTTAAAATTTTAAAAAATTTTGAATCACCCATACATATAAATCATAACAAATTATTTGGTCAATACTTACAAAAATAAAATAAAAATATTTTTCTTCAAAAATAAAAATAAAAAATTTATGAAAAAAAAAATTCAAAAAAAAAAATTAAAAAGCAAAATAATATATATATATATTTTTTTGTTTTAAAAAAAGTTTAGTTATGAGTTTTTAAAAAAAAAACAAAAAATTGAAAGGAGTCTTGAATTAGTCTTTAATTATGAGTTTTGTAAAAAGTTTTGAAAATTTTTAATCCAAATCATGATTCTAAAACTTAATTAAACGCCACCATGGCTTTTCCAATGATCCCCAAGGCCCAATCTGTTTTGAGTGATAGAAGATGGAATTGGATTATTAATGATGTAGGATTATGAAAATCATGTTTGTTTAGACAAATGGTCACAGATTAACATTCTCATGGGATTAGATATACTCTGTAGTGAGAGGATTAGCAATTTTACGGGAGAGATAATATTCAAATCTAATCTCATGGGATTAGCGGTGAAATGATTGTTTTGTCCTTCATTTTATGAAAATAATTTTTAATATTAAAAGTAATAGTACAACAATATATTTATATCAAAACAATATAGTACCAAAATATATATATGTATGAAATAGAGGAATTTATTACAAAATTCTCTTTCAAGTATTTGTTTACCAATTAATCTATAAGACATTCTTGTATTTTAATAAGTCCTATTATTTTGAAAATTTGATCTATCAACTCTTAATTCTCATATTTAAGATATTTTATGAACAATTTTACCTTACAAATATCTTTTGAACCTTTAACAATTTCGTGATGTGAACACATTAAATAAATTTGACAGCGTGAATGTTTACGTTATAAAACACTCACACTGTCAATACAAACATTAATGTACACTTCACTTTATTATTATTATTAGAGATATTTTGGTAATTATATCATCTATAGGATTTATTGGAGCATAAAAAAAATAATTTAGAAGTGAAATATAAGTAGGTGAAGAGGGGTTTATGAATAAATGCCCCTATAAGATATAATTTTTAATATTAAAATATGTCAAAAGCACTAAGGCCACGTTTGTTTGGCGGATTAGGTTGGATGGGATTATTAGTGAGATGATTGTTAGTGAAAAGATTGTTAATATGTAGATTGTTAGTGAAGGAATTAAGTAAAAGTGTGTTTGTTTTGATGATAGTATGGGAGATGATTAGTGATGGGATTGTTAAATTATTTTTATATAAAATAAATAAATAAACTATTTCTATATTAAAAAAAACTAAAACAAATAAGTGCACTTGGTAAAAAAAATAAAATTTAAAAAATAATTTTTTTATATAAAATAGACTAAATCCCCTCACTATTTTTCTAATCCCACCTAAAATTCATCCAAGCTAATCCCCCTACAGAGGGGGATTACTAAGCCCCCTTCACTACTAATTTTATGACATTTTGTTGTGTTAGGACTTTTTGTTGTCAAATTCCATGGATCAAAACCAAGGTTGTAACAAGAGTTCTTTAAGAAGTTGGTTTCCTTCAAAAACAGGATTACTTGGAAGTTCTGAAAGAAGTTGGTTTTCTACAAGAAGTTGATTACAAGAAGTTGGAACTCTGCAAGAAGTTGGTTTTCTGCAAGAAATTGGTTTTCTTTTCCGACTAGGATTGCTTTGGTTTTTCTATAAATAGTTGGGTTTCTTCCAAATCTATGTTATGGATTTAATTGATTGAAATCCTCCAGATCTTCTTTTTGGTTCTTAAAGGTTTATATCTGGGGATATTTTGTTAATTTTCTTTGATGTCTTATTGAGTATTAAACTCATGATCTGAAAAGGCTACATCAAAGGTTTTTATTTGTTACATAAAAGAGTGTTGTTCTTCAGTTGTGGATTCTGAAGAATTCGAGCCTGAAGCTTCAGTTGTGGATTCTGGAGTGGCTCATCAGAAAGACAATTCCGTGCTGAAGATGGGGTTGGAAGAGGCACATAGAGGTTGGTTCAATTAGGCGTTATGGCTAGATAATTGAGAGTGATACCTGTGTAATTCCTTTAAATCTTCTTAGTGGATTGTTCTTGTGGCAGTTGGCCCGTGGTTTTTTGATCACAATTGGAAGGTGTCCAATTGTGGTTTTTCCACGTAAAATCTTTGTATCTCTTTCTTTTGATTGTTTGATTGGGATTGTTTTTATATTCTGTTTAAAATTGATACATAATCACAAATCAACATCTAGGAGGTTTCTAGATTCTTCATGTTGCATCCAAACAAGGGTTTAGTGGATCCCACGGATTGATAATCCAATCCACCTTCCCAAACCCCCAATCAAACATGGCCTAATGGTATTTATTAAATTTCATATAGTTAATCCCATCATAGAAAGACAAAAAAAAATATGATTTTCTATTAGTCCAGTGGTCATCAAACAAATATAATTTTTTTTTTAATCTTCTCACTCGGTCCCATCACATTAATAATCTCCTCACTAAATCTCCACACTAATAATCCCACCTACCTTAACTCTAAAATAAACCGGCCCTAAGTTATTTTTTGGGATAAATTACGTTGATAGTCATTGTATTTTGATTCTTGCAATTTCAATTAACTCGATTTTGACCTTAAATTTATAATTTTGTTTCAATTTAGTCTATTTACTTACAATTGTTAGTATTTTTTTAATGAAGAATATGTATATAAGTGACATATGTCATGTATTTAGAGCCAAAATTATAAATTTACTCAACTTGAGTTAAACTCAAGCAATTCAATGATCATTTTTCACCAAAAACAATAACAAAATTATCAATTGGATCAAATTGACATAAAATTTAAAATTAAAGATCAAAATTAAATCAATTAAAAATATAAGAATCAAAACAATATAAGAAGTAAAATATAAAGACCAGTGATGTAATTGAACATTCTGTTTTTTTTGAGCCATAAATCTCTACTCAGTTTTTGCACAACCTGAATTGGACCCTTTTGACAACGATGTAGGGCTTGGGAATTGGGCTAGACTGAGGTGGGCCAAGGTGAGCCTGAGCTCAGTCTAAAGGGTACTTTCTATATTTAATCCTAAGCCCACTCTCAATCCACTATTAGTTAAATACAATACATTTCAACGCCCAAGCCCAAATTTGTTTTCTTGAGTTACGGCTGAGCAAGAATTTCATGAAATTCGTAATCCGATCAAATCTAGTCTAATCTAGTAGGTTTAGATTGGTTTTTTAAATCCCTGCTTCAGTTCCGAATTGAAAAATTAAAAATCTGTAATTCACGGATTGGTTCCAGATTGAACCCCACGGTTTCGGATTGGAACCGATCCGAACCGTATACAAAAAGTTTATATTTTTATTATACACCCTCCTGCATAGTATCTTCTATTATTTTATATAAAACTTAAATTCAAACCTAAACTCACATAGTATTTTCTTTTATTATTTTTGTTTGCTAGTTTTTAATGTTAATTTGTAATGGTCTAAATACTTATGGTGGAACCAGTTTTCTTATGGTTGTTTAAATTCTAGAACAGTATGTCGCTATTATGAAAAGATTTATTGTTATTGTGAAACTAATATGGTGCTATAATTATATTTTTATGAAATTAAAGTGTTATATATATTTTTTTGTTATTTAATTAAGTAAATCCGTGATTCTAAACCGATCCAATCCGTGTTTAAATGGATTGGTTCGGTTTGGTTCCACGATTTAAACAGATTAGATTGGTTTTAATTTTTCAAGAATCGTAAATAACGAATTAATCATGATTTTATCCCAATTCGATCCAATTCAATCCATGCTCACCCTATCTTCAGCATCTACGGGAGATCTTCTTTTCCGATTTAGGCTCCACATCAGGAAAGACCCTAATTTTTTTAATAGGACTACTTTTGGATAAGTGTGTTTGGTTTTAATTTTTTGAATTTAATTTTTTTTAAAATTAAGTTTTTTATTTTTTGTATTTTTTTGTTTTTAGTAAATATATTTCAAATTTTAAGCAATTTTTTTACTTTTTTAGATGCACTTTACTTAAATATATCTAAATAATAAAATATTTGTGAAAAAATATTTTAAAAAATTAATAAATACACAAAAATACGAAAAATGTATTAAATTTATATATATTTTTTTTGTATTTTTTGATATTTAGTGTATTTTTTAAAGTTTTTTTCATAAATATTATACTTTTTAAGTATATTTATGTTAAGTATGTCTAACAATTAAAAAAAAATGCTTAAAATATTAAAAAAATTTATTGAAAATATTAAAATATGAAAAATAAAAAAATAAAACTTTCTGAAAACTATTTTCAAAAAATCAGAACCAAACAAAGTGTGGTTTCAAATATTTCTTATTTCTAATCAATTCCTATCAAAGAAAGAACAATGTGAGTATAGGTCAGTCAACACTCAAAAGGCTTTAGGCCAAGAAAAATCGATACCAAAAATAAAAAAATAATGTTATAGTGTCACATTTTTATATTATTTAATGTGACATCTTATACGAAACTAATCGTATTATTTAATGGATTTTATATGTGATTTAAAAATACCAACATTAATATTCTATGGGATACATAAGATGAAGTGGTTAGTATCATATAAGGTATCTTATCAAATAGTATACAAGCATAATACCCAAATGCAATCACCACGAGATTATTCAAAAGAAAAAAAAAAACTCAAAGAACGGTTGAAGTTACAACAAATTTTTATTGGCAAAATAAATACAAAAAAATGATATCTTGTATTAATGTAAGATTCATGTTTAAATGTTGAGTTTTGCGGATTGGCTAAATTTTGTTTAAGAAATTAAGATAGCAATTAGACATTAGGGTCACTATTTTGTTGAAAAGAAAATGTTTTTCTTTTTGGGCATAATTTTTTTTTTTGGGGGAAATTTGGTCCGCTAAAGTTGGGTCCGGTGGCCCTTTGAAGCATAGCCCAACTTCAGCATTGGGCCAACTATCATTTTTAACACCCCCAAAAAAAAAAAACAAAAAAAACTATATCATTGTCCAAAATTAAAAAAAACAAGCATAGCATTATTGATTATTTTAACCTCTGATACTTTTTGACAATAACGTGTAAGTTTTAATACGTGAATTTATTTTCTAATAGATCATCTGATAATTAATGATATTTTCATCAAATACTATTAAAAATATTACGAATTGTTAAATTTCAGCGATAATTTAAAAATTTTGTCACAAAAATTGTCACTTGATTATAAGTTTTAGTAACAGTTAAAAAATTATCAAAAATAAGTCATTAACTTTTAACTTTTAGCGATAGTTTGAAAAATTCGTCACAAAAAAAGTCACTAATTGCAAGTTTTAGTGACAATTTATAAAAGTCATGACAAAAAAGTCACTAATTGTCAATTTTTATCGACATGCAAAAAATAGTCACAAAAAATTATTTTTAGCAACGATTTTATTAAAACTTATTTTTAATAGAATTTGATAAAAATTAGTTCAGCTATTAGAACTTATTAGTAGTTTAACCACTTGATAATGAATGAAGAAATAGGTCATTCCATCTCAAAATAAATGTAAGAACCTTTTATTTATAAAATTTCTTCAAATATGTGTTTCTCTCAAACTTTTATTGGGAAAATAAGAAGAGATAAATTCTAATATATATACCTTTAAAAGGAGTGTATCATATGCACTCCAGCTATGTCATTTTTTTTTCTTTAGTTATGACTAATTTTTTTTTTTGGTTTAATTATTACTCATGAGATCTATAGTTATACTTCATGTTGTGTTTAGTTGTGGCATTTTTTTTTTAGTTATAACTCAAAAAGTATGAAATTGTTTTCTTCTTTAGTTATAAGGTACATATGGTAGGAATGTGTACCATAGTGTTTTTAGTGTAAATTATAAATACATAGTTTGAGATTTGCTTAAAATATAGATTGCTTCTTATAGTTTTGAAAATTACAAATACTCTTTGTTAGAATTTATCATTTAACAAAGTTGACAGAAAAAATGAATTTCCTAACTATTCTCCAATACAACAATAAAATTACGAGAACTATTAATCGAAATATATTATTGATATTATTAAAAATTGTTAATTAAGTTAATGATTGATTAATGAAATGAATTATTTGTTATGCAATTAGAAATTTTATGAAGTGACAAGTAATTTTTAGAATCACAAGGTGTAATTAGTATTTTAAACAAACTTAAGAGGGTTGTTATTAGTATCTACGTAGTTTTTTTGGACCTCTCATTTCTTTAAACTCCTACTGTAAATCCTAAATTATAATAAGATTTTTTTTGAACGCTTCATTTAATACCAATTTTATCCATATTCATAATATCATTACACCCAAGTGCACACCTACCTAATTTTGTACACCTCGTTTTCTTCTTCTCGCAATAAACGATGAATGATTAAGAGACGAATCCCTCTTATTTCCTTCTCTCATAAAGGATGGCCTCTTTCTCCTTGTCACCTTGAACGATGGTATCTCAGCCGAAAATCTCATCAGAAATCTCTTCCACGATCTCTTTCTTTTTCTCTTAAGTAACCTTCAACTCTCCATCACATATTAATTTTTTTTTGTTTATTTCTGGGTAAAACCCTTGATACTGGGGGTTTCAAAGAGAAAAACCCTCAGAAAAAACAAAAGAAATAGGGGAAACATCCTACAAAAATGGAACCGTTCAGCATTCCAGTGCCGAGTAAAATGTTTACGTTTAGCACTGTATTACTGAACAAAACCTTAACAGTCAACAAACCAATATCGAACCAAAAACGATCCAGAATTGTAAATGCAAGATAGATAAACTTACCAATGCAACACCAACCTCATTAGAGTTGTAAAAATGACCACAAATGTAGAAACTCAAAGTCTGTAATAGGATTGTTTACATCGTTAACTGATTTGGAATATCGAACACATTTGAAACTGAAAATCCTAAATGATTCGTAATTAGATTAAGATTTAATTACTCCAATTCCTAATCATTCAAAACACACAATCTAAATCGTCAAGCACTTACGAAAGTGGTTTAGATTGCTGTTTTCGAAAAACAATAAATCGACACTAACAATTTTTACGTGGAAAAAATCACAATTGAAACACTTTCAATTGTGATAAAAAAACCACGGACGAAACGCTACTAATCAATCCATTACTGAAGAAAGAAAGATTACAAAGATAACAAACAAATTACCCAAATGCTTCCAATTTGTCTTCAAATCTTCTGTATATCTTTCACCGCAAACTTCGTCTCGGAATTGATTAGACTGAAGTTGAATCCACAACTTCTATTGTTGAATCAACGACTACGCACAGTATCAAACTCCTTTGAAACTTCACGCTTGAATCTTCGGAATCCACCGAAGAAGAACACTCTTGAATATAACCAATCAACCTCCTTGATATGTGCTTATCAATACATGAGTTTAATACTCACTCAAATCATCAAGGAAAACTCACAAAAAACTCCAAAAGAAAACCTCAGAAAACCTTAAAGTAAATCTCAAAACGTAATCCTAGTTTTGGACTAAACTAGAACTTATAGAAATCTAGAATAGCGAAGCTCGCTCGAGCGTAGACTCTCTCGCTCAAGTGAGGGACTAATCTCGCGTGTTTTGCCATAAGTGGTTTCGCTCGAGCCACACAATCTGTGCTTGAGCGTACATTCATCATTCTCAGGTTTTTTATAGACGCAACCTTCGCTCGAGCGAGGACTCCTTCGCTCGAGCGAGCAATACAAAACAGAAAGGAAATTTACAACTTAATAACTCAAGTTTGCTCGTGGGATTGACAAGACTAAAGGACCTAACAATCTCCTCCTTTGTCAATTCCCGGACAAAACTTTCTAACACAATTTCCTAGAAAACAAATGTACTAACTAAACGAACCAACTCAATGAAAAAACAACTATCAAAACAATCTTGAGGGAAATCTACAAAACTGAAAATAAAGAGAATTATGCAATATAAGAAACCATCAAGACATAACAAATTAGAAGCCCAAAGGAATATCTCATACAGAACACTAGTCCAATGCTACATGCAAAATCCATCATGAGTAGTCAACATATATCCCATTTATCAGATATCCCATATATATCCCCCAAAAATTAACCAATACTCCCCTTTTTTGTCTGGGAGAGACAAAAGAAATAGTTATATACAGACCATAATAAAAATTGTCCAAGAAAATAACAAAAATTGTCCAAAAACCATAGTCAAAATACGATAAAAAACTAGGAGTCTGATGGAGGTGGCTGCTGCACCTGAAGCAATGAAAGAATCTGGGCTAACATCGTGCTCTGCTGATCGAGACGACCATCCAGTGTATCCAGGCAAACATCCAACAGATCAAGTCGATGTATGACCGATTGCTCGAACTGCTGCAACTGACCACGAAATGAACGCAGACGCAGCTCAGGCATCTCTGGTGTACCAACAGCGGCTGCATCATACTCAGCCTCCTCAGCTAAAGGATCATCACCTGTATCAGTACCTCCAACTTTCGATGGACCCCCCCCCCGAATATGAGCTTGACTTTGAGACACGGTCAACTTGGTAAGGGGTTTAACAGGAGAGGCAAATTCATCATCCTCAAAAACAGGAACACCAAGAGAAGTGAGGAATCTAGTGAGAAAGCAACCATAAGGAAGACCTAAGGACTTACGTCCCTAAAAAACAGAGATCATTTTGGTGACAATCATCGCGGGCAGGTCAATCGGAAGACAGTGATTAATGCAATATAACACATACCACTGATCTTGGGTAATGTGAGAGAAATGAGTGGTCACATGAATATTGACACAGACAATGATATTAAGAAGGCGAAAATAAGGAAGAAGCTCATTTTGTTGAATGAGCGCCCTGGCAATCCAAGTTTGAGAAATACCACAAAGTTCAATGGCAACTCGATCATAATCAACACCAGTACGAGTAAGGAGAGGAAAATGAAAATTTGGGACTTCCGGAAGATCAAGAAACAACCGAAAAACATCGCCAGTGATGACTATAGATTTCTTCCTAACCCAAGTGCTAAAGGAGGAAGGAATTTCCTTGCGAATAGAATGCATATTACAATAAAATTCACGGATCAGATTGAGATTTTGAGGCCCTGAGAAATGCAAAACTTGATTGCCTCCTAAGGAATCAAACAACGAACGGATGGGAAGCAACTCAAACGCACTAGGTAGGACATTCAGTTCGAGATGAACTTTCCTAGAGGCGTAGAACTCTCTAAACAGTTTGGACTTTTCTTTGGACTCAAATTTTTCAGTGTTGAAACTTGGGCGAGACACAGTGGTTTTATGACGTTTTGAGGGCTCAGCCATTACTGACCAACTAAACAGATAGAACAACCACAGAAACACCCACCAAACCACACCACGATGTACCCAAAAAAAAAAAAAAACATTAGAACCCTCAAAACCAAACAAAAGAGCACAGCAAAACATTAGTAATCCATCAGTGTTAGAAAAATATCAAAATCACAAAACCATAGCATAATATCAATCAGGTAGAACAGAGCTAGGTTAAGATTCAACAGACACAAATGTATCAATAAGAGAAAGAAAAGACACAAAAAAAAATTAGTATTTGAGACACAGAATATGAAGAGAATCAAAATCAATTAATAGAAATTAGACAGAAATTAAAACCCTAATAAAAAAACTAATTTAAACCTTGACATTAAACCCTAGCACAAATGTACCAAATCACCTGACCAAATGACAATAGAGGGATAGTAAATCAGAATGCAAAAACACAAGAAAGAACCCTAGACACACACAAACGAGCCAAAACAAGCACACAAACCGAATGAAAACAAAGAAAATAGAGAGAATGACATACCACCAACAAAGATGCACAACTAATGAAGAGAAACACTCCCAAAAACGAGTGAAGCCCAAAGAATGAACAACAATGGAAGTGAAATCGCCCAATGAGAGTGATAGAGACGACAATCGAAGCAAAAGGGAAAAAACTGAAGTGAAAAGACGCAGTAGCAGTATTTAAACCACGACAGGTCGCTCGAGCGAGGACTCCTTCACTCGAGTGAAGACACTTATGCGCAAGGGGTCGCTCGAGCCAAGAACTTGTCGCTCGAGCCTAAAAAGCACACTCTCAGGTATAAGTCATCTGCAGAAGCACGCTCGAGCGAGAAATCCTTCACTCGAGCGAAGAAAGAATAAAACAAAACTTTCTGAGCACTGAACACACTACTCACACGATAAGTGGAACCTGAAACATAAGTAAGTGAGCACAATAGCCTGAAGATGATACTAAGATGAAATAATCTACAAACCATGAAGCTCGCATATATGCAATTATCACAATAAAAAGAATAATGATGAGCAAACCAGATAAATTCAAATCAATAAACATAAGCTACATGAAAATGTACAACTCAAAAACCAACATGAGAGCTCACAGAATGAAAGTGTGTCTGTGCAATCCTTGAGAGGCCACAGAGCTAGAGTTAATCCTCGTAGTGATCGGATGGCTGGACCTCTGGCAAGAGTAACTGAACATCACAGAGAAAAGTCAAACCACTAGGAATCTCGGGGTATTTGTTGAGTAAACGCAGAGGCTCCCCCTCAATTAATGAGTCCTTTTTATTATTATTATTATTTTTTTTTCAACTTTTCTTTCTTGTGGGTACTCACTAGTGGCATGCACGCTCAAGAGTATGGAGACCAAACCAGAGAAGAATGAAATAAAAAAGGATGGCCTGGTTGGTGCCTCTAAGGTAGCCTGTTCCTAATGCCCGGACTTCAATGAACTGAGGGAGAAACCGTGGAAGTGAAAAATGATGGTAGATGGTTAAGAGACTTAAACATCACCCATGATATACTAGTATAGGTTAATTCCTTTGAGAAAGTACAAGAAACACTGTTAGTGGTCCATAGAGAACTTTGATCACTTGTGCAGAAACCCCTGCAATAGTTTATCTCAAGGATGTGTACAGAATGAGATCATGAAGTTAATGAGCATGGGCATTCAGAATGAGCTACGAACCAAGACGAATGAGATCTTGTAAGCAACACGATCAGTGTTCATATATTTTTAGATGCAAAGATGACAGGAATCAATGACAACGAGATTATAGCATCCAAGCACACATAAAGCCAAGCACTCACACCTACTCAAGGAACAAGTAACACTCTAGTGATCGAGCATGACACCCAAGGTCTTTCTGAAGAACTCAAACCGAAGAAGATCAAAGGGTTTTGTAAAAATATTAGTTTTTTGATGCTCAGTGGGTACATGTTCAAGAACAATAAGGCCCTCTTCTACTAACTCTCGAATAAAATGATGACGAATGTCAATATGTTTGGTGCAAAAGTGTTGGACAGGATTTTTTGAAATGTTTATGGCACTTGTGTTATCACAGAAAAGAGTGAGAGTGTTCTGTTCTATCGCATAATTATGAAGCATTTGCTTCATCCACAACATTTGTGCACAACAACTCCCTGCAACAATGTACTCAACATCAGCAGTCGAAAGAGAGATGACATTTTGCTTTTTACTATGCCAGGAAACTAAATTTTTCCCAAGGTAAAAACACCTCCCCCCAGATGTACTCTTCCTATCATCAGCACAACCTGCCTAGTCAGCATCAGAAAAACCAGTAATTTCAGCTGTAGTATCAGTAGAAAACTAAACCCCATACCCCAATATCCCATTAACATATTTAATGATGTGTTTGACAGCAAGAAGATGAGACTCTTTAGGACTGGCTTGGTAACGGGCACAAACACCTACACTGAAAGCAATATCAGGATGACTGGCTGTGAGGTAAAGAAGACTCCCTATCATACTCCTATACAGGGTAGGATCAACATCAGTACCAGAGGAATCTTTGGAAATGTGAAGACTGGTGCTCATGGGAGTGCGTGCATGTTTGGTAGACTCAAGACTGAACTTTGACATAAGATTTTTGGCATACTTGGTCTAAGAAACAAACATCCCAGAAGGAGACTGTTTAATTTGAAGACCCAAGAAATAAGACAACTCTCCCATTATACTCATCTCAAACTCATGTGTTATGCAATCCGAAAAATATTTCACAAAATGATCAGCAGTGGATCCAAACACAATATCATCAACATAAATCTAAGCAATAAGAATATGAGACTTAGTATGTTTCACAAATAAAGTCTTATCCACACTACCCCTTTGAAAGTCATTATCAAGAAGAAAGGTAGTAAGTCTATCATACCAAGCCCGAGGGGCTTGTTTCAACCCATACAAAGCCTTGTCTAACTTGTAGACATGGTTTGGACATTTAGGTTCCTCAAACCCTTTTGGTTGCTCAACATAAGCCTCTTCTTTCAAGTACCCATTTAGAAAGACACTTTTCACATCCATTTGATACAATTTGAAATCAAGAAAACATGCAACACCAAGTAAAATACGAATAGATTTGAGACATGCAACTGGGGCAAACGTCTTATCATAATCAACACCCTCTACTTGTGTGTAACCTTGAGCAACCAACCTGGCTTTATTTCTACCCACAGTACCATTCTCATCAGATTTATTTTTAAAGATCCACTTGGTATTTATCACATTCATATCTCTAGGTCTGGGAACTAGAGTCCAAACATTGTTATGTTCAAATTGACCTAATTCTTCATGCATAGCATTAACCCAACTATCATCTAGTAAGGTCTCTTTAATATTCTTAGGTTCAATTAATGAAACATAACACATATGAGATACCTCATCCCGAATTCGTCTTCAGGTTTTCATTCGATCCGATATACTTTCAATCACCTGTTGAGCTGGATGATTCAGTTTCACCCTTGCTGATGGTTTGAACTCAGGACTTGTGGTGACAGAAGCATCAGAAGTGGTGTCTCTTTGTGTACTCTTTGGACTCTGGCTTACCTGAGAAGATGGTGTTGTCTCAACTTCTTGTGCTTGGACCTCAGTTTCTCTTTAACTTTGTGGTTCAGTATCCAGAATTGGAGACTCACCATTTTCATCCTCATTTGTTGCTGTAGTGGGGGAACCTGTGTCATCTATAACCACATTGATTGATTCCATTAAAGAAGAAGTTCACAGGTTATAGACTCGAAAAGCCCTACTAGTGGTTGAATACCCTAGAAAAATACCTTCATCACTTCGAGAGTCAAATTTGCCCAAAGGCTCTCTATCTTTAAAAATGTAGCACTTACTCCCAAAAGTTTTGAAGTATTTTACATTAGGTTTCAATCCCTTCAACAATTCATATGGAGTTTGTAAAGTGTCGGGCCTTAAATACACGCGATTTATGACATAAACAGCAATATTTAAGGCTTCAGCCCAAAACTTTGGAGGAAGTTTCTTACTAAGGAGCATGACCCTAGCCATCTCTTGAACAACCCTGTTTTTCCTCTCAACCACTCAATTTTGTTGTGGAGTAATAGGTGCAGAAAATTCATGCTTAATTCCATACATATCACAAAAATCCGAAAACGAACTATTTTCAAACTCACGACCATGGTCAGTTCGGATTCTTATGATATGCTCAATGGAAACACCCTGTTCATTTTGAATTTTAAGGACTAAGGCCTGGAAAACATCAAACATATCATATTTTTCCCTTAAAAAATTTACCCACAAAAATTGAGTAAAATCATCAATAGTTAAAAAAATGTATCTTTTACCTCTAATGCTTTCAGTGTGAGTGGGTCCCATAAGATTCATATGAACCAATTCAAGAGGATATTTGGTTGTAAAGATGTTCACCTTTTTATGAGGGGCACGGGTTTTGCTTCCCGAGTTGACATGGTCCACACACATGATTTAAATTTTTACCCAGTTTAGGTACTCCTCTCACAAGCTCTATGTTGGCTATCTTAGTTAGGTCTTTGAAATTCATGTGACCTAATCTTTGATGCCACAAATCAATGTTACTTATGATAGCTGAGTGACAAGTGAGATCATTAGTAATAACAATCCCATTGCAGTTATCAGATGTGCGAACCCCATGCAAGACAGTATTTCCCTTTTTATCCAAAATTTCACATTTATTTTTAGAAAACAATATTTCATGGTGGGAATCACACATTTGACTGATGCTCAAAAGATTTGCTTTAAGACCATCAACAAGTAATGCATTTTCAAGCTTAGGAAGACCAGCTACACTTATAGAGCCCTTACCAATGACTCTAGAAGTGCCACCATCTCCAAAGGTAACAATTCCACTTTCATATTTTTCAAGGGAGGTGAAGTAGGATTTGTCACCTGACATGTGATGAGAGCACCTACTATCAAGATACCACATGTGTGAGTCACGTGCTTTTAGAGCAGTGTGAACAACTAAACAAGTCAAATCATCTTTTCTCACCCAAATCTTTTTGGTCTTAACAAAATTAGGTCTGGCGGTCTTGGTAAATGTCTTGGCATTGTGAACACCCTCATCTATCTTGGTGTTCCGCCTAGACATGTAAGGTTGTCTCCTAACCCAAAAAGTATTCGAATTTCTACCCCTTTGCGACACCTTACCAAACAATTCAAAGCATTAAGGACGAATGTGGCTATACTTACCACAATGATGACAAATAAAAACAGGGTTTTACCTCCCTTTTGTTGATCTTAGCCCCTTTAGGTAGATAAAGAGAGGGATCACCCTGGTGTACCTTCAGCTTTCCTTTGCTTGAGTCTTTAGGTCATGTGATATAGAGGCCTGTCCCTTGTGAGCTGTCGCATTACCATAGCCTAGCCCACTCTTGTCACAACCCATTTGTTGAGACCCGAGGATGTCTTCTAATGATTTGGAACCTTTGTTTCATATGGCAATTATGGCTCTAGCAACTTGGAGTTCTTTATCTTTATGATAAACCATCTTTTCTAATGTAGTTTGTGATATCTCAAGGCTTTCAAGTTTCTCTTCTTATGTGGAATACACTTTTAGGAGTTCATTCATTTCAGTTTCATAGTATAGAAGTTTCCTACATAGGTCTTGCCTGTCACTAAAGATCTTGATGACATTCTGCTTTGCTGCTACAAGTTCTCCTTTTAGCTTGACATTCTCGCTTTCACACGCTTTGAGCTTGAGAGTGAGTTTGTCATTAATCTTGGAAAAATTCAGAGATTCTTCGTAAAGTTTTTCGTAAGCTTGTTGTAGATCATCACCATTAATCTCATCATTGTCTTCTGATGTTTCGTCATCTTCTTTTTGCTATTCATTCTCCTTGACCTCATCCAGTCGAGCAACTAAGACAGGAAATGTGATGGATGGTGGTGAAGATGGCTCTCATCTTTCATGAAATTGGCTCAGAATGTCCCATGCATCTTTAGCCTTTGTGCAGTGAGCAACCCATTGCTGTTCTTCATCAGAAATTGCTCCACGAATAGTAATCAGAACTCTCTGATTGCTTAGATTGTCATCACTTTCAACATCTTTTTCAATGTCTTGCCAACCTTCTGGGTTGAAAGCTCTCAAAAACGCCCTCACTCTGATCTTCCAGTACAAGTAGTTACTCCTATCAAAGGTGAGAGCATGATGCAGATTCTAACCACGAGCAAATTCCATTGGCTTCGGAAGAGGTTAAGCGAAAGTGGACCAAAATGCCATGAAAACACTATCCCCGTCTTCACTAGATTCAGTTTCTTCCGATTCTTGCTCCGACCCGCTTTCATCATCCCAAGTCACTGTGTAGACTTTCTTCTGATTCTTTTTCGAAGGACATTCAAGGGCAATATGCCCAAACCCCTTGACATTCATAACACTTGACCCCTTGCCCCTTTACAATCTTTTTTTCAGTTTTTTGAGCAAGTTTTGGTGGAAAAGTTTTGGGTTTATCATTACTCTTTTCTTTTGAAATAGGGTTTCTGAAATTAGGCTTCTTTTTCTTTAATTTTTTTTTTGAACTGTTTAGTAAACATAGCCGTCATCTCAGACTCTAAATCAAACTCAGTTTCTGGAGTTTTTGCAGTCTCATGAGCACTGGTGAAAGCCACACTATCTTTTTATTTTTTCTTAGAAATCTGGTGGGCTTCATAAGTCTGCAAGTTTCCAACCAACTGATCAAGTATAGCGATCCCGGTTTTCCTTTTCTGTGTTGGTTGTATTCCGGACCTTGGTTCCGTGGAGTTAGTGGTTGTATGTCTTCTTGTTATCCTTTAATTCTATATATTTGAGTTTTAGGAAGTGTTGGGCTTGGTGGTTACGGGTAGGTTGAGTTTTGGTCTCAATTCTTGTTGCCCAGTTTTTGAGTGGTCCACTCGAGCGGGTCCTTGTGCGCTCGAGCGGAGATTCCATACTTCCAGTATTTCGTGCCTCTGCAAAACTTCTGCAGGTGTGTTTTTCACGCTCGAGTGGGTTTCTTTACGCTCGAGCGGTCGCGCTCGAGCGGGTATGTTGGAGCTCGAGCGGGGTAGTGCTTTGTCTGTGAAAGTTCTGGAAGGGGGAAATCTACGCTCGAGCGGACTGGTTTTCGCGCTCGAGCAGATGAACTTTATTCTTATGTCTTGGCGCTCGAGCGGGCCTTCTTGCGCCTCGAGCGTGTCCAGATTTTTGTGCTTGACGCTCGAGCATTCTATTCTCTGCTCGAGCAGGATAGTCATATATCAGTTGACAGTTAGGCTATTTTAAATCACTTTTTACTTTCCATTCTCTCTCCTACTTTTCGAAAACAGCCATTGGAGAGCTTCTCTCTCTAAAAACTTACCTTGTCTCTAGATATTGATCTAGTAGGAGTGATCCTTCATCCTTTGGCCTTTATAAAAAGTGTGTTGATCGTCGAGGGCTTCGTTTTGATCTAAAAAGTTTGAAGTTTGGAGCACTTTGAGTTTGGTCTTCTTCTTCCTTTGAGCCCCGAATTTGAGGTAGGGATTCCTACTCACTCTTATGGGCTTTGACCTAGATTTTAAGCTTTTGTATAAATGGTTTTAGATTTTGGAAGTTAGGGTTTCAAATGTGTAATTTTGAAAAGAGGGTTATGATTATTTTGAACCATAAACATGTATTTGGGTTTCAAAATGAGTATATTGATGTTGTTGGTAATATTTAGACCCTTGGGGTTAATATTGAGAGATGGGGGAGAAAACCCTAAATTGTGCATAAATTACTTGGTGTAATTTAATTTGGAAAAGTTATGGGTTTGTGAAATTGAGTTGAACATAATGAAATTGGCTCATTATGAGATGGGACAGTAGAGTTGGATTTATAAATCATTCACTTTGAAAATGCGGATAATTTATCTGTTAGTGCTTTTATTATCTGTTTAGAAATAATTGCTTTGGACTACCGGTGGAGGGTAGTCTTGATTGTTGTAGACAATGCATGATGATTAGGCAAACTAAACCTGATCAATCGAATGTGTCATGGAATATGACGGTTGAAATAATACATTAACTTTATGTATTGATTGAATGTGTATATGATCTATGTTTATATACATTGTGTTGTGTGGGAGGAGATAGGGGATGTACTCCACGGTTTAGGAGAAGATAGGGGATGAACCTCTAAACCAGATAGTGTTTGGGAGAAGATAGGGGATGTACTCCACGGTTTAGGGAAGATAGGGGATGGACCTCTAAACTGGGTAATGCTTGGGAGGAGATAGGGATGGACTCCGTAGATACAGCTCATATGCTTATCTATTGAAGTGTTGATACAACTCATATGCTTATCTATTGAAGTGTTGATATAACTCTTATGCTTATCTGTTGAAGTGTTGATACAGCTAGTATGCTTATCTATTGTGAAGTAGGAAATGTTTAATATGAGTTACTGTCTCATTTAAATCGTTTGGCCGGGTTCTGAGCCATAGTTATAAATGAGAATTGGAAAGGAAATGGAAAATGAAATGAAACATAGACACATTTGTCATGTAATGGAAATGGTTTGTGATTTGATTTATGTGAGTCAAACATTTATCAATTGCTAATGTCTTAGTTACCGCTCATATTATGTTTCTACTGGGCATTGGCTCACCCTATATGGGACATTATTTTCAGGTACAGGTAGCATGCCACCTCTAATGACATAGCTTGGGAGGCTAGAGGCAGACAGGCTGTGTTGTTATTTTATTTTCTTTTGATGTATTACATGTAAATTCAAGGCAAGGGCTTAATATGTATTTGAGTTAGCACTCTTCTTTTTGTAACCAAGTGTTGACTTGAAAAGTTGTAAGCCCGTAAGGCATTCGCTTTTGTTGTTAACATGTAATATTTTTGTAAGAACTACTCTGATGAATAGAAAGGTGTTTATTTCTCTTATATCATTGCATGTCTAAAATGATGAGTGTTATGTATTATTTTGGGGGCGTTACATCAAGCTTGAGGGTATCAACATTCTGAGCCTCCTCTATGGTTGTCACTTTTGATTGGAACCTCTCGGGTAAAGACCTCAAAATTTTTCCAATAACTTTAGCTTCAGGGATTTTTTCACCGAGTGTGAAACAGGAATTCACGATGTCACTAAGTTTAGCATAGAAATCATCAAACGTCTCATCATCGCGCATAAAAAGGGTTTCAAAGGTAGATGTGGGACGTTGAAGTTTTGACATTTTAACAGAAGTAGTACCCTCGTGAATCGTTTCAAGAATGTCCCAAGCCTCTTTTGCTACCTCACACGTTCAAATACGACGAAACTCTTCAGGTGTGACGGAGCAAAAAAGGGAATTGAGAGCCTTATGATTCCAACTCGAGTTTTGATAATCGGTTGTGTCCCATTTATCAAGGGGTTTGGGAATATCAATACCATCAATGGTGACAATAGGTTCACTCCACCCATAGATAACACAGTGCCAAACTTTCTTATCGATGGATTTTAAAAACACTCTCATACGAGCTTTGCCATAAGAATAGTTTGTACCATCAAGTAATGGAGGTCTATGGGTTGAGTTACCTTCACGAATTGAATCCATAACACCAATCACACAAAACCACACTCCTATAGTTTTGATAAAAACAAAGAGTGACCTGCTTTGATACCAATGAAAATCCTAAGTGATTTGTGATTAGATTAAGATTTAATTACTCCAATTCCTAATCATTCAAAACACACAATCTAAATCATCAAGCACTTACGAAAGTGGTTTAGATTGTTGTTTTTGAAAAATAATAAATCGACACAAACGATTTTTACGTGGAAAAAACCACAATTGAAACACTTTCAATGGTGATAAAAAAAATCACGGGCGAAACGCCACTAATCAATCCACTATTGAAGAAAGAAAGATTACAAAGATAACAAACAAATTACCCAAACGCTTCCAATTTGTCTTCAAATTTTCTGTATATCTTTCATCGCAAACTTCATCTCGGAATTGATTAGACTGAAGTTGAATCCACAACTTCTATTGTCGAATCAACGACTATGCATAGTATCAAACTCCTTTGAAACTCCACGCTTGAATTTTCGGAATCCACCGAAAAAGAACACTCTTGAATATAACCAATCAACCTCCTTGATATGTGCTTATCAATACATGAGTTTAATACTCACTCAAATCATCAAGGAAAACACACAAAAAACTCCAAAAGAAAACCTCAGAAAACCTTAAAGTAGATCTCAAAACGTAATCCTAGTTTTGGACTAAAACTAGTACTTATAGAAATCTAGAACATCGAAGCTCGCTCGAGCATAGACTCTCTCGCTCGAGTGAGGGACTAATCTCTCGTGTTTTTCTATAAGTGGCTTTGCTCGAGCCATGCAACCTGCGCTCGAGTGTACATTCATCCTTCTCAGGTTTTTTACAGACGCAGCCTTCGCTCGAGCGAGGACTCATTCGCTCGAGCGAGCAATACAAAACAGAAAGGAAATTTACAACTCAATAACTCAAGTTTGTTCGTGGGATTGACAAGACTAAGAGACCTAACAGAAACCACCGAACAAAACGTTAACTAATTAGGTTGTTTCAAATGTTTTTTTTATTGAAGATGATTACGTGGTGTTATTAGAATGGTGATGAAGAAGAATACGGTTAGGGTTTAGATTGGTAAGGCATACGTATAGATGGGAATGGAGGTGGGTTTACAATATTATAGAGTGTCATTCTAATTGTTTTTATTTCGTAGATGGGTGTTCCTGTAATAACCCCAATCTCCGATTAATGCTAATTCATGATTAATTATGCCTGACGGTAATTTAGGAGAAATCCGGAAATTAATTTGCATATGTGTTGCATTATTTTTTTGTGTTTCTATCTGTTCGGTGTATAATGATCTGTTCATGTGTTGACTTCAAACTACGAATTGAAAGCCTTATCGGCACCCGGTTCTGAAATTGATTAGTGTTCTGTGTTAGTTAGATTTTATGTGATTTTATGGTAGGTTTAATTAGAATTTGATTGGGTATGATTAAATCAGATTAAACAATGTTAAATTATTGAACCTAGCCTAATTACCATTTTGCCATGGTTAGTGGGCCATTTCATAAAATCATGTTGAGCCTTAATTTACATCTTTTCCTCACCCATTTCTTGAGCTAGCCGTGTAAGAGTGAGAGGGAAGTAGGATAGTTTTGGGTTCAAAGAGTTTTGCTTGATGAAATGGAAGAATTAAAGGATTATTTGCAAAATTGAGCTTGAACAACTTGAATTGAGGACCTAAGGTAGGGAGTTCTTCCTTCCACTTGTGTATGAGTTAATTCTTGCATGAATCATGGGAGTATAGAAATTAGAGGCAAGTCATGGGTTAAATTGTTGAATTGAAGTTTAAATCATGCATGCATGTGCACATTCTTGGGTTTTGAAGTTGTTCTTCATGAAATTTCTACATGCATGTTCATTTTCTAAGTATCATCCATGTATTCATCATGTTTTTCCACCAAGTTGCCAATTTGACCTTAGTTTGGAGAATTGAAATTCAATTTAACTCATGCACGTTATGTTTAAACTTTATTCTTGAAGTTTTACTTGAAATTGTGTTCAATTGACTCACCCTTGGGATTTGATTTTACAAATTGAGCTTTGAAACATCTTATACTATGAGTTTAGAAGTGTTTTCTAGAAAATGGGCCCAAGAGGTTGAGTTTTGAGCTGTTGAATACTTGGTTTGAGCTTGGGAGGCAAATCTGGAAATTCCAGAATTTGGCTTCCTCGCTCGAGCGAAGGATTCCACGCTCGAGCGACCATCGTTTGTTCAGAGCTCTGTTCGAGCGAAGGAATGGTGGCTCGAGCGTAAAATCACAAGCTCTCAGGTTTTTGGTGCACGCAAACGCACGCTCGAGCGAAGATCTGTATCTCACGCTCGAGCGAGCAAGCATCGGGCGTAAAAATTGAGTATCCAGTACTTTTTGCATTTTACAGACCACTCAAGCGAAGGATTCCTCGCTCGAGCGACCCCACTGTTTTGGCATGCTCACTCGAGCGAGACCCCTGTTTTCAGCAAGCTTTGAAAAATGTTATTAAGTGCATTTTTGCATCCTCATTCCATCCTAGGCATTCCTAGGCCATGTTTAAGACTCCATAAGGAGGTTAATGGTTAAACACACGCTAAGAATAACGAAGTAAGTTACGTCTAACTTGAGCGTGTGTTTCAAGCGGATAATTGTATGCGTGTTCGTGTAGGTCACGCACCTCAGGACAAGTGAAGAGCCATTTTACCATCTAGTTGGGCCGACCAATTGTTTGTGAGTAACAACTCTGTAAAGTTATGTTTAACTTTAATTATTTTCCAATGACATGAGATGATAAGTTCTGAAATACTATGTTTTGAATGAATGAATGATTGTCAAATTCTCCTTGAAATGTAAACGTGGTATCCTTAGCCGAGGCCCTCGCCCAGGGGACACAATACTGAGGCACATGGTTGTGAGGCCCTAGCTCGGGGGTTAATACCGTGGCACAGGCCCTCGCCCAGGGGAAACAATACCGTGGCACAGATATGTTACCCGGTACTGGAGGTTCCATTACGGGACTTACTATGCTTGACTAACATGATATGTTATGCTAAGGGGAATGTACCACACATGATTTGAATATGGATATGACTGTGATTCTTTTCTGATACGAATATGAATATGAATACGAATATAACTATGTTTCTGATCTGATAAGAGATTGATTTTTGATTTCTGTATTAAATATGGTCATCATTCATTAAACCCCTTTACTCTATTATTATTCATTGGGCTTTAACTCACTCCTTATATTATGTATGTAGGTGAGTGTAGACACCCCATTTTGACTGACCTTAAGACTCAGACGTCACCGATTGAGCGCTTGGTGATGTTGCATATTGTGCTCGTTCTGAGGTTGCGGAGTCACGGCTGCGAGCCTTGCCTCTGGACTTTCGGACTCTTTTGTGCCTCGCATCGGTTTGCGAACTAGGCCCTGTTTTCTTTGTTTTCTCTTCCTGAAGGGAGGGAGAGGTCTCGTAGATCATCTCTCAGTGACCGTAGGCTACGCTTCATGGTCGTAGGCCATTTTTTCCGTTTGGAGCCTAGTTTCCGGTTTTCGGAGCCATCGGCCGTGTGCCTCGGTTCGGGACCGCTTAACTACCTCCGTTTGTTCCGATTTTTGGCACACACCTTGTTTCCTCTCTTTTTAGGGACACTGTGGCCCGAGAGACCAACTTCGTGGTCGCACGCCACCTCCGGTGCCTAACGGCCTATTTTCGGGGCCTCAGGCCGCGCGTTTTGGCCCCCGAACCCTCGTTTTGCATCAGTTAGGGTTCATTTTTGGAAGATTTTAGACCAAAACAATCTTGATCAAAAGATTTTTAGACTTTAAAACCCTCTCTTTCAAAACGTTTTTGAAATGAAGTTTTTACGATGTTCCGAGGCTCGCATTTTGTCAAATGTTACGCTTTTCGGTAAACCGAGCAAGGGCAAAGTGGAAATGAATGAAAAAGAGATGAAATCTTTGAAAAATCTTTCGAAACACCTTGTCTAGGGGTTTGGAGTTGAAGAAAAGAGGAGAAGAGAAAGGAAAACTAGTTTGGGAGAAGTTCGGCATGAATCCGGGTAGGACCGAATCTGCGTGGCTTCACTGAAACGGGCATAACTCTTTGCACAAGAGGAATTTTGATGCGAGGTTGGCGCCGTTGGAAAGCTAACTTCCGGGGCTTCAATGTGGCCACATGGAGAACAAGCAAATCAGATGGCTGACCAGCTTTTTTGGTCAAAAGTGGTTCAGCATGAATCTGGGAAGGAGGAAAACATCTGCGCGGCTTCACCGAAACGGGCATAACTCTTTGCACAGGAGGAATTTTGATGCAAGGTTGGTGCCATTGGAAAGGATACTTCCGGGGCTTCATTTTACACTCAAGAATCTCCTAAAGCCAAGTCCGGTTGGGGGAGATATGGTTGGTTGAAATCCGGTTGGACCGAATCTGCGCGGCTTCACCAAAACTGGCATAACTTTTTCCACAGGAGGAATTTTGATGCAAGGTTTGCGGCATTGGAAAGCTAACTTCTGGGGCTTCATCCTAGGGGGTGGCCGGCCACCTTGACCCTTTTGACCTGGTCGGCCGGCCACCTAGCCTGGCCGGCCGGCCACCTGAACCTTTTGAACCTGGCTGGCCATTTTTGTCTCCATGAGTGTATTCCAGCTGTGCCAGCTGTTTTCCACTTAACCCATTGTCCGAGGACTTGTCCTTTTGGGGGGAAATTTGAATTGCTTTTTTCCCCCCTTTCTTTGGCCCCTCTCTCTCTATAAAGCCAGCACCTAAGCTTCATTTTGAAGGGTTAGAAAAAATTGTTTGGAGCCTTGCATACAATCCTCCCTCTCTCTCTCATCCATGCTCCAAAACCCTAAGATTTTTGCACCATTTGCACTACACCCCATAGCACCACACCCCCATCCTCCATTCCAACACTTTGAGGCTGATTTTCAAAGGCTAGGAGCTCCTCTTCTTGGTCCAAAAGCTGCTAAAGTTTGGTTCTACAAGGGTGAGTCCTTTTTTACCCTTTTCTAGTCTTTTCTTGCTTCATCTATAGGCCATACTTGCTTACATTTTTGGGCTCCAACCCAAACTGGAAATGGTCTTATTTTGAGCTTATCTTCATGTTTTATTAAGGACCTTTCTCTGTTTAAGGTCATCTGCTGTCCCTTTCCCTTTTATCTCTCTTTTGGCCCTTTTCTTGCATGATATGTTAGCCCTATTTGTAAGCATTTTTGGGCTTCAAGAAAAACTGTAAAGTGCCTTATTTTGAGCCCCTCTTCAACTTTGTTGAAGGGTTCTCCACTGTTTGAGGTCAGCTACTGCCTCTTGCCCTTTATCTTTCTTTTAGGGCCATTTTTGCATCATATTTTAGCCTTACTTGTGAGCATATTTGAGATTTGCCATAAACTGTAAAGTATCTTGTTTTAAGCCCCTCTTCAACTTTGTTGAGGACTCTTTACTTTTTGAGGTCTTTTGCTGCCCTGTTTGTTCATCCTCTCTTTTAGGGCTGTTTTTGCATGATATATTAGCCCTATTTGTGAGCCTTTTTGGACCTTGACCTAAACTGAAAAAAGTCTTGTTTTGACATCATATTCATGTTTGATTAAGGTCTATTCTCCGTTTGGGGTCATCTTCCCCTATGCATGCTTCATTCTTTCATGATTAGGGCTATGCATTAGAGCACTTGCATTGGCCATGGTTTGGCCTCTTAGCCACTGAAATCCAGTGGATTTTTAGTGGCTTTGATGTATTTTTGAGCCTCAAAATCAGAGGGGGGTGACCCCCTCTCACCTTGTTTTGTTTGATGGTCTTTTTGGCTTTCCAAAGAGGCCCTATCTTGCATGCTTTGTTGACTGATTTTAGGGCCCATTTGGTGAGTTTTAGGGCTATCATATTTGATTTTCAGAGTTAATTTTGCCATGCTTCATGTCTATCTTGCATGTGCTTAATAACCCCTTGTATGGCCCTTCAAAGGAACTCATTATTTGTGCACATGTTGGCTGCATTTCAGAGGTTACTTGGGCATGTTTTGGCATGTTTTGTTCACTTATTTTTGCTGGTTTGATGAGTTCTCACTTGCTTCATATACATGTCATGTAAACCATGTTGACTAGCCAAAATTGCATGCTATGTTAGGCCATCTTGCTCGCATCTTTTGGTCATGCTTTGAACTAGAAATGTTCACGTTTTGGGACTGCCTTGGCTCTGTTTTTATGCTTCATGGTCAAATAATGCATGCTTTGTATAGTTATAGGTCAATGCATGCGCATAGTTTTGTGTTTCAGGACCATTCCATGCATCGGGTGCCATGTTTCCATGTTTCGGGATCATTTTGCATCACGTTTCAGTACTGGAACTTGCATGTTTGTATGCCATACTTTATGCCTTGCCATGCCTTGTTAGAGTGGCATTTGTGCCTTAGGATCGGTCCTCGGTTTGCGCGCATGTGTGCACGCATCTCGAGTGTCTCATTTTTCATCTAATGGCCGCTGATGTGAGTGTGGCTGAGGTCCATTCATGTTGGCATAAGCCCATATTGCATTGTGTATGTCATTTCAATTCATAGCATTGCGTATGCTAGGTTGTATGTTAGAGCATCATGTATGCCTTGTCACATCAAGCATTGTGTATGCCGTTTCATAGCATTGCGTATGCTAGGTTGTATGTTAGTCACATTCATGTATGTCATGCATATTGCATTGTGCTTGGGATAGGAGTTAGCCCGAGCACGGGAAACGAGGGACGTTTCGTACTCCGAGTGACGGAACGTGCCTCAATTCCCGGTCACTAACACTCCGGATTATTCATGATGGAGTCTCAGTTCTGTTGTGTTTATATGTGCATTCATTTCATATTGAGTCGTGCAATTCGACTCCTCGGCCATCATGCATTGAGATGCGTGATTGGTGGCACGAGGAACGAAGCATGCATACATATGTAAAAATACATTGCCATGTCCCCTTTTTGCTCTCTATTGCAGCAAATCAGAAACCGGCAGCCTTTTGGAGCTTCGTGCGACATTCTGAGCATTAATTGTAAACAGAGGCTAATTGGGGCATCGCAGTGGATTTCCGCGCAAGGCAACTCAAGCATGCATCATTCATCATCCGGAGCAGAGTCGAGGCAGTCCCTAGCTTGCATGCTAATTTACTGCTTTTCTAGATTAATTTGTTAGTTAATTAGGGTTTTGTACTCATTTGGACTGTATTATTTATTCGGGACTGTATTATTTATTTGGACCCTCCGAGTGAGGGCACAATTGTAATAAGTGTGCGTGCGTGTGATGTATGTCTTCCAACCCCACGTCTTTCTCCCTTTTATTTACCAGCTTATGATGGTTAGATTAGGACATGTTTCAATTAGCATACAGTATGATAGCATGTTTGCATTCATTCATCTGTTTTGCATGCACCGAGCTCGGCGCATCATACTCACTGCATCGTATTTCAATTCCGAGTTGAATATATGTTAGCTGTAGCATTTCATATGCCATGTTTAGAATAGCCGAGCCTATCTTAGTTGCATTTTGCATGTGTTACATTAGGCATTTCTGTATAGTTAGGATCATGCATGGATTTCTAACATAGCTTCTGTTTTGGCTTGGAGTACTCGGTAAGTTTTATGCTTTAGCATCCTTGCATACGTGTGAGTGACTGCCATGATAGCATGCTTACCACGAGGCTATGTGCTTATGTGATATACCTGCCTGAATGCCTGTGGGTGAAGGTTGGATTATCTGAATTGGAGTAATGCATTGACTGTGAGTTTTAAGCCCACTAGATAGTGGCAAAACCATGTTTTTCTAAACCCACCTGAGGGTGGCAAAATCTGCATTTTAAGCCTACTTGCGAGTAGCAAACCACTTTCAAAAATAAACATGAAATGTTTTGTTCCAATTCAGGCGATCTAGTCTATACTTGTATGCTGTGCGCATCACATAGTAAATCTAGACTAATAATCGGAATAAGAACACATAATGTTTTCAAAACTAGATATCATGGTTAGTAGAGGCCGATCTTTGATCGGGCGAGCGGGGGTGCTCACGAAGTGACCTTCCCCAATCGTACCCAAGTTTCTGAGCCGAGGCAACTTTGGTGATGACGGACACGTGGCCTTAGGCAACGAGTCAGGGTTTCCTAAGTTTCCCAAAATAAAATATTTAGGTGGCGACTATGTATCTGGCAAAGCAGTCCATGTTTGACACTTCTTTCTAAAAATCTGTTTTCTCAAAACGATTTGCCGGATTTGGACTCTTTGGTTCAGATTAAGAACCATGACAATTTGAGTCCGAACTGTAGTGAGCCCCAAAACAAACAGAACGGGACTCACCCTCCCGGGGCGTTCGGGGACGTCTACAGTGAGCAAGTACGAGACCAGGCCCAGGGTTGATGGCCTACACCCCAGTTTTGTCAGCCAACCGTTACGTCTCCCGAGGAGGTTCCAGTTGAAGTCAATTGCCATGGCTATTTTTTTGTTTATAATTATGCTAGTCTCTGTCTGTTTGTAAAGTCAGGATCTAGAAACTACAGTCTGTAAATATTTGTGAATATTGGTGTCCCTTGACTACCATGCTTATGAATATAAATAAGTTTGACTTACTCTGTCCCATGTACGTCATCACAGCTTGTTGGACTTTGTTTATTTTGTCTAGTTGCTTCTGCAGCCCCTTATCACCTGCTAATCTACTAAGAGGCCTTTGGTAATCCGATGATCACTGGCCGGTTACGACGCTAAATCTATAGAGGCGGGTTTGGGTCGTGACAGTTCCATTAAAAGTTATATTTTAATGTAATTTTACTTCAATGTATAATTGTAATAAAAAAGAGATGAGAATTGGAGGGTCCAAAAAAATTAGATAAGTGCAAATAGCACTGAAACTTAAAGGTATGAATTTGCAATTTACCTAAAACACTAATATTATACGTAAAATTTCTTCAACTTAATGATGTGAATTGAGTTGAAGTAATCTAGCTCAACTCTTAAAATTTTCATATTTCAAGATTTTTATATGATTTCATGGCGATGAATGATTTGGAATAGGAAGACATGGGTTAGCAAAAAATTATCTAGTGTTCCGGTAAGATTACATGGTTGTGTGTAACTAATGGTTATTTTGTCATTTCTCGATATTTTTTTGATCATATGTCATTTTTCCATATTGTTTCTATATTTTTGGACTAGGAAATTCTACTTACACCACCAATTAAATTTTTTACACCCTCAAAATTTAATTTTTTAATTATATATTTTTATAATTCTTTTATTACCCTCATCCTTAACCTTTCTCCTTCTCCTTACACCAAAAACTAGGGCCAGACGTAGGGTTATCCGAACCACACAACCCACCCAACCCGAACCTATTCGCATACAAATGGGCAGTTTTGAAAATACAATGCGGACGGATGTGGTTTAGAATATGACATGATTGCGGGTTGTGGATTTAACCCACACCCGCAAGAACCCGTCCACACTTAGACTTTTTTATTTTTAATTTTTATTTTTAACCTGGACCGTTATTATTGTATTATTGTATTTTGGATAAATATAAAAGTTAATGAAGAATTACTTTTAGGTAAGCTTAGAATTTTAAATGATTTTACTTTAATTGTATTGTTGGGTAGTAGATAGTGAATGAGATTGATGATCTAGTTTAGGATTTTGAAAGATGTGCTTGTGTTAGTTTATGATTTGTTTTAAAAGTTTAGGATTTTGAATGATTTGTTTGTGTTAGGAATTGATTTTGTTGTGTTTTTAATTTTATAAATTTTAATTCATTAATTATTAATGTTGGAGTATTTTAGAAAATGGGGGGAAATGGTCCAAAATAAATATTTACAAAATGAGAAAAAAAAGGCTCCAAAATAAATTTGTAAAGAAAAGAGTCTAATTTGCAAACCGCCCGAAGCCGCCCGTACATCCGCGAACCCTATCCACACAAACTGCAACCTGCATTACGGGCAGTTGCGGGTTGAATTTTCTCCAAACCGCAAATATGCGGGTGGGTCCAAATTGATCTGCAAACCATTCAAAACCGAACTGCGACCACTCCTACCCAAAACTAAGGTAACGTTTGGTTTAGTTTTAGAATCATGATTTGAGAATGAAGTTGTATTTTGAGTTTGTAAGTTGTTGAATTATGATTTGAAAAGAGAAAATTTGTTTGGTTATGAGTTTTGAATTGAATTTTGAATTTAGTTTTGAATTTTTGAAATGATTTTTGAAATGAGAAAGTTGTTTAGTTATGAGTTTTGAAAAGAGTTTTCAAAACTTAATTAAAAAACTTATAACTCATAACCAAACACACAATTTAAAACTCAATTGAAAATTTTATTCAAAACTCATAACCAAACTCGTTTTAAAATTTAATTCAAAAAAATAATTATTGAAAAAAAATAAATTTTTTATTTAAAAAATTAAAAAAATATATTATTTTTTGTTTTAAAAAATATTCAGCTAGTACTTTATAAAATTACTTTTGATTGTATTTTTTTTAATTGTTTTGTTTAAAAGCAGTCTTAAAAAAAATTCTATATTTAAAAAATATCAAAAACAAATATAAATTTTTTGTTTTCAAATAATATGTTGTAATTGCCAAAAAAAAAAAATTGGTCAACCGACCGGACGTCCGAAGGGATACCTAGGCGAACGACCTGGTAGACTCAATCCGCAAATTCAAAATTCAAAAACTCTACTCTACCAAACATGTATTGAAATGTGTAGTCGAATATAGTCTTGGAATCAATTTTTGAAAATTTAAATCAAACATAGTATTCAAATATAAGGGTGGAATTATGATTTGAAACTTAAACTAAACAGAGCCTCAGAAATTCTAACCCTAATTCTCCCCCATCGCCACCATCTCCATTGGCCCACTACCGGCGCCGCCTCTCTACCACCATTTCCCTCTACCTAGCCCCCTCCACTTCACTCATTTCCTTCATGTATTACATAGTTTCAGATAACTCGTGTATCAAGTGTAAGCGTTTGATATAAATACTAGATTTTGAATCAAACCCAGACCTAAACAACATTATTAGACAAGAGAGACAATGGAAGCTGCAGTGGTGAGAAGACAGACAATCAAACCATCTCACCCAACTTCTCCCCACCTCCACCATGTTTGACTCTCTTTTCTCGATCAAATAAACTCGCTAATTTTTAGTTCATTAATCTATTTCTACTCATCGTTGTCGTCAAATTCAGAAACCAACAACAAAAACCCATTAGTAGAAAGACTTGATTTGCTAAAAAAATCACTTGCAATGACATTGGTCAAGTTCTACCCATTTGCCGGGTAGTTCAAAGACGATCTTCTCTCCATTCACTACAATGACGAAGGTGCTCACTTCTTTGAAGCCCAATCCAATTGCCAACTCTTCCTTTAGATCTGTTAGGGTTAGGGTTAGGGTTAGGGTTTTTTAGGTTGTGGGTGTAAAGAGAAGAAGGAAGGTTAGGGGTGAGGGTAATAAATGAATTATAGAAATTATAAAAATATAAAATAAAAAAATTGAATTTTGGGGATGTAAGGAGTTAAATTTGTGGTGTAAGTAGAATTTTCCTTTTGGACCATGTAAGTACATAGATCATTGCTATTAGTTGGACATACTGTCAAATCAGGATCCTCTCTTTACCTCCTTACTTGCTGGGTCATTGGATCCATTTTTTGGCCCAAATTTGATAATCTGAACCGTTTACATTTTAAGATTTGTTGAGTATATCATATCTGTAAAAAATCAAGTTGATTGGATATCAGAAAATATGTGTTCGGAAAACTATTTATAAATTTTTTAAAAAAATGGTTTTTAGTTCGATGATGCGAACACGTAGTTTCTGATATTCGATCAACTTGATTTTTTATAAGTATGATATACTCAACAAATCTTAAAATGTAAATAGTTCGAATCATCGAAATTGGGCCCAAAAACGGGCCCAATGGCCCAACAAATAAGGAGTCAAGGAGAGAGAATAAGGAGAGGATCCTGATTCCATACTGCCATCGTAAAATTTCCAAAAGATTCGATAATTACTCTATTAGAGTCAACCAAAATCACAAGTAAACTTAGATGAAAAAAAAAAAGGGAACCCGCTAATTGTGCTGTAAACTAGCTTTATGAATAGTAATAACAAATAATTGGTATAATCAAATCACAAATAGAAAAAAAAATGTGATTGTCATTGGACTTTTGGAGATTGATTGGCCCCTATAATTCTAGTCCCTCCTTGAAAATTTCATTACCATGTTTGGATCTTCCTATTTTTTCTTTTTTCATTTTTCCCTGATATCCATTCATTCCCTTTTCTTTTCACTAAATCAACAAACACATAATGTTGTTTGATAATTATAATTGCATTTCTAGAAGGGAAGTTAAGTAAAACCGAAAGTTACACAAGCACCAGTTAAAAATCTTTAAGATCCATTGATTACATAATTGAGCTGGATTACTTGCACTAATTTGATTGACATCATTAACTTGAAGAAAATCAATTTAGCTTTTGGTGACTTTTCTTCAGGTTGACATTATTAAGAGTCTAGCTGCGAGCACAGAAATCGCGGTTATAGAATCAGTTACATAATTGAGCTAGGTTACTTGAACTGATTTGATTGACATCATTAACTGAAGAAAATCAATTTAGCTTTTGGTGACTTTTCATGAGGTTGACATTATTAAGAGTTCTGCTACAACCATAGAAATCGATCATAAAATAAAAAACGAATAAAATCTCACGAGATTTGTTAGTGAGCTCACTTTTAAAAACTGTTATTCATTCATATATATCCTGTATTCGATTTATGTGTTTGTAGATTTAGGGTTTGTTTGGCAAGTAGGTTTGGGTTAAAATAGTCACATAAGATAAAATTAGCTTTTTAGCCAAATAGATAAATTGTTACATTCAATTTATACTTATTTTGTTTTTTATCTTACAAAAGTCAAAAAAGTCAAAAAAATTTATCCCAAACGAGATTTTTTAGTCCCAAGCTAAAATAGTAAAAAAACTAAAAAACCAACTTATATCCCAAACGAGCTCTTATTCAAAGGTAAAAGTTAGGTATTATGAGTGTGTAAACAATACACACTTTTTGATTGCTGTAAAAATAGCGAAGCCTACCATTTTGGGTGGAATAATTACATTTTTTTGATATAAAATTCTCATTTTTCGATCAATCATATTTTGTGTATTTAAATGGTGGAATAATTACATTTTTTTGATATAAGATTCTCATTTTTCGATCAATCATATTTTGTGTACTTTTCATACACTAAGAAGTGTGTGAACGATTTATTTTTCATTGCCTTCTTAGTGATTTATCAAAAAAGATTGTTTGGTTTCGTTTTCCTGAAAACAGTTTTCAGAAAATTCTACTTTCTTATTTTTCGTATTTTTTTGTTTTTATTAAATTTTTAAATATTTTAAGCATTTTTTATTTTTATTTTTAGACACACTTAACATAAATACACATAAAAGTATAATTTTTGTAAAAAAATCTTTTAAAAATTCAATAAATACCAAAAATACAAAAAAAAATATGAAAATTTAGTATATTTTTTGTATTTTTATGTATTTTTTAATTTTTTAAAATATTTTTTCACAAATTTTTTATTTTTTAGATACATCTAAGTAAGGTGTATCTAAAAAAGTAAAAAAAAAAAAGTTTAAAATCTTAAAAACATTCACTAAAAACAAAAAAATACGAAAAACAAAAAACTCAGTTTGCAAAAAACTTAATCCAGAAAATTCAAACCAAACACACTGAATACTGTTCTTACCATCTTTTTATATCATTTTTAGTATATCATCTTATTTGTTATTACTATATCAATAATGTGTTGACAAATAAGGTAATACAGTAACAAAAATGATAGAAACCCTCTTTTCCTTAACTCTCACAACCCCCCCCCCCTCACAGACATATGTCAATGAGTGATAGGAAGAAAATAAAATAAAATAAAAAGCAAAAAGTTGACAAATCTAAATACATTGGGAGTGGTGGGAATAAAGGAAAAATAAGGTCTCCATCTTTTTCCATGCAGTAAATGTGATATAAAAAGATAAATATAACAATAGTCTTAAGAGAAAGAGGCATTTGTTGACATGTAAATGACAAGTTAAGATTGTCAATTATTTTTATTTTCCCCTAAACTCAAAAGCCACGCATAATACAATGTATCTTGTGATTCATGCTTGCTGTACACCATTTTTATTTACTTGAATTAGAAAAGGTTGTACAAACAAATATTTTTAACAAACTCTTTTTACAAACTATTGTGGCATGTAATTGTACAAAGTCTTGATATTTAAAATAAAACATGCTATAATTAAGTGATAGGAATAACTCACTGTCATTATCAATTTGTAAAAAATGTTTGTAAACAATATATATATGGCTTCTTCTTAAGTGTGCAACCCACAAAAGGTGTAAGTGGGTTGCACACCATGTGTCACTCACACAAAAGGTGTAAGTGTAAGGTGTAAGTGTAAGTGGAAGGTATAAATGAAATGTATAAGTTGCACACCATGTGCCACTTACACAAAAGGTGTAAGTGCAAGGTAAAAAAGGTGTAAGTGTAAGGTGTAAGTGAACACAAAAAGATGTAAGGTGTAAGTTGCACACTATAGCATTACCCTATATATATATATATATATATTTATAGTATTACTCTATTGAATTGATAAATTGCATTCATTTATGAAATGGTTTGACATGAAATGTGATAGTAAAAACGAATATGCCTTGTACTTTGTTTCTTTTTTCTCTTCTTTTCTTCTTCTTCTTTTTATTTCTTTATTTTTAAATTTTTTTAAGTTTTGTGTTTTATTTTCATTTTAGGGTTAAAAGGAACAAATTAGTTAGATTTTTTTTCTTGATGTTTTTGTTTGTCAACCAATAGGATATTAATTACAAATATGAGAATTACATCAAATTAGATATGTAGAGGCATAGTTTGAAAGCCAATAACTACTAAGATCAACAACCACTCAAATTGAAAATAAACAATTACAGACAACTCTAAGGATATATCATTAATTTTTATAGTTAGTAAAGAGTAATCAACTGAACTAGGATAGTTGGTTAAATCAGTTAGACTACAGCTTCAATGTCTAATAATAAAAAAAAAAAAAAAAAAATTTGGAATGATCTAAATAAGTGCACTTTTTGACTTTTTATAAAATATGGGTTGGATTTGAAATGATGTGATAGAGAACTAATGTGACTTAAATAAGATAATGTGACTTAAATAGGATAGTAACTTTTTAATCTTTTTAAGTTATGACAAATAAGGCCTGAATGAAAATTTCCAAAGTAAATTTTGAACGGTATAGGCCACAAAAAGGTGAAAACCATATTTATGAAAAGAATAAATTATACAAATCAATAGATTTTATAATTTTATTATATTAACGGATGTGACATAATAAAATTTTTAAATTTAAATACAGCTTATTAAGTTAAAAAAAATTACAACTTTTTAAGTTTATAAAGTATTACTCTTATTAAAAAGGGTGCTTGGCTCATAAAACCGAGTGTAAATTTTATTTGGCCACAAATTTATATGTAAAAATATTTTATCAATAAGGATAAACTTATACGAAATAACCAAATTGTCCATTCTCCATTCAACGGTCGGTGGAGTCGCACTTGGAGTCACGATTATAATCTTTTCACTTTTATTTTTTCGGATAATATTAGAGGTATTAAATTTTTTATCAAATAAATGATCAAATGTATCACATTTGGTTTCAGTGTCGAGCTTCGTTTTCATGGTCGGGGCTTCAATAGGGTTTTGATGTTCTCTCATTCGGTTCTGTGTTGCCGTCAGATTGTATCTTCGCGTCCACATTGACGCACTCGAAGCGACTGTGTTTTTTTGGGAAATTCGACTTCTTGGTGTTCATTTGTTAGCGCCCTGCCTCACCACAATAAAATTTACCAAAGTGTATTTCTTACACCAAAAAATAAAAATCATAAAACCTAATGTCTTATATCCATTTTAAAATGACCTTTCACTAATTTTCTCTTTTAATTACACATTACAAAAATGTATAACACGCAAGTGAAAACCCATGACATGCGGAACTGATTTGGTGCACATATGATAGCACTAAAGCTAGACAAATACCAAGTTGGGCTGGGTTTAGACTAGGCCTAAGGTAAAAAAACATATAAAATTTTTCATATCCAAGCCCAACCTACCTCCAGTAGAGGTGTAAATTTGGTTTAGTCAAGCCCGTCCATCTGGGCTCGGGCTCGGACTCGGGTTGGGCTTAGTTCATGTCGGGCCTCACAGCCCACTCGGGCCCAGGGGTCAAGTTTCAAAATTATAGCTCACGCTCAAGCCTAGAGTCCCGGGTTAGACTTGGACTCGGGCTCGGGCCTAACCCGCGTCGGATCCTAAAATGGTATTACAATTTTGAGCAAAAATTCATATATTAAATAAAAATTGAAAAATCTAAAATCTCCAAGATTTTGATTTTGTAATTATATTTTAATTTAAAACAATAAATAATACTCCCAATCAAATAATTAAGACAAAATGACACAACGATTTAACGTGAAAAAATCACAATTGGAGCACCTCCAATTGTAGTAAAAAATCACGGCCAAAATCACAAAGCAATCCACTAAGAAAACAAAAAAGAATTACATAAGTGTAATATCAATTACCTAGCGAATCCAAGCCAGAATTGAACCAATGTGCCTCTTTCACTACCGTCTTCACCTCGAAATTGTCTTACCCAACGTTGAATCCACAATACTAATGTCGAATCCACAACGATGAGTCACTTCGAAATCCACCAAAATTTCAAGCCCAAATTTTCCGGAATTCACCGAAGAACAACTCTCTCTTTTGTGAATAAAACAAAATAAACAAACCTCTTGATGATATTGATATAAAGTTCATGGATCCATTGATTATTATTAAATTATCAAGAAAACACTCATAAAACACCATCAAATATAAAACACTTATTTTTTCTTCCTTTCTAAAAATTTGGATCGCACAAACCCTAAAAACAGCGAGCATCACACTTTATAAAAAATAGGATCGTGCAAACCGCTCATACGATGTGACTAAAGGCGGCGTGAAACATATAAGCTGATTGCTCGAGCGCAACTTTCACTGCTCGAGCTGTGAAACTTTCTTCCTAGAAGTTCAGGCGCTCTACAAAAATACTAGATGATCATTTTCTTCGCTCGAGCACACAAATGACCGCTTGAGCGGTCAAATAATTTTGATTGTATTTTGACTTTTTGCTTCGGGACCCCCGTACATAGTCAACAAAGTGGTAAACATGAAAGGATTAAGATTACAAACTCCTATGAAATGCACAATTCTGATTAAATTCACATCTAAACACTCATAACCTCACAGAAATAAAAGAACAAATAAAATTACAAAAAGAAATTTTGTCAAACAAAATTACCAATTAAAAACCTAACAAAAACAAATTAAAAACTAAAAATTATAATTTTGTAGTCAAGTTGACATTAAT
Source organism: Camellia granthamiana (assembly GCA_036172215.1). NCBI lineage: Eukaryota > Viridiplantae > Streptophyta > Magnoliopsida > Ericales > Theaceae > Camellia > Camellia granthamiana. The sequence goes on from CM069914.1 coordinate 38,717,081, forward strand.
ATTTAGCCATGACATCTTAGGTATGAATTTTTTATTTTATTTTAAAGGATTTTTTTTGTATATATATAATCAAATTGGGTAGAGCTACAAGTACCATTTTCAAATTTGACTCATTTAATTAGCAATTGAAAATTTTATTTCACCTTACAAATATTAAATATCAAATTTAAAGTTTTAAAAGTGTAATACTATTATAATCTAAAAATTAAATTTATTTTTTAAAATTTAATAATATAACAATCTATTAAAACATCTAAAATAACTTGTTTATATTTTTTCTAATCTTCGGTGAATTAACTATTTTATACTTTGTCTTAAAAAATAAATTTATATATTATTTTCTATTTTAAAAGTACAAATTAAAATTGAGAGACTGAACCGGCCATGTGCAGTGAATATAATAAAGATCCTTGTCAATATATGCACTATTATTAGTCACGTGTGGAAGAACATAACATCAACAATAACATCAATGGATGACCTACCAATTATTCTATTGTCTACTTAATGGGTTTGTTATGGGCATGATCTTGATGTTTTTTAAAAGCAAAAATAAAAATAAAAAAGTTATCCAGTCTGTTTGGTTTGAGTTTTCTGAATTTAGTTTTTTGAAAATTAATTTTTTTAGTTTTCATTTTTTTTATTTTTAATAAATATTTTTTAAATTTTAAACATTTTTTTTAACTTTTTTAGATGCACCTTACTTGGATGTATCTAAAAAGTAAAAAATTTATGAAAAAATATTTTAAAAAATTAATAAATACATAAAAATACAAAAACTGTAATGAATTCTTGTATTTTTTTTTTTTTATATTTTTGGTATTTAGTGAATTTTTAAAAGATTTTTTTTATAATTTTTTTACTGTATAGGTATATTTATGTTAAGTGTGTCTAAAAAGTAAAAAAATTACTTAAAATATTAAAAAAATTCAGTAAAAATAAAAAAACACAAAAAATAAGAAAATAAAATTTTTTAAAAAATATTTTTTAAAAAATAAAAACAAGCAAGGTAATCACTTTTATTGGTTTTGCATTTTCTCCCTCATGTAAATGAGTGAAATAAAAAATGAAATGAATCACACCCTTCACAAGCTTAAGCTACAAGCTAGTAATACATGCATGGGTGTGTGTGAATGTGGATTCTTTTCAAACCTAACTTTATGTTGTCAACAAAGGCTGCGTTTTGGTGCTTCTTTTTGCTGCAAAATTGACAAAACCAAACTCAACTACTTTTTTTTTGGGTTATTATATATATATATATATAAAATATAAACCAAGTAGTTAAAATCTAAAAAAAAGAGACCACTGTCTCGTGTGCCTCAACATTTTGGTGGAGGCTGCCCCCATATGCTTTTTGGGCCCTTTGCACAATTTATTTGACTTTCAAAGGTTTTTAGTTATGGGTTTGTCAAAAAGACAACTATTGTATAGGACACCACATCTTGTTCTTATAGGTTAGGCTTGATATGTTTTTCATTTTTAATTTTTTTTAAGAAAAATAACTTAGACCGCCAGTGGGATGACCCCCACCACTCCTATTGATTTTTAATTGACTGAAATTTTATTTTTTTGGGTCTTTCTCTCACAGACCCCCACGTGGGGGTGGGGGTGCTGGGAGTCTGGAGCAGCACTGTTTTTTTAATGGTAGGTACAAATATGATGAAACTTTTAAATAATTTGATAAATAAAAGAGTTATTTAATAGTTTTGAACAATCTGATGAATAGAAAAAAAAAAATAGTAGTTATTATATGCAACAATTACCTAAGAATATTTTTAGGTAAAAAATGACAATGTTCACACCAACTAAAGTGTATGATTTTATATTAGAACTAGTGGTGGGTGCAAACATAATAACGTGTTTGTAATTTTATATTAAATTTTTGAGTTGTTTTAATGAATAGGAAAAATGGTTGAGTTGTTTTAGATGGTTTGATGAATAGGAAAAATGGAATAACAGTTATTAAATGTGAAAAGAAAAAAAAGTGTGACAACATTCACACCAAATAACATGTACACTTTATATTACGGAACATATAGATGTATACTTGTATAAAGATGTTTCATTCAAGACAGATCTCCAAAATTTGTCAAAAAAATTTCTTGCATTGGTTTGGAAACTGCAGTTCCTTTCCTTCTGTTTTCTCACATTTTCTTTTCTTTTCATTTTTTTTTTTTTTGGAGTGTCTTTGTTTTTGTTTTGTTTTGTTTTGTTTTTGTTTTTGTGGTAATTTGGTGAATGAATTGTTTTATAGTTTTGCTTCTATAGATTGACACCAATTTAAGTTTATGACATCTTTGCTTGTTTTAAAAAACAGAAATATGCATGAATTGCTTTACCTACTTTGCAACAAATACTGGTAGGGGAAAAGCCTTTTGGGCCTGCTCAGTCCAGATACAGATAAAGCCCAGCCTGTTAAAACTTGGGCACGTTGGACTTAGGGTACTCTGTCACATTAGACCACTAAGATTTAGAGGAAATAGCATTTTAAAGTGATAGTCCAAAGATTATTGCACTACATGGTGAAATTTTTTTCCGTGCAAGTTGGACACATAAGAAAAAATTACACCTCATGAAAACAAAATTGTTTTTTCACTATCTAATTGAAATGTAATTTTTCTTAAAATTTAATGTAAAGCTAGGGTGGGCATTGCCTAGACTATGTTAGGCGAATCCGATCCAATCCGATGCCACATCAAGCTTAAGAATTTTATCTCATATTCATAAATTATATTACAATCCTATGTCCACACAAAAAATTTATATATTAAGTATAAAATAAATATTACAAAAACTAAATATGAACAACTTTGTAGTTGAGTCGACGTCAACACCAGTGTTTTTTTAAATTTTTTTTTTTATTTTATAGTTTCTATTAGTGTATTTTGTACAAATTCTGCTTACAAGTTAGATAAATTAAAAATTGAAAAATACTAATTATTTTGAACTCACAAGAGATATTTTTTTTAGTTTCTTATTTTTGACTTAAAAAAAAAAAAAAAAAACTACAGCCAACAAATCCATATTTCACAAATATGTTTCAATGGTGACTCATTGTTAGAGTTCACCCTCTATAGGTAAGCTATGATGGGTGGGCAACAAATTTTATTGCTAGCTTTATATAGTAAAACAAAAGTGAAGAGATAGTCATAATATTTTTTCCCCTAACAAATCTAATCTTTTGAACACATAAACTACAAAATTAGGTGTACTATATATCTTTCAATGGGTCCACTAATTAAATTTACTTTATATTTTTGATAGATTTAACTAATCCACTTTAATTATGTTAATCGATGCTATAAAAGTCGGTGTATGTCCATTAATTTTATTTTATTTTTTATTGACATCTAGGAACTTGAATAACAATTTCGATTCCATTGATCAAATAACTACCATGATAGTGACTGCGGTTTCGGTGTAACCTAGCTTATCTTATCGAGTATGATGTCTTAAGATATCCTATTACTACTTATAATATATTATTTCAATGGAATAATTAGCCGACATTATAGAGATCGAGAGATTACAATAATATTTTTTGTACATGTTAGAATATCTTAATTAAGAACCATACTTAGTTAAAAGTTTAATACGGATAACGATGTTGACCTCGTGCTAAGAGTCCATTGTTTGGCAGGTGGGAAAATGTAACATTTTTCTTGCCAAGAACACCAACATCAATTTGAATATATGTCTTGTGGGTTAGTTTTGATTCTTTGGAAATTTTTTAATGGTTTTATGGTTTTGGCTTTGGGATTCTTGGAAATGAAAATTGTGGATTTGATGAGAAGAACAAGAGTTGTGAAACTGACATATCTTGGTTTTTAGCTTTACCCTAGAATTAAAAAGGGCAAATTACAAATACCCCTCGAGATTTGGTGAAAATACAGATTCTCCCCTGAGGTTTGAGAAATTACAAATTATCCCCGAGGGTCAAATTTGCATAACAAATTAGGGGAGAATCTGTATGAAAATAAAAACCTCAGGAGGTAATTTGTTATGAAAATATAAACCTCAGGGGGCGGGATGTAATTTTTCAAACCTCAGGGGGGAATTTGTATTTTCACCAAATCTCGAGGGGGTGTTTGTAATTTACCCAATTAAAAATTATAATAATACTCAAAACAATACTTACATAACTCTTGAAGTTAGTACACTAGGTTTTTTTTTTTTTTTTTTTTTTTTTTGGTTACTTCCTACAAAGTGTTAAAAACTAAATTCCCACTTTGCATAGGTGGGATTTTCTTTGGTTGAGTTGGCTCAGAACTTGCAGTCATGTACTTAGGTTTTGACACCAAACTTTGACATATGAGAGGGTATTTTCAGACCACCCATGCAAGATTTGTTATTGCAAGATAAGTAATTCCAGCCATATTCTAGCTTTTGGCTGTCCTTTATTAACATTTATTTTGCTTTTTTAAAATTTTAAAAAATTGATGCATCTAACAAATATTTAAAATTTTGGTTTTGGTTAGTGAGAAAGTTAAGTGGGCTCTTAGCTTTTCTTAGCCAAAAATGAACGATCTTTTTTATTTATTTTTTGACTTATTGTGGGAGCCGTTTTTAGGTGCCCAAGCAACGCCGAATATAATGGCATTTAGCACGGCGACCAATGGTCCCATTTCTTGGTAGTCGAGCCGAATAGCAATCAATATATTTGGCGTCTCATCCAGTTGCCAATCCCTCTCCATAAAGCATAGTGGAAGCGTAGGTCTTGATGGAACGCATAGTACGGGATAAAAACCTAAATAAAGAACTCTATAAAAGGAGATGGAGGGCTTAATGATCAAATATGTGAGAAAAACACAGTTTACTTAGACATAAGATATTTAGAGTGGGAAGACTAACTACACTGTCAGAGTGTTAATTCCGGCATCCCCCGACCAGAGTTGATTTTCTATTTTAGATGATTATCAGGAGACTGCTTCAAGATCTGTCTGGATAAAGGAGTATTCCAAATCCATTTCTCCACAATTGGCGCTGTTTGTGGGAATACTCAAACTCATCCATGACAGACCTAACGCAAGACCTTCCGCTTATAGATGATAATGTTACACTAGGAATAGTGCATGGGCCAAAAAACATGCCTATACGAAGAGCTCTGAACTTCGACTCGCTGACTCCGTTACCTTCGTCCTCAGCACAGAATGTCATGCAAACCCTGATCGACCAAGCAAAATGAAATGAACAACAGATGGAGGATATGACAGCTAATAACGAGCGCCTACACCAGGAATTAGCCATATCCCAACACGCGCCACAACATGCCAGGGGTCAGTCGCCAAAGAAGAAGGCAATACAACATCGCCGCCCTCAAAGAAAAGATAAAGAGGGTAACAACTTAGGGTCATCAGGCAAGGAACCCAGAAAGCGGGGTTGACCAGATACCTCAGATTCATCGGGCGACAGCCCACAAGTGCGGCACAAGCATAACAGTAGGAGCGATGACTTTTACAAGAAGGAGCACATTTGTTCGAAGGCCATTCTGTCGAAGACATTCCTTTTGATAAACACTTGGTCGAATAAACATAGAGTGCTCTACTTGAGCAATTCATAACGCGCGCAACGGTAGCTTGTTTTTTGACAAATGTTTCCGCATATGCCTCATATGAATAAATGTCGAATACGTTGAATTAGTACATAATCAAACCAGCATGTTTTAATTAGTACATGAGACGAATTTAAATCATGGTCAAACAGAAAGAAGCATCAAAGCCATTTTCATTAATAAACTGATCCAGTACAAAAGTCACTTTATACATGAAACAACAGGCCCCATTAAAAACAAAAAGCAACACAAAATAACCAAATCAAAACACACACCAACAAAGTCCTTAATGGTGCTACTTACAAAGTCAATTGTATTATCTAATCTACTCTAATTGGTAGCAAATCTTCATATCTTCTTGGGGTCTGACTCTAGGGGCTCCACTTCCTCTTGTTCGTAGGAAATCGGCAGGTCGAGTGTGACTTTTGCAGCCGTTAAGGCTTTGAGCCACCTGTGTTTGAATCCCCTGTTCTTGAACTTCAAGGCCTCATCGGCGTATAGCTCTTTGGCGGCTAATTCTCCAGCGTCAAAAGCCACATTTTTCGCTTCTTCAGCTGCTGAATGAGTTTTTTGTAGTTTGACCCTGAGATTCTCCAACTCCGTTTGCATCGTTTGCAGAGTGGACTCTGTTGCGTTAGCTTTTTCTTCGGTAGCGCAACACAACAGATCCACATACTTGGTTTTCTCTTCTTCCGCTACGGCTCTGGCACGCTCCTCTTCTGCTTTTTTGGCTTTGGCTTCAGCCTTCTAAGTGGCAATTGCCAAATCCGTAATAGCTGATTTAGACTTGATCTGCTTGTTCTCTACCTCAGTCCTTAATGAATTGATTAATTCCACAGCATCATGTTAGCGACAGCTGATTTCGACAATACATTTGGCAGCTTGCAATGAAGAAGGCAGTGAGCCAAAAATAATATGTAGAAACCAAAACAAAAAGGCGTATAAGGCACTTACCATAATGGTTGACTGTGCAGCTAAAACAACCAAAACCATGTTTGGTTTGGCTCGAAACGCAGCCTTGTCAATCGGAAGGGCAATTGCTGTGGTAACACCTAGCGCCACTGTAGGATCCTTCACTGCAGAGGCGTCGGTCAAAATTAATGAGCCCTTAGCTTTCGGCCGAATAACGAATGACGCCGAGAGATCGACAGGGGCAGAGGGCCTCAGCTTCTTCTCCAATGGTTGCTCTGCCACTTCGAAGGCTTCGGTTTCGACGGGACATTTCTCACCCCTTTGCTCGGTAGGAGGGTCCTCTACGGTCGTTTCAAGGGTGGTTTGCGTCGATTCAACTAGTTCGGTCTGCGCAATTTTAGTCACCAGCTGAGGTTCCTGACTTTCTTCAGAAGTTGTCGTCTTTCTCCATGTAGCCAATTTTTCGGCGTTTCTTCTTCTGACAAATTACATAAGGGATTTGCCCGCCATATCCTCAAAGCCGAGTCCAAGAAAATCGTCCAAGTCTAAAAAAATATCTTCTTCCAGGGAGCTTCCAATGTCGACTCACTCGCTAGAGCCAACTTGTTCAAAATTAAAAAATCGTTCCCTAGATTCTTTAGTTTGAGGAATGTTCAATTTGGCGCCTTCGACTCGAACTTTTTCGACGTTGGCCATTTCTATTATGTAGACTTGGCCCATGTCCTGCTCAGCCTCTTCGTCGCCGTTGCAAGCTTGGTCACTCTTAGATGATTCCCCAATGCTGATACCCCTTAGATGGATGAAACTGGAAAACATGAGAACTGCAAGTTGCTGTTCGCCTCTCGTAACGGGAATGTGGTCGGCTACCAAGAAAGTGGAATAAGATGGATCGTATAGAAGTAAAATATGCGCGGCCCGGCCTTGTCCTTGTAAATTCGGCCGACCGACAAAGTCTAAGGCCGTTTTCACTTGGGCAAGCACCGGTTCATCTATAGAGGCGAAGAACCTTTTGAGATTGTTACCTGCACAAGAAAGGAATGTCAAAACTAATAAAAGCCGAATAAAAATAGAAGTCAACACGGATTAATCGGTAACCCGGTTCCCCTTTGTGCCTGGGTATGGAAGTTTGGCGATCTTCTCCTTCGCCAAACTTCCAATTGCCGTGAACGGCCACCAATACATCACCCACTATTTTGACAGAGTTGGCAAGCATGGTGACCAGATGGTGATTAGTGTCTTTAGCTTTGAGGAAATATTGCCCTAGGTGACTAGATAATTTGGCAAGCATGGTGACCAGATGGTGATTGGTGTCTTTAGCTTTGAGGAAATATTGCCCTAGCTGACTAGATAATTTGGCAAGGATGTAACAGTGCCGAATGGCCGAAATCCCTAGGTCAAGGCGGAGGCGGGGGTTTAACTCTATCATACCCATTACGATTTGGTAAAAATTAATGTTTGGTTGGGATGGGATTAGACCTCAATGACGTAGTACAAACCTAAGGGTGGGGTGAAGAGGTAAACAAACGCCTCCTTCGGCAATCGCCAAGAGAGGAAAAACAATGATATTTTCGTTAGTCCTCTCCAGGTCGACTTCATTATCCCCAACTAAAGATAACTAAACGCCGTCGAGGATAGAAAACTGACGACGAAAGGTTGTGACTCTATCTTCAGAAAGAAGAGCCTTCAGGTGATTCACCATGGGAGGACCGGAGTGACATGAGAAAGAGAAAGAAATGCGAGGGACCGAAAATATAAAAATAAAAGACAATGGAGCTCAGAAAACTTACGGACAAAAGAAAGGGTTGCAAGCAAGAAGGAGAGCAAGAAGGTTGCAAGGGGAGTCCTTGAGTTAGAAGAGCATAAGTCTTGAACGAACAAATGTTGAACTCTCATACGAAATGAAGGGGTAGAAAGATTTCAAAAACGCATTAAATGAGAGGAGAGTACGAGGAGGTGGGAAGCAACAATCATTTTTTCATCACGTCTTTTCTAGCACGATAGCATTGAAAAGGCACATTCGTCGCATTCCCAAATCCCAACGCATTTGAGATGTCGACCCTTTAACAACTGAGTCTACCTATTACACGGAACGGCGCATAGCCGACTACTCGAGGGGCAATTGTGGGAGCCGTTTTTAGGTGCCCAAGTGATGCCAAATATAATGGCATTTAGCACGGCGACCAATGGTCCCATTTCTTAGTAGTCGAGCCGAATAGCAATCAATATATTCGGCGTCTCATCCAGTTGTCGATCCCTCTCCATAAAGCATAGTGGGAGCATGGGTCTTGATGAGATGCATGGCAGGGGATAAAAACCCAAATAAAGAACTCTACAAAAGGAGATGGACGGCTCAATGATTAGGTATGTGAGAAAAACACGGTTTACTTAGACAAAAGATATTTAGAATAGAAAGACTAACTAGATCGTTGGAGAGCTAATTCCGGCATCCCCCGACCGGAGTTGATTTTCTATTCTAAGTAATCATCAGGAGATTACTTCAAGATCTGTCTGGATAATAGAGTATTCCAAATCCATTTCTCACTACAAGAAAAGCCCTTATAAAGCACGAAACTTTTTGCGACGGCACGTATCCCATCGCAAAAATGATCTTTTGCGAAAGCATTTTAAACCATTGTAAATAAATAGCTTTTGCGACGGTAGTTACCCCATCGCTAATAAACATACAAGAAAAAGTGTGATAAATACGGAAGTATTTGCAATGCCTTGTGTACTGTCGCAAAAAGAAATTTTTTGAGATGAGAGAAATTTACTGTCGCAAATAGTGGACAATTTGTGATGCAAATTATCCATCGCAAAAAAACCCTTATTAAAATGGCGTCGTTGGATTTATCATTTGTGACGGTTTAAATATACCGTCACAAAAAGTAATGAAAAAATTTTGATATCCCGCTCCTCCCATTGGCGCTCGATCATTTTCCTCCAAAATTCCTAAAACTTTGAAGCAAGATCATTTTCCCCCAAAATCCCCAAAATCCCTAAGATCGTTTTCCCCCAAAATCCCTAAAACTAGTTTCTTGACGAGCGACGACAGCGAGTGTTCGTCGACAGTCTCTCTCTCGACGAGCGATGACGGCTAGCAGTCTCAATTGCTCTTGACGACAGCTAGCGATGGTGCGGTGACAGCACATTACGATCTCCCTCTCGACGACGGCTAGCAGTGGTGCGACGTCTCTGTCTTTCTCTCACGCAAGCTCAATTAATCTCAATCGCTCCTCTCTCACTTACTCAGCGAGTGACGCCTGTATGCTCTTTCTCTCTCTCTCTCTATATATATATATATATGTATTATATATGTCTCCTTAGAATGCACATTTCGTGTGTTCCTTAGAATGCTTTTTTTGGGTTCCTACTTCTGCTGATATTCATGAAAGACAGGCATTGTGCTATGTTTGGTTGAGTTTTCAAAATTTGTTTTTTTAAAAATTTCAAAAATTACAAGTTTGTTTGACAAAAGTAAAGGCAAAAAAAATTAATTTTAAAATTTTAAAATTATTTTTTCCCAAAAACAGAGAAAACCATATGAAATTATTGAGTTCTTCATTTTTTTTCATCGAACTAGTTTTTGAAAAAAATCAGAAACATATTTTGAAAACTAAGCCAAACATTGGTTGTGTTTTTGTTAATTTTTTTTTTCCTTCGTGTTTTTTGAAACAAAAATAATGAAAAGTTCGAAACACTCTTGTCCTTTTCATTTTTGTGCCAAAATCAAAAATTTGAAAACAATTTTTTGCTATTTCTTTAAAAATGGATGTTTTCAGATTATTTTCCAGAAAATAGTTTTTGAGACTGGTGGCCAAACAAGTTTTCTGTAGAATTTTGGCAGGGCTATTGCTATTCTGTTGATGTCAAAATAATTGATAACTAAATGCAAGTAGTACTTGGTTTGTCTCTCTCTCTCCTTAACCTTAAATTTTATGCTATTTCAATTTTGGATGTATTGGATCGCAAATGGCACATTGTAAACTATGTGGTTTTTGAATGCATGCATGTGTATGCACAAGTTTTTCAATTTGCATCAGCGTTTAGTCTGATTGATGTTACGAATGTCTCTCTCCTTTCTTTGAGTTCAATTCGTGCACTTACCATTCTGTTTAGACTTTATCCTTGGACCATTCCCCACAATTTCACCATGCATAAACATGTTTTTGACATTTTCATTGTAGTCTGAATTTAAGGTTGTTTGAACTATTTTGCCACAGTTGGGGGTCCTGGTATGTGTTGTACTGTTCACGCTAATCAGCCGCTCACCCACAAATAATGTTTGTCATACCAACTTTTCTGTGAGTTTGTTGTTGGTGTATTATTTTTGTATGCAATATGCTTTCCCTTTGTTAAACATGATGTTTATCAGTAAAATATTACATTGGTGTTGCTTGATTTATTAAATTGAACAATAGCTTGCATAACTTATGCATTGCACAATAATTTTAAAATAATAACATTTTTTTATTATATTTTATTTATTATCTTATGTATAATTATTAAATTAGTTCAATGAATCTCATTAGTTATGGATGTTATCAATATAGTAGCAACACATTGCTGAATAAAAAATATAATACATAAACATATAGTTTTTGGCAATCGCTAATGCCACGAAGAAGAAATTAAGAAATTAATTGATTTCTCAAACTAAGTAAGAATATGATCTTCATATTCCCATCTCACATTCTTAAAAAAGATTATTTATAATTAGTAACGTACTCAAAAGTTTTTTAAACTTAAGGAGTCTGAATAAACTCGATTAGTAAATAATTGACTTTGCATATAAATATCGTGAAATTTACCCGTGATGGTGGATCCAAACTGTCACGACCCAAACCCGGCCCTATGGGTTTAGCACCGTAACTGGCCAGTAATCCGAGATTACCGAAGGCCTGCTGAACAGTAATACAGTAAAACAGAGTACAGGGCCTGGCGGAAGCCAATACAGTCAATAACTAGTGTCCATTGAGCTGTGAAAATCTGTATGCCAAAAACATTTTTCATGCATTCATTCAGTTCAAACAGTACAGTCTATATACAATCATATACAACATTCAGTACGGGAATCAAATCCCTCGATAACAGTACAGTAAACAGTAGACGGTCTATACAGTAGGGGACACAAAAACACCCCAAGCCATAACATGGCAACACGGAACCTCGCGGTGAGGTACATTGGCTGGCTTGACAAAACTGGGGGACTAACCCACGCTCCTAGCTCCGGTCTGGCTGCTGAGAACCTACATATATATATAAACAGTGAGCTAAAGCCCAGTGAATAACAATAAGTGTAAAGAGGTTATGAATGAATGTCCTTACAATAATGAAAACAGTTCATTAAATAGTATTTCAGTCTTTCAGTATGTCAATCAATCAATCATATGTGGTACATCCATTAGCCTATAAACAGTAGGTCCAAAAGGACCGGGCCTCAACGGACCCAACAGTAGTGATGGCCATCAGTCAGTAAACAGTATGGTTCCACAAGGGAACCGACAGAGCTCTGTAACAGTAACAGTCAATGCTAAGGATGCCACAATACAGTTCACAATACAGGACATACATTTATTCAATAAACAATATCAGTTCAATAAACAATTCGGTTCAGTATTCAAAAGATAACCATTTTGAACATATCTTTACACAATCTGTTACTCACAGAGATTGGGCTACAGTATGCTAGAGCGCGTCCCCGAGTGCCAACCCTAAACAGTAAACAAATCGAACACACTCTAAGTTTAACAGTTGGGGAAGTACAATAATTAACTTCCTATTATGCCTCGGTGTGTTCTACATCTAAATCCTCATTAAGATGTCTTAAACTAGGCCTAAGAATGCCTAGGATGGAATGAGGATGCAAAGATGTATACAGAAAACATTTGCAGAAATTTCAGTGAAACAGAGTCCCGCTCGAGCGCAGGTTTCCCCGCTCGAGCGGACAGGCAAACAAAGGTCCCCGCTCGAGCGCAACATCCCCGCTCGAGCGGACCAAAAAGTACTGGATAGGTGAAATCTCCGCTCGACGCCCGCTCGAGCGCATCACCCAGTCCTCCGCTCGAGCGCCCAATACTCCGCTCGAGCGGGCAGATGCACAGAGCAAGATGCTGGGAGCTCGTTTTCTCCGCTCGAGCGCCTCTTCTTCCGCTCGAGCGGACAACAGAAATTTGGAAATCCCAGATTTGAGTCCCAAGCTCAAAACCAAGTTCAAAAGCAATGTTTTCGATCCTCTTGGGCTATTTTCTGGAAAAACTCTTTTAAACACATAGAATAACACGTTTTAAAGCTCAATTTAAGGAATCAAGGCCCAAGGGTGTTTCAATTAAACTCAATTTCAAACCCAATTCAAGAACACTTTTAAAACATGCAATGCATGAACTTTAACCCAAATTCAAGGTTCAAATCTTGCTCTAATAAGCTCAATAGTTGGAAAATAAAATGAAAACATGGACTTTAGCTCAAACATGAACATGCATGTACAATCTACCATGAATTCAACTTCCAAATGCACCAAGATGGCCATGCATGCATGAATTCAAACATAATTCACCATGTATGAGCTACAACATGCCTCAACTCAAAAATGAAACATGAATTATGCAAGAATTAGCTCTAATTCAACAACAAGAAGATGAATGTCCTACCTTAGTCTTGTATTCAAGATTTAAGAGTCCAATTTTCCAATTCTCTACCAATTTCTTCAAGTTCTTCTAGCAATATACAAGATGAGCTCAAAATCTCCCTCAATTCTCTCCCTCTCTCTCTAAATTCGGTTGTATGCAAGAAATGGGAGAAGAAATGTTTTGATTGCATGTAATAAGGCTCAACATATAATAAACAAAGGCCCCACTCACAATGGCAAAATGGTAATTAAATCGAACTCTTTAATTGGCTTAATTTAATCTAGTTTAATCATTCGTAATCAATTTTCAGATAAATATATCATTGAATCACAAATATTATACTGATTCTGAAACACTAAACGGTTCCTAATTCGGCCGCCGATAAGGCCTTCAATTAACAGTTTAAACACATACACTCAAACAGATAATCAATCAATTCAACAGATGCAATATGCAATTCAATAGATAACTTATTCAATTTCAGTTTCGATTTCAATCGTTCCATTCAGTACTTCAGTTAATTCAATTATCAGTCATTATCAGTTCGGTTTAGCAGTAATCAGTACGTAATTCAGTAGGTTATCGATAATCAGTACGAGGGTTGTTACACAAACCCAATGGACCTTGATATTAGTAGTAAATATTCAAAAAAATATAAAATAAAATAAAGTTGACGAGAACCTTGGAGAGAGAACATCAATTAATTCATTCATAAACTAGAATTTGCATCTAACCCTCTACAAACATTGTCTTTTAGTCCAATGCAAAGTTGATTTACTTATGTGGATAGCTTGTTCATTGTTTTCAAATTTTTTAATTGTGCCTAATTATGAGGTTAGATTTTTCAAATTTATAACAAGGTTAGCTATTAATAATTTCTAGGTGGAGGATTGAATAGTGCGTGAGAGAGTGATTTTGGTATGATCCTTGTACATATAAAATACTTTGTAGGCAGATTTCCAATTATTGTACTCTCCATGTTATAATCCATTGGTTACATTGAATTGGATGTGCCTTGAATTAGTGATGTCAAATCAATTCATTTTAAATCCTTAAAATTTAATGAATAGCTAAATTCATTGCTATGGAATGGAAGTGTACTACTTGTTTTGAGAGATGACGGTGCAATTATTTTTGTCTGCATTTTTTTTTCCTGACTCTTAAAGCTTATGATGTTCTGTGCACCTCTTGATGTTCTAGACATGTTGAATTAGTGATGGAATACTTGGTGTTTTACAGCATTTTTATGTCCCACGTGTTGTTGTATAAGTATTTCATTTATTTATGTTCTCCCATCAAATCGGTAAATAACTAAATGGGATGAGACCACCTACTTATTTGAGAGAAATTAGACGGATAGGTATCATGATGCATGAATACATAGGTATTATATTTAGAGTTACTTTGATGAGATATTTTTGTGGATATGTGCAAAAGCGATATTTGAGGGAAGTATAGATGATGGATAAGAGTTGGATTGATTTGCCAAATAGGATGTCGAGGGAATACATTAATGAGATTGATCAATTCCTTGTGTTTGCCTACACCAATAGGGCTGAAGGTTCAGTTGTCCATGTAGGAAATATGAGAATCGATACCATCTTGTACAAGAAGGTGTACAGGAGCATCTGATTTTGAATGGTTTTTTAAAAAAGTACAAACATTGGGTTAATCATGGGGAATCTTACGTATCTCTACATGGTAATCGAGAGAATGAAATATTGGCTAATTTAGACATTGAGGATGATATGGTTGGAATGATACAAGGGGTTATGGGAAATCCAGATGCCGGTACAAGTGTTAAGGGTAATGAACCACAGGGGCCTAATCTCCATGTATCTGAACCCCAGCTCATTCCAAATGCAGAGACTGCAAAGTATTTCAAACTTTTTCAAGATACACAAAGTGAATTGTATCCGGATTATCAGAAGCTCACATCTTTGTCATTCATTATTCAATTTCTACATTTGAAGGTGCTTAATTAGTGGATAGACAAGTCTGTTGACATGTTGCTTGAGTTATTGAATGAGGCGTTCCCGTTGGGTGTGAAACTCCCGGACTCATATTATAAAGCTCAAAAGGTCACAACAGATTTGGGCTTCACGTATGAGACGTAAGATGCATGTCCCAACAGTTGCATATCCCAATAGTTGCATGTTGTTTCGAAATGAGGACGCCAATCTTGATAAATGTGTCATATGCAACAGTTCTAGATGAAAATCAAATGGTGATGGTGGTTCAAATGGTCCTAACAAAGGTGGCAAACGAATAGCTGCAAAACAAATGAGGTATTTTCCTTTAAAGCCAAGGTTTCAGACGTTGTTTATGTCATCCAAGATGGCCAAGTTAATGAGATGGCATGCAAAGGAATGAACTGATGACGGTGTCTTTAGACATCCTGCTGACTCCCTTGCATGGAAAGATTTTGACCGTCAGAATATTGACTTTAGTAATGATTGCCGAAGTGTAAGGCTTGGCTTAGCATCTGATGGTTTTAACCCATTCAGGACGATAAACATAGTTCATAGCACTTGGCCTGTTGTGTTCATTCCATACAACTTGCCACCATGGATGTGCATGAAGCAACCATTTCTAATTTTATCTGTGTTTATTGACAGCCCGAAAGGACCTGGTGACAAGATTGATGTGTTTATGCAACCGTTGATTGAGGAGTTGAAAGAACTATGGAATGACTGTGTCTCCACATGTGACGCATCAACAAATCAAATGTTTCAAATGCATGCAGCTTTACTATGGATAATTAGTGATTTTCGTGCATATGCAAACTTGTCAGGATGGAGCATTAAAGGCAAACATGCATGTCCTTGTTGCAATAAGAAAACTACATCGTGTTGGTTGAAGCATAGTAGGAAACAATCATACTTGGGTCATCGCAGATTTTTACCTAGTGGCCATAAATTCTAAAAGGATAAAGTATCATTTGATAGTAGTCGGTAAGTCAGATTCAAACCAAAATTGTTTTCTAGAACTGAGATGCTGCTACAATTAGAATCTAAGGGTATTTTAACCCAATACAAGAGGGATGACCTTAAGGAGAGGCATATGAGACAAGTAGAGAAGGAGAAAGCTAGACATCACACCCATAGCTGGAAGAAAAAGAGTATCTTTTATGAACTGCCATATTGGGAGCACAATATAATAAGACACAACCTCGATGTGATGTATATAGAGAAGAATGTTTGTGACAATGTGTTGTGGACAATATTAGGGATTGTAGGAAAATCGAAGGATGGTGTTAATGCTCGGTGTGATTTACAAGATATGAATATTAGAAAACCCCTACATTTGTAGTTAAGAGGGTCAAATAAAGCTTATTTACCACCAGCACAATTCACGATGACCAAAGATGAGAAAGATTTGTTCTTGAAAGTGTTAAAGGAAGTTAGAGTTCCCGACGGGTATTCATCCAATATATCGCGTCGTGTGCGCTCACATGATAGAAGTATTGGGGGTCTTAAGAGTCACGATAGTCATATTCTGATGCAATAGCTTATTCCATTGGCTATTCGAAGATTATTACCAAAGAATGCAATTGAACCCTTGATTAAATTGAGCAATTTCTTTAAACAATTGTGTTCCAAAATGAATCGTGCGACGGATTTGCAATATATTCAAGATCGTATCGCCATAACACTTTGTCATCTAGAGAAAATATTTCCTTCGACTTTTTTTGATATAATGGAGACTTGTCTGTACATCTAGCTAACGAAGCATTATTGGTTGGAGCGATTCAGTTTCGATGGATGTATCCAATTGAGAGGTATCTTCTTACTTTAAAGCAATATGTGCGTAATAGAGCTCATCCAGAAGGTTCAATTGTTAAAGGATATCTTATGGAAGAGTACATGAATTTTTGTGCACAATATCTCAATGATATGGAAAGTAAATCTAGTCGACCCGTGAGAACTACAGTGGTGATAATAATCTGGGTCATGTTGTTGGTGAAAACACAAGCTTTTATCTTGATAATACTTCTTGGGTACAAGCTCATCGGTATGTCTTATTCAATACAGGCGCGGTTCAACCATTCATGAAGTACGTTATGTCACTCACTCAATATTTTATTATGTTTTATTGAATTTTGAACCAAATTTTTTTTATTGATAAATTTTCAATCTACACAGCAACCACCTTGAAGTACTTAAGCTCAAAATGCCTCATGTCGACGATCATCAGCTTCGGCATGAACATTTTGAAACTTTTGACATTTGGTTCAAGGAACATGTATGTATTTAAATCTATAGATTCTAGTTACCTAAGTCAAACTACATTTTAAATTTTACATTTTTGTTTTAAATAGGTCCAAACTTTGTGAAGAACTAGTGATGTCACATTTTCTAAAGAGATTATTCTATTGGCAAATGGTCCTCATAACCTGGCAAAGAGGTTCAACAGGTATATAATGAATGGGTTTTGGTATCGAGTAGAGGCCATGGATGACCGTCGAGCCACACAAAATTGTGGTGTAGCTTTGAAGGCATATACCATAAGTTATGCTAGTTGAAAAGACAAAAATCCTCATGTGGGATCTGTATACTATTATGGACAATTGACATATATTGTTAAGATTCGATATTTCAATGAGAAGAAGCATGTGTTGTTTAAGTGTGATTGGATTGACAACATTCACGAGAAGAAAGAAGATATCTTCAATTTCACGTTGGTCAACTTCAATCATTTGTTGTATCGAGATGATCGAATTATCAATGAACCTTTCATCTTGGCATTCCAAGTAGAGCAAGTTTGGTATGTTGCAGACCCGTTAGAGCCAGACTGGCAAGTGGTAGTGAAGATGTCCCAAAGAGGTTTATTTGATATGAATTTGACTAATCTAGAAATCGAGCCATATATGAGCCAACAATTAGAAGAAAATATAATGCTCCGTGATGAAGAAGTTGGTTGGGTAAGGGAAGCCGCAGAAGGAGAAACAGTTGATGTTGAAATAGACTAATATTTAATCAACATCAGTAATTGAATTAAGGCCAAGGTTGTAGTTAATCATCAGTTTCTTAATTTACTTTGTCTTTGTAATTGTATTAGTTCAATTAATGTCATATTATAGTTGATTCAAAATCATTCTCTATGTTTCTAATGCCAATTAATGTCATATTACTTGCAAATTACTATGGCAAGGAAGAGGAAGCCTGATTATCCCCTACGCATGATGTCTGATGTGGTACATAAGAGGATATCAATATCTTCCAGACCCTTCAACTTCTTCACAGCCCACCTCAAGTATAAGAATTTGATTTGTATTAACATTTTTTAAATTTGTATTTGTTTATTATCATTGTATATTGTTTGTTCTTATTGTATCTCGCAGGTCATGTTAGTTCTTCATCAACCTCGACTAGGCGTGGTAGAGGATGTGCCAAGGGCATTAAGGAGTGGGGTACTGGTACAAAGTTGGACATACAATTTGACGAAAATTACTGCCCAATAGGGGATAATGTGTCTAAGTTAACTACTCAACTTGGCATTGTTGTGCGCAATGGTAACGTTGTTCCTCTTACTTTTCTTGACTGGATCACTGTGCCTGACGATCTTATTGATGCTATCTAGAAGGATGTAAAGGTAAAAGTATATTTTTGGCCAAAAATTCAAATTTCAAAATTGTGTTATTATTATTTAAACTTTTAAATTGTGTTTTGTAGGATAATTTGAATGTATGTCCAGAAGAGTGTAAGCCAATCTACATGAAAACCTGTAACAACATATGGAAGGATCACAAGAACAAGATTAAGACAAAGTATTTCAAGCCTAGAAGTTCTGATCCTAATCTGAAAGATGATGTTCTTTTGCACATTATGCCAAGCCAGTGAGAAGAACTTGTGGAGTATTGGCGTACTTCCGATGCTGAGGTATACAAATAAGTTATATATATGATATGTAAACATACAAATCCTATTTATGAACTGTCATTTATTGAATCTGTTACAAAAAATTGCAACTAGGAACACTAAAAATCGGCGAGCTCACGGCATACCTCATACCACAGGGCGTACTACTTTTGCTCAGATCCAGTATAAGGTTTATATTTTATTATTTTTATTTTTTATATATATAAATAAGCATTATATATTTGAAAATTATTTGGATTATAATTTTCATATTTCTAAAAAAATCTAGATGACCAGTAAGGGAGAGTCTATTGATAAGATGAATGTTTGGCTTATGACACGTAGAGCAAATGACCCTGAGGTTATCCAGACCTTGGTAGTTTCCAAACACCTAACATTGAATTTAAATTTTATTTTTTATTTTTTGTGTCAACTATCTTAATTTGACATATACTTGTATGTCTTATTCAATACAAGATGAGTTTAATCGTCAACTCTTCATGCTACCTGAGGATTGCTGGACTTTAGAGGCTAGGAATGCCATTTTCCATGAGTTGATAGGTCATGACGAACATGGATATTGTTGCACTTACGAGAGAACTGTGCCTCAGGGTGCGGTGTATAAAAATGGTACTGGGCCATCGCGGTCAACACTCCAGCCATCGACTATTGTTCAGATCACCTAGCAGGTTCGTGCAAAGCTAAAGGATGAGCTGATGGAGGAGCTGAGGGAGGAAATGCGAGCAGAGTTTTCTATACATTTATAGCAGATGAGAGCTAAGCTGATGACCTTTGTGTCACAGAGGGCGAGTGTAGATCTCAACAGATAGGTTCAATATAAATTAAATTGTTTGATAGTTAAATTTTCACACAACATATATATAATAAAATTTGAATATGATTAACATATTATGTATGGACTGTCATAGGCTCCTGATGCATCGACTGGCCACCGAGCATTTAGGGAATCTGCAGGAGATGAGAATCCATATACACCACCACGAGAAAATTAGGTATAAAATGAATCTTTGAATTCTAAGCTAAGAATAATCATACATTAACTGTACACAACCCAAAATTATAGAGGCTAATTCCATAATTAGAAAGAAAGACAAAGGATTTTCCATTGTTAACACAAAATTTGGCACACATGACTGCCTAGGCACGAGAGACTTGTGGGAGAAGATGGGACTCGAATCGGGTTCCCAAGTTGGGAGTTAGAGCCGGATTTCACTCTAGACAAATTAGTTTCTTAAGAAACATGTAATTCGAGGTGTTAACGTCCCAAAATCACCAAACGGCGTCGAAGTAACACGAAATTTGGCACATACTACCGCCTAGGCATAGAGACTTGTGGAAGAGACGAGACTCGAATTGAATTCCCGGTTTGGGAGTTAGAGCCGAATTTCACTCTAGACAAACTAATTCCTTAAGAAACATAGAATTCGTGGTGTTAACACCCAAAAATCATCAAACGGAGTCGAAGTAGCACGAAACTTGGCACACACGACCGCCTAGGCACGAGAGACTTGTGGGAGAAGACGGGACTCGAATCGGATTCCCGGTTGGGGAGTTAGAGCCGAATTTCACTCTAAACAAATTAGTTTCTTAAAAAACTTGGAATTCGAGGTGTTAACACTCCAAAATCACCAAATGGCGTCGGAGTAGCACGAAACTTGGCACACACGACCGCGTAGGCATGAGAGACTTGTGGGAGAAGACGAGACTCGAATCGGGTTCCCGGTTTGGGAGTTAGAGCCGGATTCCGCGCTAGGCAAATTAGTTCTTTAAGAAACTTAAAACTCGATGTGTTGACGCTCCAAAATCACCAAACGACGTCGGAGTAGCACGAAACTTGGCACACACGGCTGCCTAGACACAAAAGATTTGTGAAAGAAGACGAGACTCGAATCGCATCGCATTCTCGATTTAGGAGTTACAGCCAAATTTCTGTCTAGACAAAATTATTTACTTAATTATCTTTGTAATTGTATAGTAGTTAAATTTTTATATTTTTTTGTAATTAACATATTAACTGTCATGACCCAAACCCGCCCCTATGGGTTTAGCACCGTAACCGGCCAGTAATCCGAGATTACCGAAGGCCTACTGAACAGTAAGGCAGTAAAACAGAGTACAGGGGCATGGCGGAAGCCAATACAGTAAATAAACAATGTCCAATGAGCTGTGACAGTCTGTATGCCAAAAAGATTTTTCATACATTTATACGGAACAGTACCAAACAGTATGCACAATATTTACAATATACAGTACAGGGACTTAATCCCTATTAAGTAATACGGTAATAGTCTATACAGTATTACAAAAACAGTGCAAGACAGACGGGGAAATAAAAACACCCCTAAGCCATAGCTTGGCAGGCTCAGAACCTCGTAGTGATGCACAGTGGTTGGCTTGACAAAACTGGAGTTACCCTGACGCTCCTAGCTGTGGTCTGGTGCCTGTACACCTACATATATATATGAGCAGTGAGCTAAAGCCCAGTGAATAACGTAAAGCGTAAAGAGGTTTAGAATGAATGTCCTTACAGTAATGAAAACAGTTCATTAAATCAGTATTCCAGTCTTTCAGTCAATCAGTCATATGTGGTACATCCGTTAGCATAACAGTACAGTAAGCAGTAGGTCTTAAAGACCAAACAGTAATGATGGCCATCAATCAGTAAACAGTAGTGGTTCCACAAGGAAACCGACAGAGATCTCTGTAACAGTAACAGTAGACAGTAGGTGCTAAGGATGCCACAGTACAGTTCAGAATATAGGACATACATTCATTCAGTAAACAGTAAACAGTTTAGTAAACAGTTCAGTTCAGTATTCAGAAGATAATCATTTTGAACATATCTTTACACAATCGTTACTCACAGAGTTCTGGGCCACAGTAGGCTAGAGCGTCTCCTCGGAATGCCAACCCTATACAGTTAACAGATTGAACACACTCTAAGTTTCACAGTTGGGAAAGATAATTATTAACTCCCTATTATGCCTCGGTGTGTTCTACATCTATATCCTCATTAAGATGTCTAAAACTAGGCCTAAGAATGCCTAGGATGGAATGAGGATGCAAAGATGTACACAGAAAACATTTTCAGAATTTTCAGTGAAACAGGGTCCTGCTCGAGCGGCAACTATCCTGCTCGAGCGTACTGTAAAAGTACTGGATGGGTGAATTCTCCGCTCGACTCCTGCTCGAGCGTGAGACATAAGGCCCCGCTCGAGCGCCAACTTCCCCGCTCGAGCGGACTGTAAACAAGGCCAAAGTGCTGGGAGCTTGATTTCCCCGCTCGAGCGGCACTTCCCCCGCTCGAGCGGACGACCAAAATCTGAAAAACCCAGATTCAAACTCCAAGTTCAAAACCAAGTTTTCAACCACCAAAATCGATCCTCTTGGGCCCATTTTCTGGAAAACTCTTGTAAACACATAGAATAACATGTTTCAAAACTCAATTTAAGAAATCAAGACCCAAGGGTGTTTAATTCAACTCCAATTCAAAACCATTTTTCATGACAACAATTCAAACGAACATGCATGGGCTTAAAACCATTTCAAAGCTTCAATTCTTGCTCTAATGAGCTTCTTCCTTTCAAAACAAGTTGAAAACATGGACTCAAGCTTAATTATGAACATGCATGTGACAATTTGCCATGAAATCAACTCAAAATTCATCAATACACATATGCATGCATGGAATGAGTCCTAATCCAACATGCTAGAACTAATTCATGGCTCAACTCTCAAATTTGGCATGAATCTGTAGACGTCCCCGAACGCATCCCGGGGAAGGAGTGCGAGTTCCCCCCGTTCTGGTTCGATATTGGGTCACTACAGTTCGAAGGACTCAAATGTCACGGTTCTAAATCTCGAACCAAAGAGTCCAAATCCGGCAAATCGTTTTGAAAACAGATTTTTTTGAAAGAAGTGCCAAACATGGACTGCTTTGCCAGATACAGAGTCGCCACCTAAATATTTTTTAACGGGGAAATTTAGGAAACCCTGACTCGGTGCCAAAGGCCACGTGTCCGTCATCACCAAAGTTGCCTCGGCTCGGGAACTTGGGTACGATTGGGGAAGGTCACTTCGTGAGCACCCCCACTCGCCCGGTCAAAGACCGGCCTCTACTAACCATGATATCTTATTTTGAAAACATTGTATGTTCTTATTCCGATTATTAGCCTAGGTTACTATGTGATGTTCGCAGCAAACAAGTATAGACTGGGCCGTCTGAATTGGAACAAAACATTTCATGTTTGTTTGTTTTGAAAATGGTTTGATGGTGCTACCCGCAGGTAGGCTAAGACGTGGATTTGCCACCCTCGGATGGGCTTAGAAAACATGATTTTGCCACTATCTAGTGGGCTTAAAACAAACAATCAGCGATTTGTCCCAATTCAAATAACCTAACCTCCACCCACAGGCATTCAAGGCAGTTATATCACATAAGCAAATAGCCTCATGGCAAGCATGCTATTCATGGCAGTCACCCACACGCATGCAAGGATGCTAAAGCATAAAACTCACCGAGTACTCCAAGCCAAAACAGAAGCTCATTAGAAATCATGCATGATCCTAAGTATACAGAAATGCCTAATGCAACACATGCAAAAATGCAAATTATAGCAGGCTCGGCTATTCTAAACATGGCATATGGAATGCAACAGCTATCATACATTCAACTTGGAATTGAAATACAAATGCAGTTAGTATGATGCGCCGAGCCCGGTGCGTGCAAAACAGATGAATGATGCAAACATGCTATCATGCTGTATGCTAATTGAAATATGCCCTATATCTAACCATCATAAGCAGATAAATAAAAGGGAGAAAGAAATGGGGGTTGGAAGACATACATCACCCACACCCACACTTATTACAGCATTACCCTCGCGCAGAGGGTCCGAATAAAATAATACAGTCCGAATAATATACAAATTCCTAATTAATTAACAGATTAACTAAGAAAAACTGTAAACTGGCATGCAAGCCAGGGACTGCCTTGCTTCTGCTCCGGATGATGAAATGATGCATGCCCGGATGCCTGTGCGTGGAAATCCATGGCGGTGCCCCGATTAGCCTCTGTTTGCATTTTTTCTCGAAATGCGTGCCAGACTCCGAAAATTTGCTGATTCTTCATTTTGCTGCAACAGAGAGCAGGAAAAGGGCATAGCAATGTATTTCACAAATATATGCATGCCTCGATTCTCGTGCCACCAATCACGCATACCGATGCATGATGGCCGAGGAGCCGAATTGCACAACTCAATATAGGATGAATGCATATGAATGCTACAACAAAACCTAACTCCATCACGGGTAATCCGGAGTGTCGGTGACTTGGGAATTGAGACTCGTTTCGTCACTCAGGGTGCGAAACGTGCCTCGTTTCTCGTGCAATATGCATGATATGCATGAAATGCAACTAACATACATCTTAGCATGCGCAATGCTATGAAAATGAGATGTCTCGAAATGCGTGCCCACGGGCACGGAAACCGAGGCCATGATGTGAGATGCAAATCGAATAAAATCGAAGTGCCTCGAAATGCGCACCCATAGGCACGTAAACCAAGGCAATGATAAATCGGATAAAACCGAAGTGCCTCGAAATGCGCGCCCACAGGCACGCAAACCGAGGCAATGATAAAATGTAAATCGGATAAAACCGAAGTGCCTCGAAATGCGCGCCCACAGGCACGCAAACCGAGGCAATGATGTGAGATGCAAATCGGATAAAACCGAAGTGCCTCGAAATGCGTACACACGGACACGCAAACTGAGGCGATGATGTGAGATGCAAATCGGATAAAACCAAAGTGCCTCGAAATACGTGCACACGGACACGCAAACCGAGGCGATGATGTGAGATGCAAATCGGATAAAACCGAAGTGCCTCGAAATGCGTGCACACGGACACGCAAACCGAGGCAATGATAAAATGAGATGGAAATGCAAATTGGGCTTATACTCACATGAGCGGACCTCAGCCACACTCACATCAGATGCCGTCGGATGAAAACGGAGGTGTCTCGAAGTGCGTGCCCACAGGCACGCAAACCGAGGCATGGCCCAAAGGCATGAAATGGCATACGGAAATGATATGCAAGCATGCAAACCAAATTTCATCACCTAAATGAAGGGGAAAACAGCCCCGAAATGATACGAAATGACAACCAATGCATGAAATCATCCCGAAATGCGATATTAAGCCCCCGAAATGGCCTACAGCTATACTAAACATGCAAAATTGATACATGAAAGCAAAAACAGTAGCAAGGAAGTCCCAAATATGGCATTTTTCCAGTACAAAACAAGGCTAAATAACAACCACAAATATGGTAAAAATAGCTTGCAAAAATGGGGAAAAAGAGGAGAATTACAAAGCAAGTGGTATCTACAATGCTCAAACTGAAAAACACAGTTCTACAACATTAAAGAGGGGTCAAAAATATGCATATTTACAGTGAATGACAACCCCAAAATCAGTATGTAGATATGCTCAACATGGCATGCAAGAGGAAGCCAACAAAGGCTATAAAGAGAAGTATCAAATGGATGCACCAAACCAACAAAGACCCTTAACAAAACATGAAGAATCGGTCAAAATAAGACACTTTCTAAGCCTGATGAAGGCCGAAATCAGAAGCTAAGATGGCCTAAACAAGCATGCAATTTTACGGAAAATAGGAAGAATTTAACACAAAGTACCAAAAGCATTCACCAAATGGCTTAAGGTCCTTAACAAAACATGAATAATGGACCAAAATAAGGCTCTTTCTAAGCCTGATGAAGGCTGAAATCAGAAGCCAAATAGGCCTAACAAAGCATGCAAAATAGGCATAGAACATGAATTCAAATCAAGTGGCATATAGAGCATGAAAACCAAGTTGAGCCCTTCTTCAATGTTGAAGAGGGGCTCAAAATAGGCACAATATCAGTATGTTTCATGCTCCAACTCAGATCACAAATAGGCCAAAACAATCATGCAATCTTACGGTAAAATAGAGGAATTACAAAGGAAGTTCATGCTAGCATCACCAAACATGGTTGAGCCCTTCTTCAAT
Source organism: Camellia granthamiana (assembly GCA_036172215.1). NCBI lineage: Eukaryota > Viridiplantae > Streptophyta > Magnoliopsida > Ericales > Theaceae > Camellia > Camellia granthamiana. The sequence goes on from CM069914.1 coordinate 38,743,110, forward strand.
GTTGAAGAGGGGCTCAAAATAAGCTCACTCACAGTTTATATCAAGCTCGAAATCAGATCACTCAAAAGCCAAACAAAGCATGCAAATAATTGGCATAAAGGGTGATATTGAAAGAAGTATGTCATGGAGACACCAAATGAGGTTGAGCCCTTCTACAATGTTGTAGAGGGGCTCAAAATAAGCCTAAAATCAGTAGGGGTCAGAGCCCAAAACAGTAGGCAAGTAGGGTAGAAATAGGAAGCAAGAAAGTGTTACAAAAGATGGGATTTGAGACTTACCCTTGAAGATCCAACTTTTGCTACCTCTTGGCTTGAATTTGTTGCTTCTTAGCCCTTCAAGAACCTTCCTTTGCTGCTGGAATGGTAGTGGTGATGGTGAAGCTTAGTGTTGATGAAGGATTGGCTTAGATGCTTGAAGGTTTTTAGGGTTTTGGAGATAGAAAATGGAGGTTTTGAGAGAGAGGTTCTTGAGACAAATTTTTGTAACCTTAGGGAAGGAGGAGGGCAGCCCTTTAAATAGGCAAGAAAAGGTGTAAAAGGGGAGGGAAAAGCACCCAAGCTTTCCCTCCCAAAATATCCCCCGGATGCCCGGGATATTTTGAAAAATATCCGGACAGCTGGAAAGGGCTGGAAAGCAGAAAGCTGGCCGGCCAGGTAAATTTTTGGAAGGTGGCCGGCCGGCCACCCCAACTGGTCGGCCAGCCACTCACCCTGGCCGGCCGGCCATGGCCCAAAAATGAAGAGGAAAATTGCTGGCCGACCACCACTCCTTGGTGTCCTCCCAGGTGTGTAGAATAAGGTTCCAAGGTTGGAAATTGGCAACATTGAAGCAGGAGTCACAACATAGAGCTTGAAGGAGAGGCTCAAAAATGAAACTCTGATTGCTGGCCGACCACCACTTTTTGGTGTCCTCCCATGTGTGTAGAATAAGGTTCCAAGGTTGGAAATTGACAACACCGAAGCAGGAGTCACAACATAGAGCTTGAAAGAGAGGCTCAAAAATGAAACTCTGAATTGCTGGCCGACCACCACTTTTTGGTGTCCTCCCATGTCCCCTCATCACAAATATGTAGCTTTGGTCGGAAGAAAATATCCCCAGGGTGTTCAACATTGGCTCGGAAGTGAGCAAAACGGGCGCCGGAGGAGCGAAACTGGTTATCTGGGATAATTGCTGGCCTCCCACCCCCCAGTGATCTTCCTGGTGTTGAAACAGAGGTGCCTGCCAAATTTGAACAAAAACTAATGAGAAATGAACGCTCGGAGCCAAAACCGGGCAATTTGGGATCCCGAAAATGGGCTGCAGGTGCCGGAAGTGGTGTTCAGCAGCGAAGTGGGCATCTGCGACCCCAGTGTCCCTCGGAATGACCAAACAGAGGTTCCTGCCAAAAATCGGAGAAATCCGATGAAAAATGAATGCTTGGGACCCAAATCACGCAGTTCGGGGTCCCGAAAACCGGCTACAGGCACCGAAAGTGACATTCGGCCACGAAGTGGGCACCAGAGGCCCCAGTGTCCCTCGGTATGATAAAACAGAGGCACTTGCCAAAAACCGGAGAAATCGGAGATGGTTGGGCGGTCCCGAACCGAGGCACACGGCCTGACGGTCCCGAAAATCGGGAACCGGGCTCCGAAATGGGCGAAATGGCCTACGGCCATAAAAAGTAGCTCACGGCCACTGGGAGATAGTCTACGGGACCATTCCCTCCCCTCAGGAAAGAAAACAGAGAAAACCGAGTCTAGTTCGCAAACCGAGACAAGGTACGAAAGAGAGTTCGGAAGTCCGGAGGCAGGGCGCACGGCCGCGACTCTGAGACTTCTGAACGAGCACAGTATGCAACATCACCAAGCGCTCAATCGGTGACGTCTGAGTCTTGAGGACAGTCAAAAATGGGGTGTCTACAGTTGCCCCTCTTTGACAGAACTCGGAAGTCAAGAAGTGACGTGAGTGAATGTCAAAGCCCAGAGACAACCCATTTTTGACAAGGCCGAAGACTTAGACAATCATACAAGATAAACAGAGATGTGTGCCCGCAGGCGTGCCTTCAGGCAAAGGGGGCAAAATGCAAAGTGATAGGCACGGAGCCAAGTGATCATGCAAATGCAGCAAGCTGTAATGAAGCAAGTATTGACAAATAGATGCAACAGTTTTAAGCAAGAATGCAAAGCAACAACTACATTTCATGCAGTTAGGAATGCGGAGAATTATTCAATTCACGTCGCGTCTCACGCGGAGAAGATACGATACCTGCGCGATTCGTCTGGTCGCACCAGCCTCAAATGAACCGTACATACAATATCGTGCCTGCAAAAGAGAGAAATCCAACAAAACAATATGCTAACAACATATATTCAATGCGATTCCTATGATTCGAAAAGGATGTATCACAATGCGAGAAAAGATAACGCGCGATAATGCATGCTCGAGCATAGAAGTATGGTACATCAAGAAGACACGCATGACAATGCAAAACATTCATGAGAATGCAAATTATGAGCTGAATAATGACAAACGAGCACAAATCAGGATGCCTGTTTGTTGCGCAACAACGAGCTGAAAAACGCGCATTTTGGCGACGGCAACTCGATCGCAGCCTCTGATTTACCTCCCGGAGAGGTCACAACATGTTTAAAAAAGGATACACTCCGATCTTGATGAATAATGATGAGACACATGTCAATAATTGCAATTGAAGTTCCGGTGGAGCAATTCGGCGCCAGAAAGTGCACTTTTCTTTAACTTTTTCAGGTTCCGGGAACTCCGATTTTCCTCAAAATTTGCAGAGAGGTAGGGGAGGGGGTGGGGAGCATGGTCGGCGAGCCCACTGCCCTAGGAGAGGCCATCGGCCAGGGGGAAAAAGTAGAGGGGCCGGCCAGCCAGGTTAGGTGGCCGGCCGGCCACTGCCCAAAAGCAGGGGCATTTTGGTCTTTTTCGGCCATTTCTATATATACACACCTCCATTGCCTCCGAAATCACACCCAAGGCTGCAAAATTTCCTCCTCTTGCTCTCTAAGCCATTTTCTCTTTCAGATCTGCATTTTATACGTGCCCCTCGGCCTCCCACGCAAGTTGTTTTCACGAAATCTTCCAGTTTTAAGCACTTTGAACCGACTAAATTTTGACTTCGGGGCTTCTCTTCTCATTTTCATTACTTGAGGTAATTTTGTCTCATTATTTGGAAGATTTTTCCGGGAGTTGACTTTTGGTTGACTTTTCATTTCCCGAGAGTTGACTTTCGTTGACTTTTTCCAATTTTGGCTCGTTTTGCTCATTTTTGCTTCTCTTTGCAGATTTCTCGACATGGCGGGTCACTTTCCTCACGGCGGAGGTTTTCCAAGTGCCGGGGATGATTTCGACATTATGACATTGCCCCCGAGGGTTCGCCCTTTTATTCCCGAGCGATATGCCCCAGCGGTACATAGGCTTCCGCGAGCCACTTTCCGTCATTTTACCGATTTCAACGATCGGGTACCAGGGGATCTCCTTCTGCGAGAGCCGGAGCAGCACCTCTCCCACGATGCAGAGGTATTTTACTTTATTTTCTGTATTATTCGTGCATTTCATTCTCCTGCCATGCTTAGACACACAGTTTAGTTTACAACACAATACTTTACTTGCATCCCGAGCATGCGGCTTAGCCACTTGAATTTCACGAACACACAATATATCGCCTGATTGTGAATGTATAGTACGCATTAGTTAGAAATTGAACACACGACTCAAACATCAATTCACCGAACACACAGCCCGAAGGTGAAAATGAACACACAGCACATACTGACTAAGAGTAGAACGCACAGCCCCAAACTCAGATTTACTGAACACGCAGCCCAGATTTTGAAGTGAACACACAGCCCACTGACTAAGAGTAGAACACACAGCCCTAAACTCAGATTTACTGAACACGCAGCCCAGATTTTGAAGTGAACACACAGCCCACTGACTAAGAGTAGAACACACAGCCCTAAACTCTGATTTACTGAACACGCAGCCCAGATTCTGAAGTGAACACACAGCCCACTGACTAAGAGTAGAACACACAGCCCTAAACTTTGATTTACTGAACACACAGCCCAGATTTGAAGCGAACACACAGCCCACTGATTAAGAGTAGAACACACAGCCCTAAACTCTGATTTACTGAACACGCAGCCCAGATTTGAAGTGAACACACAGCCCGCTAATTTTCTGAAATTTGAACACGCAGCCCCAAATACCAAATTTACTGAACACGCAGCCCAGATTTGATGTGAACACACAGCCCACTAATTTTCTGAAATTCGAACACGCAGCCCCAAATACCAAATTTACCGAACACGCAGCCCAGATTTGATGTGAACACACAGCCCACTAATTAAGAGTAGAACACACAGTCCCAAACTCAGATTTACTGAACACGCAGCCCAGATTTGAAGTGAACACACAGCCCACTAATTTTCTGAAATTTGAACACGCAGCCCAAATACTAAATTTACTGAACACGCAGCCCAGATTTGATGTGAACACACAGCCCACTAATTTTCTGAAATTTGGACACGCAGCCCAAATACCAAATTTACTGAACACGCAGCCCAGATTTGATGTGAACACACAGCCCACTAATTTTCTGAAATTTGAACACGCAGCCCAAATACCAAATTTACCGAACACGCAGCCCAGATTTGATGTGAATACACAGCCCACTAATTAAGAGTAGAACACACAGTCCCAAACTCAGATTTACTGAACACGCAGCCCAGATTTGAAGTGAACACACAGCCCACTAATTTTCTGAAATTTGAACACGCAGCCCAAATACCAAATTTACTGAACACGCAGCCCAGATTTGATGTGAACACACAGCCCACTAATTTTCTGAAATTTGGACACGCAGCCCAAATACCAAATTTACTGAATATGCAGCCCAGATTTGAAGTTTGATTTGATTTGCACACAGCTCATTCATTTCATTAGCACACAGCTCATTTCCACTTCATTTACTGATACACGCATTCATTCTAAATGCAGGCTGGCTCTCGCACAGTGCGAGGATATGGCTCCACTGCCGCGAGGGAGTGGTATGTTGAGCTTCCGGAAGCTGTCCGGGACTTGGTTGATTTTGCAGGATTCGGACCATTCTGCAGGGGGTTATCACACTGTCTCATCAGTAGGACATTATTTGCTACTCTGGCGGAGAGATGGTGGGACACCACCAATTCTTTCCATTTTTCTGCGACTGGGGATATGACCATGACCCCACTGGATTTCGCTATGCTCACCGGCCTAGACCTAGGCGGTGGACCCATTCCCTACGACGAGGATATGGGTGAGGTGGGAGGCTGCTTGGATGCATCTATTGGGGGCCCGCCCGCCCGTAGACAGAGGTACAGGGAGGGTTCGGTATACTTGGTTCTCTTCCCATTTCCGGCGGCCACAGATGGAGCTGAGTCTCCCGAGGAGGTCGAGCAGTATACCCGTGGTTTCCTCATGTTCCTCTTTGGCACCACTCTGTTTGCTGATAGAGGGAACATGGTCGGGCTGTATCTCTTGAGTGCCCTAGTAGACCTATCACAGGTCAATCAGTATGATTGGGGCGGCGCTGGCCTGGCTACCCTTTATTGTTACATTGAGCGCAGTCTCTCGCACGCGGGGGGACTTACTCGGCGGCTACTAGAGAGCTTGGGAGGTACATTCTGTCCTCTTGATTACATTTTTGCTCCTCATTACTTGTTCACTGCACACACGGCGCACTTTGCATTCTGTATTCTGCCTTTAGCACATTGTATTCACATCCCGCACTGCTTTTCTCAGCTATGGGTATATGCATATTTCCCCACATTAGCCCCGGAGATGGAGGTGGCAGGACCTCCTATTACTCCGTTTTCGTTGATGTTTGAGGGCGAGCACCTATCGAGGCCCCGAGAGACTCTCTTCTCTCTGCGACAGTACTTCGACACCGTGCGAGCGACAGAGGTATTTCAGAACTCTCAGTTCTTTTCATTTCATCTTTGATCTGCTCTATATTTCTTGATTTCTGATTGATTTGTACACTGGTTATCCGCAGATCACCTGGCAACCCTGGGCAGTTTTTGGCGACGATCTCGAGAATCAGTATCCCGGAGGGTCGACTAGTTCGCAGTATAGGTTCCTGCTCGAGGGACCAGTCGGCAGGGCTTGGTTCCTGGGGAACGCTTTCAGCGTCAGGTGTGGGGGGTATGATTCTCAGGACCCTCCTGCTGTGCCTCCACCCACTATGCAGACTGCCGACAGGCTAACTACTGAGGAGGTCACTAGGGACATGCAGGGTACCGATGCTTTACTATATCTCGTTGAGGGGAACTACGCCACTTATCGCCGCATATAATCTGATGCCCCCCTTGACGGGAGTACGGGCTCCACCACTGAGGTCCACTGGCACACCATCTTCGAGTCGTGCCCGTGCTGCAGACATCCCCTCTTCTAGCAGGGCTGGTGTATCTAGAGGTAGAGGGCAGTTCGATTCCTCGATCCCTCCGACTCTCGATCATCCTGGATGGCCAGATATGCCGACTGAGTTGACGAGTTGGCAGTATGGGCTACTTCTCCGATTCCAATCCCTATGGAGCCTCCGATGCCTGGTCACAGATATGTCAGTGATCCTGACTCACCACCGGTATGTTCTACCATTTTTCATTTATCACACAGATATTTTGGCAGTTGCTTATTTATTGATGAGTTGAGCTTGTGTCTGCAGCCACCTCGGGGAGTACATAGATCAGATGCTCGGGGTGGTGGCCTCACTTGAGGGGAGTGGTTCTGCGTAGAGAGGCACAGATGTCCATCATGGGCTTCCAGGTACCCTTCATCTCTCTTACATTTATTATATTTCTGTTAATGCCTGGTTTTAAACATTCTGTTGCACTGATAGGCTGTGTAGAACGCATCTGGCACACACCCCACTCACATACTGTACTTTGCACCTGCTTTTCATGTTTGAACTGATGTATTGCACTTTTCATTTTCAGATGCCTCCCCGTATATGCTCCGACGCGAGGCGGGCCACCAGGGCCTTCTCAGAGAGGTCGAGGTGCTAGGCCTGCCCGAGGTACAGGGTCTCGAGGAGCTGGGCCATCCAGGGCCTTATCGAGGAGCTCGAGGAGCAGGGTCGTCTCGCAGACGCAGGGCACCATTGTTGAGGATGAGGAGGAGGAGGAGGTCGCAGAGCGTGTGTCAGAGACATCTCCTGGGGAGGGAGGCTCCGGTCTTGGTTCCGGGAGCGGAGGCGAGGCTGAGGGGGATCCGGAGAGGATGACAGCTCTGATCCGGATGGGGATGATGGTGCAGAGGTTATCCCACAGAAGAGGATGAGAGGGCCTCCTCATTCTCGTTCCCGAGGATACTGATGTTATTTCCTGCTTTATTTTACTTTTTAGCTAGTAGTTTGTGTAGCACTTTGCACATTGTTAGACAGTTTTATTTTCTGTAAAACTTGTACCTTTATTTTGTTGTAAAACATGATGGAATGAAACAGCTTTTGAAAATGTGCTTGTATTTGAAATTTTTGGCAATCGCATCGCATCATTTTGCACAAAAATGGAATGAATGAAATGTGCCTTGTGTATTTACCGGGTCAGGTAATGAACCGACGCAACAAATCAAAACAACTCGACTCACTAAGAAGTAACAGAATCTTAGCAAGTTTACAACTCGATAAACAAAGTACAACAATGTTAACGACTCAATAGACAAGACTTAACAAAATTGTGTAACCAAAAAAGTAATAACTCGAACACAAAATGCGACAGCTCGACAAAACTTACAACTCGATAAACAAAACAACAACTCGATAAGCAAAAAACAACAAAACATTCTTCAGACGGACAATCTGGATAATGGAATGTATCCAAAACTTGATAGAATGGGAGACCTTCAACATTCCCGATGCATGAAAGTGCCTCAAATTTTCTTCCGGCGGGCAAAACAGGACCAACGCGAGGCCGACAACACTTTTGCAGCAAGAGATTGGAGGGTGGCCGGCCTACTGGAATAGATGGCCGGCCGGCCACCTCCCCCGCAACCCCCAGAATGTTGACACGTGTCCTTTTGAATAGTGTTTTGCCCCTCTATAAAAGCCCCTCCCTTGGAACTTATTCATTTCATCACCTTTCCTCACAAAAATGGAGGTATTTCTCGCAGAAAATCTCACATCCTGGATTTCTTCTTTAGATGGCTCGGAGAAGTTGAATTTCCGGGTTTCGGTTTGAATGCACTATTCACGCTGGGCCGGACTCCACTGCACCTCCTTTTCCTCCAAGCTGCGGCAAGGTTTTGGAACCCGGTGACGCACGTATTTAGCTTTGGCGGGCAAGAGGTATGTCCTACTTTTGAAGATTCCAAATTTTGATGGAGTCTGAACGCTCAGAAGAGGTTCCTGCCCCAGTCTCATTTTGGCCATGCCCAAGCTCTAGGGCGGATGTGTGGTCTCAACGCGCATGGATGCCCGATCCTGATTTGTAATGGGATGCTGGATATCCCGAGCCTGATTTACCGATTCTCCAATGCTGGTGACCGCAATGACCATCATTGGCAAGGCTTTCGGCAGCATGCCCTCTGTTGTGCCTACTATCTCACTTTCTGTTTGTCTCTGGCTCCGGAGGAGCTAAAATCCGTTTGATTGAAGTCGCTCAAGGCCTGAAGGAAGGAAAGAGCTGTATTGCTATGACTTTGGCCGAGACACTGATGGGTCTAGATGCCTTCTATCGCCGGGAGACGACCAGGTTCGCAGGGAGTCCACTACTGCTGCAGGTAATGTTTCCCACCCTACCTCACATGTATATTTGCTCACATCACTCTCGGCCCTCGGGCTCGGTTTTTTTCACAAACCCTCATCTTACTTTTTTCTCATCGCCCATCTCTCTATTCTTTATTCTCTCATTTTCATCCCTCCCCAGATATGGTTGATGGATAAATTGCAAGTTGTGGACTCTTGCCCTGCTTACTCAGCCGTGGCTACTTCTTTCGGCAACGCCTAGTCAATGCTCCCTGATGAGAGCTGGTGGTTTGAATGGATGTGCAACTTGTCAGCCGAATGCATTGCTTGGCGCTGTCCTTGGCTCAATCTCCCGGCGATGAGCTATAGCATGTTCCAGGATACCGGGATTCGTCTGATCGGCTTGACTCACTGTGTATTCTATTTTCCATTTCGTTATTCTGCGCCAGTTTGGCCATGATCAGACTTGCCCTCCGGAGGGAATTGAGTATTCCGGTCGCTTCCCGGTTCGAGGCGCACATCTTGCCCGACACATTACGGCTTGGAGGACCAGAGAGCTCCTGTCCCCTGCCCCTGTTTTCAGTTGCACTTTTATCTGACGAGTGCTGGGATTGGCTAAATGAAGAGGCGCAAATTGGGCCTAAATCGGCATCGAAAGCTTCAACCAGCTCGGGTGAAGGGGGCGCAGGGACACCTGACTTGACTATGCCCTAGATTTATTGCTTTACTAGTACTTTCAAGTTTTCGTTATGAGTGTAATAAAAAGCAATTTCAATTGTATGCAAGAGCAGGACGAACTCTATTTTGAAATCAATGAAATTGAAGGTTGTGGTACTGAAAATTTTCCGCTTTGGTCCAAAAATGGTCTTAGTTGTGAAAAGATTATTTGAACAAAGTCAACTTTTATTAAAACTTTTCAAAACTATTTTCGATATGGATCAAAACTGGACATGCCTGAGATCTGTCACTGAGATGCACAATCCCGGATCCTAGCAACTGGAAAGTTGCCCCTAGGTCTGAATGGTGCCACATGCATCTTCCTGCAACGGAAAGTTGCCCCTAGTTTGAATAGCACTATACCGGAGTCACGATAAAGTGCTGATGGATAAGGATGACATGAGATGATCAAAATGGACAAAGTTGATCGGGGAAAATGTTGGGGCTGAACTTCGGGATGAAGCTGCCTACGTATCCCATAGATGGGAATCAAGCCTTACGTAGTTCAGGCTCAGGTTCGCTCGGGTATTTTTACTCTCCTTTTGCGCTCTAACTTTTACCAAGGCCGCCCTTTGCGGGTTTTCAACCTTGCGAGCTCAGTTTTTATATTTTCAAATTTTTTGTGCTCTGAGTTTTGCCTAGGTCGCCCTTTCGGGTTTTCGGCCTAGCGAGCCTCTCAGGGGTAGTATTTCTTCAACTTGTCCATGTTGATCGGTTGTGAGAACTCCAAGCCATCTAGATCCATCAGAACCACAGCCCCACCTGACCAGATTGACTTTATGATGTAGGGACCAGTCCAATTAGGTCTGAACTTGCCTCTAGGGTCATGGATGGGAGCTCGGTTGTCCTTGAGTACCAAATCTCCTTCCTTTAAATTCCTGGACTTAACCTTCTTGTTAAAAGCCCGGGCGATTCTGCGTTGATAACCCTGAACATGGTACAGTGCCTTCAACCTTCTTTCATCGAAAAGCATGAGTTCCTCAAATCTGTTCTGCTGCCAATCTGCCTCGGCTATTTGGCACTCAGCCAATACTCTCAATGACGGAACCTCAATCTCAATTGGTAGAACAGCCTCCATCCCATAAACTAATGAATACGGAGTCGCCCCAGTTGAAGTTCTGATCGAAGTTCAGTAGCCCCACAGAGCAAACGGCAGCTTATCTGGCCAGTCTCGGTAAGTTTCCACCATCTTCTGCAGTATGCGTTTGATATTCTTGTTGGCGGCCTCAACTGCTCCGTTGGTTTGCGGCCGGTAAGTAGACGACTTATGAAAAGCCACATTGTATTTCTCCAACAAATCAATTACCTCCTTCTTGAAGTGGGAACCGTTGTCCGAAACTATTTCATTCGGAACCCCGTAGCGACAGATGATGTTGTTCCTGATGAATTTTGCAACATGCGAAGCCTTCAACACCGCATAAGATTGGGCCTCGACCCACTTTGTAAAATAATCTATCGCTACCAAGATGAACTCATGCCCATTCGACCCCTTTGGCGTGACAGCCCCGATCACATCAATCCCCCAAACTGAAAAAGGCCATGGTGAAGTCATGTTGTACAGCTTCGACGGCGGGATGTTCATGCGGTTTGCATGGATCTGACATTTGTGGCATCGCCGAACGAAACCAATACAATCCTCTTCCATGGTGGACCAGTAATAACCCTGTCTGAGGATCTTCCTTGCCAGCATGACCCCATTCATGTGTGCTCCACATTCTCCTCCGTGGATGGCTTCCATCAGACGCTTTGACTCTTCTGCATCAACGCACAGTTTATGCATTCCCAGATGACCCCTTTTATACAGTTTACCCCCTGCAGATGATGAACTGAACGGCCAATCTTCTTATTGCCCTTTTGTCCTTGGCGTTTACCCCTGACGGGTATGCTTCCTTCTCCAAGAAATTCCAGATATCGTGATACCAAGGGTGTTCGTCCTGAACTTCATCTATGGCTGCAATCGACTCATAGGCAGGTGCAAATTTTTGATCAATGATGACTGGACGCATCCGGATTCCAGTCGGGATGTCTATCATAGATGATAGAGTTGCTAAAGAATCTGCGAACCTGTTGTTCTCTCTTAGTAGATGAGTAAAACTTAACTTTTCAAACCGAGGAATCAGCAAGTCCAAGGTCTGGTGATACATCATCATATTTTCCTCTTTTACTTTCCAGTCTCCTTTAGCTTGAGACACAACAAGGTTCGAATCCCCAATGACATCCAGCCGTTTTGCCCCTAGTTCTAGGGCTGCTTCTAAACCAGCAATGCACGCCTCATATTCTGCTTCGTTGTTCGAGACTTTGAACCGAAGTTTGAAGGCTAGAGGGATACGGGAATTGTCGGGTGCTATCAGCAACACTCCTATCCCATACCCATGTTGATTTGACGCTCCGTCAAAGTACATCGTCCAAATTTCATCGTCGATATACAGAATTGCTTCATCTGGGAATAGATACTCAACTGCTTCATCCCCCTCAACCGGATGGTCGGCAAGGAACTCTGCTACCGCTCTTCCTTTGACTGACTTGCGGGTGACATATGTGAGATCAAATTCGGAGAGCAACTGCAACCAACGAGCTAGCCTACCCGTAAGTGCTGGTTTCTCGAAAAGATATTTGATGGGATCGAGACGTGAAACCAACATTACGGAGTGAGCTAACAAGTAGTGCCGCAGCTTCCTGGTAGCCCATACCAGAGCTAAGCAAGCCTTTTCTAACGGTCTATACCGGGTCTCATATGCTAGCATTTTCTTGCTCAAATAATAGATGGCTCTTTCCACCTTATCTTTTGATTCTTGTGCAAGCATGCAGCCCATTGTAGTCTCAGTCACTGACAGATATAAAATCAACGGTTTCCCTGGTTCTGGTGGCGACAAAACGGGTGGGTTCTGTAGATATTCTTTAATCTGTTCAAATGCAGCTTGACATCGGCCGTCCCATTGGAACTTCTTGCCTTTCTTCAGAAGACCAAAAAGTGGTTCACAAGTCAAGGTTAATTTTGAAATAAACCGTCTTATGGATTGCACTTTACCCAGAAAGCCTCGCACCTCCTTTTCAGTCCTTGGTGGTGGCATTTCTAAGATGGCCTTGATTTTGAAAGGGTCGACCTCGATGCCCCTTTGTGTAATCAGAAACCCCAGCATTTTTCCCGCTGTAACACCAAATGTGCACTTCTGAGGGTTTAGTCGCAACCTGAATTCCCTGATCCTTTGGAAAAACTTGTGCAAGGCGGTGTAGTGGCCCTCTCTTTCTTTGGACTTGACAATCATGTCGTCTACATACACCTCAACCTCTTTGTGGATCATATCATGTAGTATTGTGGTCGCGGCCCGTTGATAAGTAGCTCCAGCGTTCTTCAACCCAAACGGCATTACCCGGTAGCAGTATGTCCCCCACGGGGTGGTGAATGCAGTCTTTTCCCTATCTTCGGGTGCCATCACTATCTGATTGTACCCTGAGAAGCCATCCATGAATGAGAGCAAAGCGTGCCCTGCTGTGAAGTCCACTAACTCATCGATGTGCGGTAGGGGAAAGTCGTCCTTCGGACTAACTCTGTTCAGATCTCTGAAATCTACACACACCCGGATCCTGCCATCTTTCTTCGGCACCGGCACAATGTTGGCCAACCAAGTCGGGTATTCAGATACCAGCAAGAAGCCTGCGTCAATTTGCTTGGTGACCTCTTCTTTGATCTTGAGAGCCCAATCCGGGCGGATCCTTCTGAGTTTCTGCTTGACAGGTCGGGCCTCGGGGTCAAGGGGGATCTGATGCTGTACAATCTCAGGATCGATTCCAGGCATGTCTTCGTAGGACCACGCGAAAACATCTTTGAAATCTTTTAATAAAGCGACTAAGCGCTCGCGTTCCTCCGAAGACAACGTGGACCCGATCTGGACCAGCCGCGGGTCCTCCTCAGTACCAATGTTCACGGAAATGATTTCGTCCACTAGGGGTTTAACAAACCTCTCCTGCTCTTGTTCAATTAAACGTTGCAAAACCGGAGGAACTTCGTCCTCTTCGTTTTCATCAAAATTTTGAAAGTCTGAATTAATGCAATAAATTAAGGGCACGGAAAAGTACTCAGAAACCACAGTTGCCTGATTCTCATTAAGTTCATCCAAATCGTCCCCGGTTACAATAGACTCAAATGAGAAAGAAAAAGACGACCTGGACAAGACCGTGGCATCCGGGTTAACATCCCCAGGAGTACCAGACTCAGACTCAGTCGAGCTGGAACCTGATTCCGACTCACAAGACTCAGTGGAATCAGATTCCGGCTCACTACCTGACCCGGTGCTGCTGGACAGAAATCCCTCCTCGTATTGCCAGGTGAGGGAGGGTGCGATTGATGCATCCAAGATAGCTGCTGGTTGGCTCGCAGCCGTTTCATTCCCAATCATGGAAACCACAAAGTTATCCCCCAAGCACTCTTGGTCGATCAGAGGATCAGAGAGGAGACATGACAGTGCTACCCCCATTTCAAATTCAATGCCCTCAGGATCCACTGCCCTATTCTGCTCGACCTCAGTTGTTGGGTCTGTCTGCTCTGTGGCAACGTCATCCCCGGATAGTTGCAGGTCGAAAAAGATCTCGAAGCCTGGCACGCGCTTCTTCTCCGCGTTCAGCCACGGCTCTGGGAAGCCGCAAAATGGAAAGTCTTCCCCCTCCCGGACAAAGCGTCCGTTCAGGGTACCCTGGATGGGCCTGTGCATCAGATCAAAAGGCTTCCCAGCCTGCTTCGCTCTGGCTCTGCTGGCCATTTCCTTCCCTTTCCTTGCCCAATCTTCTTTGGTGGGCAGATAACCCAGTCCAAAGGTATGTGGATTGTGTGGCACTTCGGCCAACGCTGCGACTCCTTTCCTGCCGTTTCTTCCCAATCCCATCCCGGGGATATGTTGTAGCTTGTTCATGAGGTAGACGGATTGAGCACTGACGTACACACCTTCATTCACAGCCATGATGTTTTGAACCACCCGGGCCTCAGCCAAAGTAAATCCCGATATAAACACGTCCTCCATGCCGTGTTCAATCTCTAAGACTGGCGTAGATATCTCTGGAGGGGGATGGATTGACGAGTTCCCAAACACAATGGCTACTCCCTTTCCATAGGGGTATTTCACCATTTGATGTAGAGTGGATGAGACGGCCTTTACCTGATGCAACCAGGGTCGCCCCAAAAGCATGTTAAAGGATGCTGGGACCTCCAAGACATGAAAATCTACCTCGTGTTGTCCAGGCCCAATCTTGGTTTGGATTTTTACTGTCCCCAGGACATCCCTACTTGTATTATCGTAGGCTCTGATTACTTGAGTGGTCGGTGTGAAATCTGCGGGCTTCAGCCCAATTGCATACGCCGTTCTGGCCGGGCAGGCATTGATAGCGGACCCGGTATCAACAAGTACCACCGGAATCCATTTGTCCCTGCATTCTACAGAGATATAGAGGGGTCTGTTATGATCCACGCCCTCAGGCGGCAGCTCCTTGTCTGAAAAGGTCAATGCCGGGGAACCTCCTCCCGGAAAAACCAGCCCAACCAGCTGCTCTGGCGTAGTTTCGATGGAGAGTTTGGCCTTGTCCATAGCAGATAGGACAGCCTGTCTATGTACCCGCGAGGCCATAAGCAGTCCCCAGATGGAGATGTCTGCTTGTATTTTCTTTAACTGTTTCAATACAGCCTCTTCTTCAACTTGCCTCTCCCTCTGCTTCTCCGCTTCTTTATCTTTCCCTGATGCCTCGGGTTGATCAAGGTGTGGGGGCTTGAAATACCGCCCACTTCTAGTCATATGGTCCACCTCTTCGAGGTACCAGGTGCTGTCTGGTTGGCCACCCGCCCAATCTTCGTCTGTGTGGGCGAGATACAAGTCGTCATCTTCCCACCACATTCCATTAGCATCTAACAGGCACCTGTCTGGTTCCAGCTTGTTTGCGCTCTCAGCATTTTCCTCCCACATGCTCACAGCACGTTCAATTTTTGTGCTCACAGCACTCTCACCTTCCTCATGGTTCTTCGCTTTTCGGATCCTCTCAGAATCCCACTTCTTTTCTTGTCCCTCCAACGTTAATTGTTCGGTTTTCAAAATGTCTTGGTCCTGAGCGAAATTCTTCGTACCGGCACTCTCCGGCAATTCAATCTGACCCTCGGCCCTTCCGGCCACAAATGGTACAATATCTGGCTGATCATCCAACCACCCGACGACTTCCGCTGACTCTTCGTATTCGAACCAATTGATAGTTGCATCCGCTGATTCTTGGTTGTTGAAAAATTGGAGGTTGGCGAAGTCCTCTTCCATCGTCGTCAGATCATCCGCCCCTTTTTCAGGTCTGTCCCCTCGGATCATGCACAATTCAGTCTTCTCTGGCAACCCCACACTCAGCTTAGGCAGGCCCATTGACAGGATATATTCACTCGGATCATAAGCTTTGCTAGCTAAATTCTCAGACTGCTCCACCCCAGACTCAACAGTTTTGCTCTCCTCGGAAGCCTGCCCCGTTCCATTTTCGGTGGTCATCACCTTTGGCTCAGGTTGGGTTGTGGAGGTGTCCATCATGCACAAGTCAGTGCTATCAGGAAGGATCACCTTTGGCTTGGGTAGGTGGGAGGGAGTAATGTAGATACTAGGGTCGTAAGACACGTCCCCAGTTTGGATGAGATTGATTCTTTTGGGTGGATCTTGGTTATGTGCTGGGAGTGGGTTAGTTGTGACGTTGGGTCTCTCAGGAGGTAGAATGATGTTTTTGTCAATGAGGTCTTGAATTTCATGACGCAGCCTGTAACATTGGTCGGTATCATGACCATGCTGCTGGTGGTATTTGCAATATTTGGCTGGGTTGTGGGAAGGGGGGAGTGGATTTGGAGGGGGCCTCGGTTCCAAGGGTTTCAGATGCCCCTTTCTGACTAGAACCCCGAGGACTTTGGACAAAGGCATATGTAATGGGGAGAAGGTTCGTTGACCCCTGGATTGGTATCTTGAAGCTTGGTTAGTGCTCCCAGATGCATCAGAAAAAGGTGTGGCCGCTGTGGGCCTTGGCTGGAGAGGGGGAGTGGTGGTGACCATACCGACCTCTGAAGTCCTTGTGTTGGCGGAGCCACTCGAGCCCGCATTGTTATTACGGTTGAATGTTCTTCGGGACTGCTCCCGATCCTGATCGATCAATCCTTGCTTCATCGCATCTTCGATCTGTACCCCCATCTCGTGTAAATCTGAGAAGGTGGGGAAAGGGAGTACGATCATTTTCTGCATTAACTTAGGTTGGAGATTGCGCACAATCATCCGGATTTGATCTTTATCTGTTGGCCTTAAAGTCATCATCGATGCCTTCGCTCTCCACCGAGTTACAAAATCAGAGAAAGTCTCTTTTTGTTCCTGCCTCGTCGTTTCAAGATCACGTGTTGTAATCTCGATCTGAGTATTATATGAATATTGTGCGACGAAGGCCTCGGCTAGCTCATCCCAATTTCTCTTCACATCATCTTCCAATTTTGCGTACCAGATGGCCGCAACCCCTGACAAAGTTCTGCCAAATAAAGAAAGCTTTTGCGGTCGGGTTAGGCCCATCGGCCTCAAAACGTCTGAAATAGCCGGAGATGGACCATAGGATCCCCTGATCCGTCAAAACGATCAATCTGCGGCATCTTAAATCTGTCCGGCAGCGTCACGGCCACGTCAGTGTAGCCGTCTTCAATATCTGGGATGGCCTTCACCCCCCTGTGATTTCTTGAAGAGCTTTTCCAATTTGCTCAATTTCAGAGCTGTCTGGTCCACCTCGAACTCAAATGGAGAGTCCGGATGATTAGGTGCAAGATTCTTAGACAGTTGCGGCGGAAGCGGGGGCGGAGCCAGCCCCGTTGGAAGACTCGTGTCCTCTTGAGTGTTTTGGAAGTTTTGTGAAGCGTTCTGTGGATTTGGGGGGGCATTTTGGGTGTTCTGGGTGTTCTGGGTATTCTGAGGATTTGGAGGGGCATTCTGGCCAGTGGGTGCCTGCTCAGTCAGTGGAGCCGCTGGTGGAGGGGGAATCTGATGCGCCCCTAGTGGAGGAGAAACCTGGTGTGAAGCAGATGCTGCATTCTGCTGTTGTAATCTGGTGATCAGCTCAGACTGTTGGGCCATGACAGCGGCCTGTTGTTTAGAAAATTCCGCTTGGCGGATAGCATCATCTTGCATTTGTTTCATGCTCTCATTCATCTGGCGCATCATCGCCTCCATCCCTGATGTATCCTGATGTTCCATCTGAATAACTGGCAAGTGTATCTCTATAGCGGAAATAGCAACCTCAGTCGAATTGTTCACTGCTAGGGTAGGCCTCTGCCCTGATGATCTCTGCTCAGACGACTGCGCCTTCTCGGCCTTCTCCTGATTACCGGGGGTAGTGAATGGAACACCGGATGTCCGTCAACTAGATCCTCGGATCGAGTAAGTCGGCGACCTCGTGTCCAAAGTGCTTGGGGAATATCTGATGGTTCGGAAGCAATTGTGCCACAAACTGCCCTAGCAAAAGATAAATAAAGCGAAAAGGAAATAAATAACCAGAAAAACGAGCAGCACAACAGCTTAATTTAAATACACACAACACACAGTCGGGCATACAACACGCAGTTTAATAAGCTGGAAATACACTGTCCTCAATCACTGGTCACTATTCCTGTATCACTGTTCCCCGAAACTGAATCGGATATCCGCAGACAACTGATTCTCAGATACTGATTGATGCCCGCAGGCCTGATACTTAATCTCAAAAACAGATGCCCGCAGGACTGACATCCAAACTCATAAACTGATGCCCGCAGGCCTGATGTGACTCATAACCTGATACATGCATTCCCTGCAGAGACGCACTCTAACAAGCACATAGCAGATAAGTGAGAGCCAAAACACCCCTATGTTGGGGTAGGATTTCCCTGTTCTATTTTTGTCAGGAACTAGGGTTTCACTACGCACGCAGCGGTTTCAAACAACCTATAAACGGGTAAGCAACCTGTCCTAATTTGGAATGGTCACTACGGATCCGAATATGCACTAGGTCGAATGGTCAAAAAAGGGTGCCCCGGTAAAACCGGGGTTTGTGTTCCCATACTGGCAGAGCCCGTAACCGATCAGCCTTATGGACATGCCTTGACAAGACAAGCCTCCGGCAAACCGCTCAGGAATAGCAGATGGCAAACACGGTGTCCTAGGCGCACCAATGCAAATGCAATGCAAAGAAACACACAAGTGTAGTCAAAACCAGATATCATGAGTTCGAGTTAAGTTCTCTAACGTCCCCAGCAGAGTCGCCAGAAACTGTAGACGTCCCCGAACGCATCCCGGGGAAGGAGTGCGAGTTCCCCCCGTTCTGGTTCGATATTGGGTCACTACAGTTCGAAGGACTCAAATGTCACGGTTCTAAATCTCGAACCAAAGAGTCCAAATCCGGCAAATCGTTTTGAAAACAGATTTTTTTGAAAGAAGTGCCAAACATGGACTGCTTTGCCAGATACAGAGTCGCCACCTAAATATTTTTTAACGGGGAAATTTAGGAAACCCTGACTCGGTGCCAAAGGCCACGTGTTCGTCATCACCAAAGTTGCCTCGGCTCGGGAACTTGGGTACGATTGGGGAAGGTCACTTCGTGAGCACCCCCACTCGCCCGGTCAAAGACCGGCCTCTACTAACCATGATATCTTATTTTGAAAACATTGTATGTTCTTATTCCGATTATTAGCCTAGGTTACTATGTGATGCTCGCAGCAAACAAGTATAGACTGGGCCGTCTGAATTGGAACAAAACATTTCATGTTTGTTTGTTTTGAAAATGGTTTGATGGTGCTACCCGCAGGTAGGCTAAGACGTGGATTTGCCACCCTCGGATGGGCTTAGAAAACATGATTTTGCTACTATCTAGTGGGCTTAAAACAAACAATCAGCGATTTGTCCCAATTCAAATAACCTAACCTCCACCCACAGGCATTCAAGGCAGTTATATCACATAAGCAAATAGCCTCATGGCAAGCATGCTATTGATGGCAGTCACCCACACGCATGCAAGGATGCTAAAGCATAAAACTCACCGAGTACTCCAAGCCAAAACAGAAGCTCATTAGAAATCATGCATGATCCTAAGTATACAGAAATGCCTAATGCAACACATGCAAAAATGCAAATTATAGCAGGCTCGGCTATTCTAAACATGGCATATGGAATGCAACAGCTATCATACATTCAACTTGGAATTGAAATACAAATGCAGTTAGTATGATGCGCCGAGCCCGGTGCGTGCAAAACAGATGAATGATGCAAACATGCTGTCATGCTGTATGCTAATTGAAATATGCCCTATATCTAACCATCATAAGCAGATAAATAAAAGGGAGAAAGAAATGGGGGTTGGAAGACATACATCACCCACACCCACACTTATTACAGCATTACCCTCGCGCAGAGGGTCCGAATAAAATAATACAGTCCGAATAATATACAAATTCCTAATTAATTAACAGATTAACTAAGAAAAACTGTAAACTGGCATGCAAGCCAGGGACTGCCTTGCTTCTGCTCCGGATGATGAAATGATGCATGCCCGGATGCCTGTGCGTGGAAATCCATGGCGGTGCCCCGATTAGCCTCTGTTTGCATTTTTTCTCGAAATGCGTGCCAGACTCCGAAAATTTGCTGATTCTTCATTTTGCTGCAACAGAGAGCAGGAAAAGGGCATAGCAATGTATTTCACAAATATATGCATGCCTCGATTCTCGTGCCACCAATCACGCATACCGATGCATGATGGCCGAGGAGCCGAATTGCACAACTCAATATAGGATGAATGCATATGAATGCTACAACAAAACCTAACTCCATCACGGGTAATCCGGAGTGTCGGTGACTTGGGAATTGAGACTCGTTTCGTCACTCAGGGTGCGAAACGTGCCTCGTTTCTCGTGCAATATGCATGATATGCATGAAATGCAACTAACATACATCTTAGCATGCGCAATGCTATGAAAATGAGATGTCTCGAAATGCGTGCCCACGGGCACGCGAACCGAGGCCATGATGTGAGATACAAATCGAATAAAACCGAAGTGCCTCGAAATGCGCACCCATAGGCACGTAAACCAAGGCAATGATAAATCGGATAAAACCGAAGTGCCTCGAAATGCGCGCCCACAGGCACGCAAACCGAGGCAATGATAAAATGTAAATCGGATAAAACCGAAGTGCCTCGAAATGCGCGCCCACAGGCACGCAAACCGAGGCAATGATGTGAGATGCAAATCGGATAAAACCGAAGTGCCTCGAAATGCAAGCCCACAGGCACGCAAACCGAGGCAATGATGTGAGATGCAAATCGGATAAAACCGAAGTGCCTCGAAATGCGTGCACACGGACACGCAAACCGAGGCAATGATAAAATGAGATAGAAATGCAAATTGGGCTTATACTCACATGAGCGGACCTCAGCCACACTCACATCAGATGCCGTCGGATGAAAACGGAGGTGTCTCGAAGTGCGTGCCCACAGGCACGCAAACCGAGGCATGGCCCAAAGGCATGAAATGGCATACGGAAATGATATGCAAGCATGCAAACCAAATTTCAGCACCTAAATGAAGGGGAAAACAGCCCCGAAATGATACGAAATGACAACCAATGCATGAAATCATCCCGAAATGCGATATTAAGCCCCCGAAATGGCCTACAGCTATACTAAACATGCAAAATTGATACATGAAAGCAAAAACAGTAGCAAGGCAGTCCCAAATATGGCATTTTTCCAGTACAAAACAAGGCTAAATAACAACCACAAATATGGTAAAAATAGCTTGCAAAAATGGGGAAAAAGAGGAGAATTACAAAGCAAGTGGTATCTACAATGCTCAAACTGAAAAACACAGTTCTACAACATTAAAGAGGGGTCAAAAATATGCATATTTACAGTGAATGACAACCCCAAAATCAGTATGTAGATATGCTCAACATGGCATGCAAGAGGAAGCCAACAAAGGCTATAAAGAGAAGTATCAAATGGATGCACCAAACCAACAAAGACCCTTAACAAAACATGAAGAATGGGTCAAAATAAGACACTTTCTAAGCCTGATGAAGGCCGAAATCAGAAGCTAAGATGGCCTAAACAAGCATGCAATTTTACGGAAAATAGGAAGAATTTAACACAAAGTACCAAAACTATTCACCAAATGGCTTAAGGTCCTTAACAAAACATGAATAATGGACCAAAATAAGGCTCTTTCTAAGCCTGATGAAGGCTGAAATCAGAAGCCAAATAGGCCTAACAAAGCATGCAAAATAGGCATAGAACATGAATTCAAATCAAGTGGCATATAGAGCATGAAAACCAAGTTGAGCCCTTCTTCAATGTTTAAGAGGGGCTCAAAATAGGCACAATATCAGTATGTTTCATGCTCCAACTCAGATCACAAATAGGCCAAAACAATCATGCAATCTTACGGTAAAATAGAGGAATTACAAAGGAAGTGCATGCTAGCATCACCAAACATGGTTGAGCCCTTCTTCAATGTTGAAGAGGGGCTCAAAATAAGCTCACTCACAGTTTATATCAAGCTCGAAATCAGATCACTCAAAAGCCAAACAAAGCATGCAAATAATTGGCATAAAGGGTGATATTGAAAGAAGTATGTCATGGAGACACCAAATGAGGTTGAGCCCTTCTACAATGTTGTAGAGGGGCTCAAAATAAGCCTAAAACCAGTAGGGTTCAGAGCCCAAAACAGTAGGCAAGTAGGGTAGAAATAGGAAGCAAGAAAGTGTTACAAAAGATGGGATTTGAGACTTACCCTTGAAGATCCAACTTTTGCTACCTCTTGGCTTGAATTTATTGCTTCTTAGCCCTTCAAGAACCTTCCTTTGCTGCTGGAATGGTAGTGGTGATGGTGAAGCTTAGTGTTGATGAAGGATTGGCTTAGATGCTTGAAGGTTTTTAGGGTTTTGGAGATAGAAAATGGAGGTTTTGAGAGAAAGGTTCTTGAGACAAATTTTTGTAACCTTAGGGAAGGAGGAGGGCAGCCCTTTAAATAGGCAAGAAAAGGTGTAAAAGGGGAGGGAAAAGCACCCAAGCTTTCCCTCCCAAAATATCCCCCGGATGCCCGGGATATTTTGAAAAATATCCGGACAGCTGGAAAGGGCTGGAAAGCAGAAAGCTGGCCGGCCAGGTAAATTTCTGGAAGGTGGCCGGCCGGCCACCCCAACTGGTCGGCCAGCCACTCACCCTGGCCGGCCGGCCATGGCCCAAAAATGAAGAGGAAAATTACTGGCCGACCACCACTCCTTGGTGTCCTCCCAGGTGTGTAGAATAAGGTTCCAAGGTTGGAAATTGGCAACACTGAAGCAGGAGTCACAACATAGAGCTTGAAGGAGAGGCTCAAAAATGAAACTCTGAATTGCTGGCCGACCACCACTTTTTGGTGTCCTCCCATGTGTGTAGAATAAGGTTCCAAGGTTGGAAATTGGCAACACCGAAGCAAGAGTCACAACATAGAGCTTGAAGGAGAGGCTCAAAAATGAAACTCTGAATTGCTGGCCGACCACCACTTTTTGGTGTCCTCCCATGTCCCCTCATCACAAATATGTAGCTTTGGTCGGAAGAAAATATCCCCAGGGTGTTCAACATTGGCCCGGAAGTGAGCAAAACGGGCGCCGGAGGAGCGAAACTGGTTATCTGGGATAATTGCTGGCCTCCCACCCCCCAGTGATCTTCCTGGTGTTGAAACAGAGGTGCCTGCCAAATTTGAACAAAAACTAATGAGAAATGAACGCTTGGAGCCAAAACCGGGTAATTTGGGATCCCGAAAATGGGCTGCAGGTGCCGGAAGTGGTGTTCAGCAGCGAAGTGGGCATCTGCGACCCCAGTGTCCCTCGGAATGACCAAACAGAGGTTCCTGCCAAAAATCGGAGAAATCCGATGCAAAATGAATGCTTGGGACCCAAATCACGCAGTTCGGGGTCCCGAAAACCGGCTACAGGCACCGAAAGTGACATTCGGCCACGAAGTGGGCACCAGAGGCCCCAGTGTCCCTCGGTATGATAAAACAGAGGCACTTGCCAAAAATCGGAGAAATCGGAGATGGTTGGGCGGTCTCGAACCGAGGCACACGGCCTGACGGTCCCGAAAACCGGGAACCGGGCTCCGAAATGGGCGAAATGGCCTACGGCCATAAAAAGTAGCTCACGGCCACTGGGAGATAGTCTACGGGACCATTCCCTCCCCTCAGGAAAGAAAACAGAGAAAACCGAGTCTAGTTCGCAAACCGAGACAAGGTACGAAAGAGAGTTCGGAAGTCCGGAGGCAGGGCGCACGGCCGCGACTCTGAGACTTCTGAACGAGCACAGTATGCAACATCACCAAGCGCTCAATCGGTGACGTCTGAGTCTTGAGGACAGTCAAAAAT
Organism: Camellia granthamiana; assembly: GCA_036172215.1. Taxonomy (NCBI): domain Eukaryota; kingdom Viridiplantae; phylum Streptophyta; class Magnoliopsida; order Ericales; family Theaceae; genus Camellia; species Camellia granthamiana. Next base: position 38,766,950 of record CM069914.1, read on the forward strand.
GGGGTGTCTACAGAATCATGCAAGAACAATCTTAAATACAACAATGAGAGGTTGAAATCCTTACCTAGGTCTTGTAACTCAAATGTAGAAGCTTAAAGATGCAAAACTCCTTCAATTCTACCAAGTTCTCTAGCAAATCAACAAGAACAACCCAACTCTCTCTCTCTCTCTCTCTCTCTCTCTCTCTCTCTCTCTCTCTCTCTAGTCGGCAAGAGCATGAAAATGGCTGATGAAATGTTTTGTATAAGGCTCAAGTGATGTATAAAGCTCAAAAAGTGGAGATAGTGGGCCATTAAGTGGTCTAAATGTAAATATGTCCATTTCATATAATTGGACACCATTTAATCTAATTTACTCCAGTTCAATCATACTAAATCAACTTCCAATTAAATATACCATAAAATCACATAAATTATGGCGATTACAAATCACTAATCAATTTCTGGTTCGGCCGCCGATAAGGCCTTCAATTTGCAGTTTAAACATATAAACATGAACAGATATTCAAACAGTCGAACAGATAGAATGCAATTCAAACAGATACAGTCAATCAATCGGTTTCAGTTTTCAGTCAGTTAGTTCAGTATTTTAATCAGTTCCATTTCCAATCTTAATCAGTTTCAGTTTAGCGGTAATCAGTGGTTATTCGGTAAACAGTAACGAGGGTTGTTACATTAACACATAATTATATTGTCATTAATTATTTTTATTTTTTGTTTTCAAATATTTCCCAAGTAGGAGTTTGCTTCTTGTGGAATGCGTGCCTGTGAAAAATGCGACTAACTTTTGTTTTTGTTATCCACGGAGAATGATGAGGAAAACTTTTAATTTTAGTTTATGTTATTTTGAATTATGAATAACATTATGTATGTAAAAATTATATATGTATTATGGAACATTATGTAGTGTGGTAATTTTGTTGATGTGTAGTTATGGATGGAATAATATTTTTATTATGGAGAAATTGTTATTTCTATACAAGAATTTTTATGTTATTATGCAATTATTGGTTTCTTTTTCTATTGTTTTTCTTTTAATACAGGTAATTTTAATATTTTTAATAATTATAGTGCAGGTTTTTTCTTCTTTTTTTTTTTTTTTTGCAATGGCACTACACCGTTGCAAAAAAAAAAAGGTAATTTTAATATTTTTATTAATTTTATTACAGGTTTTTTTTTTTTTTTCCAACGGCACCACACTGTCGCAAAAAACATTAGAACCATTGGCGACGATGGTTGTGTCGTTGCAAAAAAAACACAATTCGCGACAACATTTCTTATAGTCTCAAATAAAACTTTTAGTGACTGTAAACCAGTGCCGTCACAAAAGGTCTCTATTTTTTACATATTATAGGCAATAATAAAATGTCGTCGCAAAAAGTAACAAATGCCGTCGCAAAAAAAAAAAGGCGACGGCATAATGTCGTTGCTAAAACTTTTTTGCAACGCCTTATGTTGTGACCCCCCTTTTGCCGTTGCTAAAAATCATTTGCCATCGCTAAATTTTTTTGAAACGGCATTAGGAGTATTAGCAACGACATTTTTCTGTTGCAAAAATCTAAAATTTTTGTAGTGTCTCCACACTTATTTAACAAAAAATTCTTAGAGATAGCCAAACGAACACCAACGTTGGATTCTATTTCAACTTATATTTGTGCTTGATTATGTTTTTGCTTTTCAAAATCGTGTTGAGAATAGACCTTTGCAATGGAACTTGTTATACTAGTGTAGAAGCAACACATAAGATGATAAATAAAATGTAGAATTGATACATAAGACAATAAATACAATATGATTATTTTAACATTATTAACCTGGATTACTCAGAATTTTAAAGTGAGTGACACTGGATTATTTAATTTGGCTGGTTTGGTAATTAATATTACTGGGCAAAATGTTTTCATTATTAAAATTCATGGGTCAATACACATGATGCATATCATATATAAATTATGATTAAATTGATGTTTGTTATGAATTTTTGTGATATGAACCATTATGGTGGTGAGGTCAATAAATTATTAAATCAAAAGTAGTTAGGCTTCATATAATGTTTAGTTTTTGTTGAAAAGTGGTATTGATTACTACCGATTGAAGACTTGGTTTATGATCAAAGTGATCAGCGATTATACTCCCAAGTCTTGTTATTACAGCCCAATTTAATTATGAACAGTAGTTCAAATTTATTTTATAAAAAGTCAATAACTGAAAGTAAAAATTTATATGATTTGCACTTAAGATTTATTTTTTAAATAGCAGGGGCTTGCCGTTAGTCTATCATCTGGATTGGAGGGTCCAATCCGGTCTATAGGACTCATTTTTTGGTCCCTTTTGGATAATTCGAACTGTTCATATTTTAGGGTTTATTGAATACATTATCTTTGTAAAAATCACGTCGATTGGATAACAGATACTATGTATTCAGATTACTTTTTTATGAACTATTAATTTTTTGACCGTCAATTTTTTTCCAGACAAAAGTGATTGAATACATAGTATTCGTTATCCGATCGACGTGATTTTTTACAAAGATACTGTACTCAACAAATCTTAAAATATGAATGGTTCACATTATTGAAAAGGGGCCCAAAAGTGGGCCCAATAGACTGAACTAGACCGGACTGTCCCAAATCTGAACTGAAGACGGTCCGGGCCCTTTTTAAATCTAACAATTGAAAGTAAGAATGCATATGATATACATCATTTTTAAAGATGTTAATATAAATAAATTTTTGAATACATTAATATACAAATTATATTACCCAACCCAGGGAGGGCAAAGAATGGGATGCAATACCAAGGCCCTTTTTTGAGAATTCATTATTTTAGTTAATTTTTTTACTTTTTATGAAAAAATTTGTAAAAAATAGAACGAATAAATACAACAACTTATAATTATTTTTTAACTATTAACTCAAGTCCCAGCGGGGCCTAAACGTCATTATGCCATTATCATAATGTCCTGGTTGAACTTGTTATGATGGCCAAGTCATTGCTTTGGAGACTTAAAATTTAATTTAATTGATGTTAAAAGTAGTGCCCGAACCAGAAAATTAAGTTGGAATAGTCACTTATTAATTATAATTTTTTATTTTAAAAAAAGATTAATATTAAAATAATAATAATTTTATGAGCTAAATTTAAGCACATAAAAAATTAAATATTCGTTATTAATAGGAACAAATCAAAATTTTATAATAGTGCGGAATAGCTCGGAGTAGGATGATGGTGCAAGTTTGCAACTTTAGCACAAAAAATTATGGGTCAAAATTCTTAATTTTAGAAAATAAAAACACATTATTTATAACATAAATTATTATATCTAATCTATTTAATTTCTATTTGACAAAAAAATATTAAATAGATGACATTGCTTATAAATGATGTGTTTTGAATGGAAATTATTAAACAATCTTAGAGTATCATATGGTGTTGCTTACGTGATACTCAAAGCATGGGAAATCACAAATCACACTAAGTGGTCTGTCAACTATCTAAAAATAATGAGTTTATTATATCAAATTTATAAAATTTCTCACTATGCTATTGGTTTAAACTACTACATAAATACTATCATATAGTGCTTTCAAATAATAGCTATTTGTTGTGAACAATACAATAAACCCCTAGTCAAAGAACATGTTAAGAAAAAAGAAAATACATTTTACATATGCCAAAAACCAAAAAAAAAAGGTCAAAATTGAAGGGGGGCATATGACCCCGCGCTTTCTTTGGCTTCGCCCCTGGTTAAAGGCTAAAATTGTATAAGGCTCCCTTTGGCAATCTACTATTTAGTTTAAAAGTCTAAAAATCATTATAAGTTGTTACATTATTTATTTTTTATTTTTTTATATGTCTTTTCGTTAAAAAAAATCAACTAAATTATCAAATTTTCAAACCACCCCGAAATATCCATACTGATACAACCCATAACCACACACATTTTTGGTAATTGAAACCCTAGTCATTTTGTTTATTTGCGTATGATATTTTTAAAAAAAAAAAAAAATTGGGACAAAAAAAAACCTATTTTTGATTTTTTTAAAATGTGATTTGCTAACAAGTGTTTCTGGGATACAAGAAAAAGACAAAAAAATTTGAAGAGAACCAAACATTTTTTACTAGATTTGCATTTTTTTTTAAATCAATATATTTTTTAACATTTCACTTCAATCCCAATATTAAAAAATTTTAAAAATATTTTTATAAAGAAAATTAGTAAAAAGTCTAATTTAAAGAGTGTACAAGACATTAGATTCAAGATAAAATCTTATTTGTACATAAGGACATGCCAGAAAAGTTGCCGGCGACGGTGATCGACGATCGGCTATAGTAACCAGCAGCCAACAGTAGTAGGTGGTAGCGGTGGTGGTAAGATAAAAAAATGTGTAAATTCAACAAATTGAGTATTGAATGAGTGATATGTGTCACACACATTGTAACATATAAGCAGTTTGGTGAATTTCAGCAGATAGAAAAATAGGTTTCATGGATTTCAACAAATAGACAAATTGGGCGATTTCAAAAGATAAGGTGATTTCAAAAGATAAACAGATAGGTTGATTTCAACAGATAATTGTCATTTTGAACAAATTGTATCGTTTTAGCCAAAAAAGATTATAGTTTGGGCCTAATAGCCCAATAAATTAAAAAATATATTTATAACATGAATATCTATTTTTGTATTTATTTTTATCAAATTAATTTTAATTTTTTTAATAAAGTTAAAAAACTAGGTTAAAAAACCCATCCCATTAGAGTGTGATGCAATGCATGAGACAGTATTTTAGTGTTAGTGGGTGGTTGATTAAATAATTTGGCGCAATTGTCTCCTTATAGTCAATGGAATTTGAGTACGGAACAAAAGAAGGGTCCGCTATCACTCTAATGACTAGAAAGAGAGGAGAAAAGTGGGTGAAGTAAATTAAAAATTGAGCTTTCATAGTTATTTATAGTTTGACATAATATTTTCATATATTTGACTGTGATTCAGTTCATAATTATAGTTTCATTAAATTCTCATAGAATTTATAAATAATCTCTTATTAAACCTTGATTCCTCCATCAATTTTTTTGTACAATTTGAGTGAGTTGCATGTAAGATTCTTATTATTCATTGATAAAAAAAAATAATAAAAAAAAATAATAATAAAAATATAAAAAAAACCTTGATTCCTCCATCAAATTTTGTACAATTTGAGTGAGATGAATATTTGGATGAACACAAGTAACACACTTCTAATGGTAAAAAAAAAAATCTTAATTAATTAAACTAACTCAATCGATTATTCAAGTACTTGTCATATGTGATCGTTAAAGAGAAAGATTAATTAGTTTACACTTATGGTAAAATTTATTCTCTCTTATTATAGATTTTTTATTTTTTATTTTTTTTTAAATGCGTGTGGTTGTTGTTCTAACTATGTACAATATCTATTACCCATTTTTTTGATACATGTTATGTATTTTTGTGACAAATGTTATGTAATCTTCTAATTCTAGTAGAGTTACGACAATTTGTGATTTAGAAGTAAAATTACCCATTTTATAATATTGTTACGTATTTTTGTGGCAGTGTTATACATGTTTTCATCAAAACATTTATAAACATAAAAATTTATAACAGTATTATCAAAGTACATAATTTTATTTCTAAATCACAAATTGTCGTAATTACCATAAAATTACATGACCTTTATCACAAAAATACGTAATATGTATCAAAAAAAATACATGATAAGATACATATAATACACACTCAATAAGAGATATATTATAATTATTCAGTATTATATACTTTTCTCATATTTAATCATTTAAAGAGTAGCAAAAAATATGAGAAAAGAAGAATGAGGCTAGAGTAGTGATTTGAACAAGACAAGTGGCAGCTGTCATCCCAAAGACACCAAAGTGATACTGAAAGGTTATTAGTTTATTAATAGGAATAAAATTAGTAGCGATGATTTCGTTTCAAACATGTACAAGTGGATGTGTACTCATGTACAAGAACAAGATAAAGATTCTTATTATTAATTTTCTCAACAAAACAAAACTAGTGAAATTGAAATGTATCATCACCATCATCGACAAAAACAACAACAATCCAACAAGAATGCCAATCAAACATATGATGCGCGGCAGCGTTTCCATGTTTTCTTCCATTTTTTTTAATCCACTAAGTTAATATAATACAGAAAAATTAAGGGTAAATTACCAATAAGTCTTACTTTAGAGACTTATTATTCAATAGGTCCTACTTTAGAGACTTATTACCCATTAAGTCCTATTTTGATAAATTTATTAAGTGATAAAGATAAATTTATCAGTCTTTTTTTTTATGAATAAATTTATAGTGATAAATTTATCAGTCTCTTATTTTTATGAATAAATTTTTAGTGATAAATTTATCACTCTCTTATTTTTATAATGTTAAATTTATTAGTTAGGACCTGTAGGTAAATAAGTCTAGTTAATAGGACTAATTGGTAAGTACCCCAAAAATTAATGAGAAGTCGATTTCTAAGAGTGTGTATGACATTATTTAAGAATTGTTTTACTTTAATTATGATGACATAATTAATAAAATTATTTATTGAAAATAATATATCAACAAAAACAACAACAATCCAACATGAATTCAAATCAAACATATGATGTGAGGTGGCGTTTCGCATGTTTCATCACATTTTTCTAATCCACTAACTTAGTGGTGTTTTGAAAAGCTGGTAAAAAGTTAGTTTTTTAGCTTTTTAACTTTTTTGACAAAAAGTTGGATTGTTTTGGGTAAAAAACCTGACTAAAAGCTAAAAGCCAAAAAGCTGGCTTTTTTAGCCTCTTCCCAAACTACCCCTTAATATAACAAAGAAAAATTTGGTGAGAAGTCAATTCATACGGATGTATATGATATTAGATTCAATGATACTTTTGTTTTAACTGTGAGGATATGATTAATAAAATTATTTATTAAAAAGAACAAATTATTGTTTTGAATAATTTTTTGTTTTTAATTATTTTTTCTCACTGTTGTCAGATCATGGTCCCTAGAAAAGTTGTTGTAGGTGGTCGGCGGCTGATGATGACTACTGGTGCTAGTGATATGGATAGATAGATTAGGTAAACAAATAAGTGATATTGAACAGATAGGTGAAGTGGACAAATAAGTGAAATAGTGGACAACTAGATAGATATAGATAGGGGTAATATGGCCAAATTATTATTGTGCTTATGACCCCAAAAGATTAGAATTTGGGGCTATTGCCCCAAAAGTTTCAAAATTAAATTTATGACCCAACATAATATACTATATGATAGAAATTTTAAATAAAAAAAAAAACTTAATAGATTATTAGAAAATAAGAAAAAAGTTTGAGATTGTCAAAACATGGCCCTAAATTTATCTACAACGATGTGAATTACTCCATGTTAGTTATTGATTAGTTTAAAAATCAATCACATCAGACTCAATCTTTTGCCACATCATTAAGAATGAATTTAAGATTATGTTTTAAAAGTCTATAGCATTTCTCAATAGAATATAAGGTTAAATATATTTTTAATCTCCAAAATATGTATTTCAATGTCAGTTTATCAATCTTTGTTTGAAACGGTCCCTAATATTGGTTTTGTTTGAATTTTGTAAAGGAAGCAGGGGTAATTTTGTCCAAATTTGAAGATATTTTGGACAAAAAATTGGATAAATATGGCATTGGGGACTATTTAAATATAAATTAAATAAGTTAAGAACCTATTTTACAAAAATAAAATATTGAGGATGAGGATGAAACAAGGCATACAGTTTGAAAAATCTAAAATTTCTGAAATATTGATTTGTAATTATGTTTCAATTTTAAATAGTGAATATTAATTACAATCAAACAATCAATAATAAATCAATACAACAATTTAATGTGAACGTCCCCTAAAATATATACTTAATACAATAATATTCAGTGACCTTAATATTTCCACATAAAGTTGCATATTTTCAAATCATACGGAATAATTAAGGTTCTTGATTAGTTAGGTATGTAGGTTGTTAATAAAATCTAGTCATAAAACATTTTATATTATCACTTTGAGTTCCGGATGGCACAAAGCATGCACTAGGTAGCTAGCTAGCTAGCATTGATGTGTTGTTGCAAAAAAAAAAAAAAGCTAGCATTGATGTTTATTGTAGCTTTTATATGTTAGTTTGATGGTAATGTGATAGTGAAATGTTTTTGTTGTTTTAGGCAAAAGTCTCCAAACACACACAATATTCCTTTTAGAAAAAGGATGATGAGTCAAAATAAAGTTGTATTTGGTGATTCTTTGAAGATGCCCCTCTTTTTCAACAAAGACTGCTTTGCTTTTCATTGTCGAATTTTATTTTTTATTTATTATTTTTTTTCAAAAGGGACAGAGCTAACTAGTCTTCCTCAATATCCTTGGGAAAATTATTGAAATGTCTCATCATTATCCCAAAAAAAAAAAAATCATGTTTTGCATAACTTGTGGTGGTTATGATTTGTCGAGTTTAGATTACGATAGATGAGTAACAGAGTTGGTTCAGTGGATAAAGCTTAATAATTAACTCATGTGGTTAACTATTCTGTTTTTAGATTAGATTAGAGTAATTATTTTTAGTTTGAAAAAAATTACATTAGACCTATTCAACTAATTTATTTTAGATTGAAAGAATGTCACTCTTATTAAAACACTAGTAAAAAAAAAACTCAATTCACGATCCCATAGGTTATCAATCATAGAAGTAGTGTATAGTGCCTAGAGCAAGGATGCTACTGCCACTTTACAAAACTTTCCAAACAGCCCAAAAAATAGATTAGGGACACTTGTCTAAAAAATTCTCCATTTTTCTTTTTCAATTTGAATCATGTTAGCATTTTGAAATATGAAACTCTCAAAATATGGCAAAACAATTGTAAGTTAATTGAGATAGAGGAACAAAAGTTGATTTATAAAAAAAATGTCATTCAAGTTTCAAGGTTGATTTACAAACACAATCACAATTTATTTCTTGCAAAGCTCTTCAATCTAGGAAGGTGTCTCCAATTTATGTGCATAAACCCATGATTAGTATGAGTTTCAAATAAAAAATGAATAAATAAATTACAACAAATGTCCCTGTATAAATAAATAAATAATTTTTTTAAAAAAAAATGTACTACTAGGGTAATAAGATTAATTTATTCTTAATAACTTTTACTATGATTTGCTTTTTTTACTAACCTAACTGTTGAATTGCCCATTATTAAAAGAAAGAAAAGAAAATAAAATAAATCCTTTGTCTTCCTTTTCTCTCGGCCACTTCTTTTGACCAACCCAAAAAAAAATACCGGAATCACCATCTCCCATCATTGAAGCCAGTTCATAAAAGTGCCACCACAAATTGTACCACAGTTCTAACTCTCTTATTAATTTTAGTGTTTCCCATAAAAAAATAAATATAAAAAGAGACATAGAAATTTGAGAATTATATAAGAGGGTTCGACCGAAAATGAGGCTCACTTCTAGTAACAAAGGTATGGAGCATGTTAGTGACGAAAATGATTTAACAAAATAACTATGTTGGTAAGAGATGAAGGCCATTGTGGAGGGACAATGTGACTTGAACAAGGTTGTAGAAACTAGAGATAGGGATAGTGGGATTGGAGAAAGATGGCCAACGAGAATGGAGGTAGAGGAGAGGTGCTGGAAGTAGCAAGAGAAAAAAAGAGATAAAAGAAGTGAGCTAATGTAAAAGACATCAGAAAGGGTGGTCGGTACAGGTTGAGGCAAACTCGTGATGGCTTGAGTGGAGTATGATACGTGTTAAATCACTCAAACTTGATCAATATAATATAAAAATTTGGTTTACTCATTGTCAATTGATATTGAATTAGATGTTTTAATAAGGGCATAGACCAATGCAATTATTTAAAGATTAGGGCAAGGGCAAGAATGGAAGGCCTATAGGTCGACTTGACTTAGCTTTAGATCTTTTTGAATGGTTGGTCCAACTTTTAACCCTCAAATGAGTTTGTCTGTGTCATTATTCTCTCTTTTTGCCCCTCATTTAGCATTTTTTTCCCCCAACTTTCCTAATTCTCGCTTTGTTTTGGGCTGTTGAAGCAGCATTTGATTGGATGAGGTGCATCTCCCAGCGTCGTTAGGATATTCACTTTGAGCAATCATGCTCTCCTCCTCCTAGTCTCCTTCCCTTTTATTGATGGGAAAATGTTTAAGAGCACCGAATAATTTTTATAATTTGACTTAAAATGATGTAATATTATACATGTTAATTTTTAATTGGGAGAATTACATACAAGTGGGAATTGGAGAAAAAAATTACAAATATATAAGGAGAGCAAGTGTGTCTGTGGTAGAGTGCAAATAAAAGGCTGTGAGGTGCAAGTGTCATTTGCACTCATCTATGTGTTGGTAATTTTTTTTCTCAATTCTCACCTGCATGTAGTTCTCCTTTTTAATTTGTCATATACTCAATTATATATGATTTATCTCTCTTGTCACATTATTGTGGATAAATTTAGATATTCAAATTGTAAGTCTCTAACATTACTCTTATTGATGTATATGTGTGTACCCTTGGACTTTTTTTATATATTTTTTAACATCAATAAATTTCTTTTTGCTTATTAAAAAAAAAAAAAAAAAAACCCATTTTATCATTCCTCTAGCAAATGATGAAATGAGACGAACAATAATTACTAAACTTCATAAGACAATGATATGTTTCGGTGTGCAATACACATCGTATGTAATCTTATCATAAAATTACATAAATTTTTACGAATTTACATAAATGATCTCACAAAAATATGTAAGTTGAATACAAATTCGCATAAGTTCACTTTTATGAATAGACTTACGCGGATTTATATTCAACTTATTCATTTTTGTAACATCACTTGTATAAATTCGTAAAAATTTATAAAATTATGTGATAGAATTACATACGGTATGCATTGTGTGATGAAAAATTTTCCTCTATTATATATGTCAAATATCAATCTGATATAGACACATTTGGTTGTCAAGATAAAAATTTTAAAGAGAAAAATATATATATTATTGGCAGGATAGTGGGACACATAAAAAATTTAAAAGAAAAAAAAAATCAAAATCACAATAATATCATCGAATCTTGTTCTGAGTTCGGATTTGCTAAAGTTAAAAATTTCAACTTTATAATAAAGTTGATCCATTATTAGACTAACTTGGAATAACATCGGTGATCTAAGTCATTCATCTTATACAATTAACTAAAAAATTTATTCATACAAAAAATCAAGTTGATCTAATATCAATTATCATACTATTAGATTATTTTTATCTATATGGTATATATATTTTTAAGAATAGACTTTTCATGCATTACGATATATATGTATAACCATATATATATGTGATTTGATACTTATGTCTGATCAGTCAATTTTTTTCTATGTATGTTCTTTTCAATTTGTTATATAAGATGAATGGTTTAAATAATTGACGTGAATATGGATTAATCTCACAACGTGTCAACTTCACCAATGAAATTGAAATATTTAACTTTAGCAAATGTGGACTCATCTTGTTTCTCCCAAATGTGTGATAAGACAATATATATTACCAGTGCGAGACTCATTACCTACAACTTATTTCAAAGCCTTATGTTTCTCGAATCGTGTCTTATAACTATCTTAATAATGAAAGTATATTTTTGGATTAGATGTGTGGATCATTTTTAAAATGTTAAAGAGTTTATGTATTTTTAATTAAAAGTGAAAGGCTTTATTATAATTTATATTAATATGTTTTTTTTTCAACAGTAGTGAATAACAATTTTATTGCAGTACATTTTGAATATCAATTTAGAAGCATTATGGTTATAGGCAATTCATCTTTATTTAATACCAAAAAAACATAAAAGTAAGAAGAAAAAAAATCAATCAAACTCGACTTGGGGCAAAAAAAGGAGTAAATTATATTAATTACGTTAAGATTTAAAGAAAATACATTATTTTATATAAATTTAACATAATTACACATGTACTTTAAAATTTTAATTCATAAAATATTTAGTCAATTTTCACCGGTAGTCATATAAATAAATAAAATAAAATAATCATTTATTTTATGTTAAAATATATCTTATTTGTTCTCGTATCCTCACACAATTTGTATTAATTTTAGCCATTTTAGTTTAATTAAAAGGGATGTTAATGTAATAATACCAAATTTATATGACTTCTTTTAATTTTTTTTTTTTTTTTTCTAAATATCATTGGTATAATGTACTAGGAATGTTTAAAAAAAATGATTCATCCATTGAATTTGAGACTTTGTTTGAGATGTGGATTGCTTTTTTGACTTTTTGATTATTTTAACCTGTGATTAAAAAGTCTTGTTTGGGATTGGGTTTTTAGCTTCTTTGACTTTTGTGAGAGAAAAAATTAAGGATGTATTTGGTGGAGATTTTAAATCTCAATTTCACCCCTTGGTTTGAGTGTGCTGTTTGGTTTGAGTTTTTAAAATTTAATTCTATACTTACTGTTTCAAAACACGTCTATCTGGTCATCTTCCCGGACGTCTGATTGGTTAATCGGAACAGTGTTCGTATTTTTTTTTTTTGCACCTGTTATTTTTATATTTTAAATAAAAAATATTTTCAAAATTTCTTTTAAATTTTTTATGAGTTTTGAGTAGAATTTTGGGTTGTGTGTTTGGTTATGAGTTGCAAATTTTTAAATCAAATATCATACGTAACATCAAAAATTTCAAACTCAATTCAAAACTCATAACTAAATAAATTTTTCACACTCAAATCATAATTCTAAAACTCACAAGCTCAAAATATAACTCTATTATCAAATCATAATTTTAAAATTCTACGAAACGTTATCTAAATAATTATAATTTAAATATGACGTTTTATTTTATTAATTTTTACCTTATTTTATTTTTTTTACGACTTAAGATAACAAAAAAATCTCTCAACTCTTACCTGCCAAACAAACACTGAATTCGCTCGAATTATCCGAACAGCAATGCTATGGAGCTCTAAAACAAGAGCACTAAAACAGCTCTAATTTGTCCTTTTCTTCATCTTTTTTGTCTTTACTTCACTGTTTTTTTTTTTTTTTTTTTTTAAGTGGGTGACAGCTCATTAGAGCTCCGGGACAATTTCCTTATCTGAATTACATGACTCAGACACGGGTTCGGAAAAGATGGGAGCTGCACGTGTGGGGTGCGTAACGGAACTCATCGTCATGCGTAGCAGAAGCGAAACGGTTTCTGCTTTCACAGCGAAAGCAAACAAAGCTCAAATCAAAAAGTATACCAAGATATATATACATATATATATATTTTATAGAGAGAGAAGAAAGAAAAAAAAAAAAAGACAAGAAAAAGAAAAAGAAAAAGAAAAAGTTGGGTATGGAATTTAGGGGAAAGACAAAAATAAAAGGTGATTTGGACTGATGCTTTTTACAAATGAAAGAAAAGAAAGAAAGTAAAAAAGGGCGTTACGAAACCAGAAACAGAAACCGGTCTCTGTTCAGAAAAGCTTTCGGTCACGCGTGTGCACCTGTTTACGTAACGTACCCTAACTACTCCAGTTTGGCTGTATCTTTTGTTTTGTGCTCTCTAATGTAAATAAGGGAAATGCTCCAGAGTGCGTTACAAATCCCATCTAATTTTAACACAAAATTATTTAAGTTTCACAAATTTTTATTTAAGTTTTTCAAATTTATATACAGTAATTGATTTCAGTTGTTACGTAAATTTATATTCAACTTACATATTTTTATATGATCACTCATTTAGTGAAAATTTCATAATTTTGTGTTACACTTACATAATTTTCCATACTTTTTTCATCGATTCATTCAAATTTTATTTTGATTTTTATTGTTTTAGTTTAGATAATTTAGTCCATATATTTTAAGTTTAGTTTTAAAGTGGTAATTTTGTGTAATTTTTTTATTAATTTCTTTTATATGTATACCTTGAGAGATAAATAAATGTACTACTAAAATTGTTAATTTTAACATCTAATATAAACAAAATGACAAAATTAAAATTAAATTTAAAGTACAATGACTAAATTGTTCACTTTAAAATAATAGAGACTAAATTGAAATTTAAGTCAAACTATAAAGAAAAGTATAAGGTCATGTTTGTTGGCCTCTTAAAAGAAGGGATTGGATTAACAGTCCGTGAGGGCCATCAAAAACATGTTTGGTTGAGCTAAAATATTATAGGACTATTGATCCAATTAGACTATCAATCCCCCCCCCCAAAAGGTGGGATTATCATACGCATTGGAGAGTTGGGATTGATAATCCAATTCCCTTGGATTAAATTTGTTTAATTTTATTTTTTTAAATAATTTATTTGTGAAATAAATATTTAAAAAAAAAATATTACCAAAGATAAAGTGTATGATTTTTTTTATATTTAATTAATTTTTAAATAATTTTTAGGCAAAATTTATATTTTTTAAGTGTCTCTTGATAAGTGTACTTAAAAAGTATTTAAAAAATAATTATAATTTAAAAAAATATATTAATCTTATATATTAACACTATCTATAGTATTACTAATCCAGTTGTGTACAAATAAATATTTTTTTCTTACATCTCTAACTTAATGCCACCACACTAATAATCTTTTCACTCAATCACACCATTACTTCTAATCCCTTCCATCCTATGGGGCCAAACAAACGTGACCTAATATTGTTATTTGATGTAGCCTATTATAAATTAAAAATTAATAATCTAAATTCAAAAGTGAAAAACATACTTTATCCAGTTTTTAAAAATAATTTTTTTAAATTATTTATGTCTAAAAGAAAACAGATTGCGGAAGTAAAAAAACAGTTACGGCACCAAACAGTCTCAACATACCTCCAAAAAGAATGAATAAAGATACAATTACACCCATTTCTACACCCATAGGCGCACACTCCCTCCCCTCTTTATGGGCGTGTAAATGGAAAAATTATGAGATGGTCTTAGGGTAAATTTATATTGCTTTAATTTGATATTTATCAACTATAATTGTAATATTTTGTATATTTTAGGATTCATTTGGGATTTGATTATTTTTATTGACTTTCTAATTTTTTTTATGAAAAGACATACAGAAAAATAAAAAGAATAGTATGATGGTGTCTTTCGAGCCAAAGAACCTTCTCCCCAAATGGGACCTTATTAGAATTTTGAGAGATTACTTGACAAATGTCAAGTTATAAATAAATATAGAGATGAATGTAATTATAGCATTACTAAATACAAAAAAAAATAAAAATAAAAAAAATGATAATGTTAATCTTATTTTTCAGTTACGCTGTATTTGATTGAGAAATTGAGAAAAGATTTGAAAAATGAAAGAAAAAAGATAAATGAAATGTAAATAATAATAAAAACCTACATATCACCTAATTTTACACACTTTTTTTCCTTTTTCTTTCTAAATTTTTTCTCAATCTCTCAACCAAATACAGCGTTAATCAATCAAAATAAGTGCTAGACTCATTTTATTACCATTTTTTTTAATTAATTGAATAGCACCACATAAACATTAAAATGATTTATTCACACACTATGAATAAAGGATAATTAGTTTAAAATAATGAGTCTTACATTCAAAAAAAAATTATAATACACACTTCAAAAAAAGGGTGTACATTTATAGGGTTATTTGAGATGATCTAAATAAGTGTATTTTTTGACTTTTTATGAAAAGATATGTAAAAAAGTAAAAAAATAATGCGACTTAAAAAAGATAAAAAGATAAATAGTACATTTTTTTTTAGTTGATGCCAAACAAGCTCATAATATGTCCAGTTGCCACTTCTGTGGTCCTTTGGTATCATTAATTGTGGTGTTTATTATAACTAGTTATGACTCATTATAATATTGATTATGATTTAGTTATGACATATTGTACTTATTATTTTAATTATGATCGGGAAAAAAAAGTAATATTTAGGGGTGTTTTGGAAAGTTGGTAAAAAATTAGCTTTTGGCTTTTTACCAAGCTTTTTAATTTTTTGAAAAGTGATTTGGGAAGTTGGTAAAAAGCTGATTTTTTGCCTTTTAGTTTAATATTTATTTATGGTGTCAAATCAAATTAAAATGACCAAAATACACTTACCCAACATAAGAAATTTATTTTTTTATTTTTTTGTCATAGGCCCTAATTTGTAATTTTACACTTGCGTTTTTTGCCTTTCCCAAACCAATTTTGTTGCGTTTTTGGAAAATGATAAAAAACATGACTTTTTATGAAAGTTCCCAAAACGGCACTTAATTATGACTCATTTTAATTTTGATTATAAATCATTGTGGTGTTAATCTGTCTGAGGCTTTATTGGTAAAAAATCTATTTTGTTAAATATGTTAGTTTATTTGACAAATTCATTTCAGGCTGAAAAATTCACTTCAATCGCTCAAAAAAGCTCAACAAATTATTAGTGTGACAAATAAATTAATTTTTGTAGTGTTAAAAAAAAATTTAAGTCTAATTTTTAGTCAAATCCCAACAGAAGCCTCAGAAGGCTTCATTTGTCACCGGCTAATATGTGCTTATTGGCTTACAAAGCTTAACATCAAAAATTAAAAATAAAAATAAAAAAAGTTTTTGATCATTTAACATAACAAAAATGAATTTGTTCATCTTTTTTTAAATATGTAAATAATACACCAAATATATATAAATCGTCTAAACTCTATACTTTCTTTTCTTTTCTTTTTCGGGGGATAAACTCTGAAAAAGCCTAAGGTGAGATTGGAATCAACTTAAAAATGTCATAAAATCTTTTGTTGTATTTAAAAAGTTTTTTTTTAATTTTTTTTATCTGTCTAAGTGGCCTCCGTTTGGGAAGTTGAGATTTGGGATTTTTTTTGGTTAAAATAATCACAAAAAAATAATAAGACAAAATATCACATCCAATCTATAATTATTACATTCTTTCTCACAAAAAGTCTAAAAAACTAAAAAGTTCTTCTCAAACGAGGCTTTTTAGCCCAAGGCTAAAATAATCAAAAAGCCAAAAAGGCAACCTACTTCCCAAACGGAAAATATAACTTGTTTCTTAAAAAAATTTAAAAATTCACTAAAGTTTCATTTGAGCTGAGTTGTTTTAGCTAAATTAGTTAATAAAGACAAAATAGACTAATTTAGTCAATCAGACAAAGTGGGTGTTTGGGAAGTTATTATTTTAGTAAACTATTTTTATTTTTGACTATTTTAGTAGGCTAAAATTTCTGTGTTTGGAAAAATCGTTAGATTTTTTATAATTGGATGTGATATTTGTGAGAGAAAAAGTGAAATGATTATGAGTTTGACGTGACATTTTATCTTATTGGTTATTTTAGCCTATTTTGTCATTTTGTGAATTTTAGCCCCAAAAGCCAAAAACAGCCTTTGGCAAACACCCTCAAATCTAAACCATAAAATTTATTTCAAACTATAATTTTTTTTCTCATAATCATCAAATCAACTATAAAAAATTTAAAATATAATTTTTTTAACCAAATTAAAAAAAATTAGAAAATGAGTTAAATTAGCCAATCCCAAAAAAGAGCTAAAAAATAAAAATAAAAAAATCTACTCCAAACACATCCATAACCATATACAATTGATACTCAGGAAATACTAGTGAATAATTGGAGGGTCATTTATTTGTTTGGTTAGTTAGTAGTAGGAATATTTTATTTTATATTATAAATAAAATTAACTAATCTTTTTAATCAATTCGGATTATTACAATTTTAAATTATTTATTTGTTCGTCGAACACACTACCAGTGTTAATCAACAATGATAGGAACTTTTAAATTTTAAACTCTAAAAAGATTAAAAAACAAAATAAAATAAAACAAAATAAAATTAAAATATCACAACAATAGAATGAGGGTTGGTTTGGGGTGTCCTAAAAAAGTGCACTTTTTGTCTTTTTACGAAAAGATGTGCAGAAAAGTAGAGAGGTGATGTGATGAAAAAAAGATAAAAAGATAAAAAGATGGATTATATAGGTTATGCCAAATAAACCCTGAGACTCCCACCTAAAACTATTTCAGAACTTATGTTTTACAGCTTCAAAATATTTTTGGTTTCTCTCTCTTTATGTGACTGAGATTCGGGGGGCCAATGAAAGGCAGATCTTGCTTTCAATAGTCACTCTGTTATCTGATCCGATCTGATCTTTCCTTTGTGTAATGCAATCACTTTTCTTTTTTCTTGCTTTCTTTTTCCTTCTTACTTGTGTTTTTCTTTCTTTATTTGGGTAGCTTCGAGAATACAAATAATGATGATTTTTTAGGGCTTTACTTTACCCCTACTCTACTTCTGAAAAGATCTTGTTGTAAGATCATTTTCAATGATTATTTGAATTTATCATTAAATTTAAATTTAATAAAAAATAATTTATTTCTTTGCTCTAACATTTTCATCAAATAAATAAAAAACATTAAAAATATTTTACTAAGGCCAAGTTTAGCATACCTCAAATAATCCATCTTTTTATCTTTTTTTCATCACATCACCTCTCTACTTTTCTGCACATCTTTTCGTAAAAAGACAAAAAGTGCACTTATTTAGGTCATCCCAAACAACCCCTAAATAGAAGACGTTTGAGATCTTTCAGCATTTTATTATTCAGGCTCTGTTTGGCAAGGAGGTTTGAGACTATTTTAGCTACAAAAAACAAAATAGGCTATTTTAGTCATAACAAACAAAACATCACATCCAACCCATAATCATTACACTCTTTTCTCACAAAAAAATTCAAAAAAGCTAAAAAGTCAAAAATTCCTTCCCAAAGCAAGCTTTTTAGCCCAAGCTAAAATAGCCAAAAAAGTCAAAAAGCCAACCCACTTCCCAAACGGAGGCTCATAACCGTTGTTTTGTAGCATCAGACGTCCAGCCGGATGTCCACCTATTTATCCTCTTAGTTGAAAATTTCTCATAACAAACCATACTCTCGGACGACTGGAAGGATGTCCTTCCAGACAATTTATGTGTCTATAGGCTTAGAAAATTATGTGAATTTTGTGACACCAATACCAAATTTCTTACCAACAATTGAAGGAAGTATAGTAGAGACTATAAAATACATGCAGATTTAAATTTGTACTCAAATTAGCCGTTGATTTTGCAGGGTGTAAATATTGTAAGGTTACCGTTGGTTTTGCAGAGGGTTGATCAAAGTTGCCATTGGTGTGGTGCCTATAAAATAAGAATGATTTATTTTTTAATTTCACAATATCATTACAATTTCTTTTTTCTTTGTCATTGTTAACTTCAATCTTCACTTTTTCTTTCATTTTTCACTTGTTTCCTTTATAATTTTGTCATTGTTAATTTCAATTTTGAGTTTTTTTTTAATTTTTCACTAGTTTCTTTTCCAATCTTTTCCACTGTGAATTTTAATTTTTTATCCTATTGATTTTTTTTAAACTTGTTTATTTGTACAAATTTTACCTTCAAACTAAATGCTTGAGGAATCACAAACTTTTGAGCAGAACAATGATATAAGTATTATTTGTGAAACTTCTCGTATTCCTCATAGTAATGCGTTTACCATTACAGAAAATAAAACTTAATGTAGATATTGGTTGACCGTCTCTCAAGATCCCATTATAGGTAATAATCAAACCATGGCAATATTTCGGGAACGGATACTTGTTTATTTTAATTCACAATTGAATGGTCAATCAAATCGAAATCGTATTTCTTTGTCTCACCGTTGGTCTATGATGTAAAAAGCAATTAATAAATTCTGTAATTCTCTTAAGCAAATTTAATTGAGGCAACAAATTGGAACAAATGACGCAGACAAGGTAATATTCAATGGTTTTTTTAGCATATATATTTTCTAATTTGTATCTACTTTTTATACTTACTATCTATTTCATTTTTTAGGTCACTGAAGCTAAGCATATGTATCATGCAATCCAGAAAAAACACTTTACATTTGATATAAGTTGGGATATTTTACACTAAAGTTGTAAGTGGGATGAAATTAGAACACAATACAAGAAACCCACGCCACCAGCGAATCCATATTCGACTCCAGCAACTAAAGGTGAAGCTTTAAAACCCAACAATAATATAGATTTGAACCAACAACGGACTAATACATCAATACGACCAATTGGTACTAAGGCTGCGAAAGAAAAGTTGAAGAAACAAGCAATTCACGATATTAGGTTTGATGAAATGGCAGTCAATCAGTCTAAAATTGTTGAAATGTTATCAACTATGTCCTCTAGAAGTGTTGATCGAGATGAACAAAAGGCGATAGAACATGAACAAAAGGCTGCAGAACGTCGAATCTATGAAAAATGAAAGAGAACAACGAAATGAGGAGTATAAAATAATGTCAATGGATATGACTAACAAATCTTGTTTTGATCAACAAATAGATTTGCTTAACTGTTTTATGAAGACTGCTGAAAGGTTCCAAATTAGTTTCATATCAATTTTCATAAATTTTTTCAGTTATTATTGTTTTAGTAATGATGTTTAATTTATTTTAGTAATGATCTTCTTATAATAATGATATTCAATTTTTTTTACTAATGATTTGCTGATAGTAATGATATTTCCTTTATTTTTTTTTATTTTATAAATAAATAAGTAAGGAGGAAAAATAGTGTTTGCTGATAACATAGTGCTCCTAAGTGTTTGGTTTAAATTGTCTAAATTGTAAATCAATTTTGTCTCTAGGTTTGGTGTCCACCATTGTTGATTATCAATTGAGACAGGTTAGTAGTCATCCATTCAAAAATTTAAAAAAATAAAAATAAAAATACTAGTAGTACATCCATTTAAAAATAAAAAAACACGTACATCCATTCAAAAATAAAAACACACACACACTAGTAGTATATCCATTAAAAAAAAAAACACATACTAGTATTACATCTATTAAAAAAAAAAAAACCAAATAGTAGTAGTACATCTAGTCTCTTTGTCAATAACTTCAAAGGTCAGTGTCAGGTGGTGGAGAAGGGAAGTAGTGATAGTAAATGTCAGTCACTCGGTACTCAATTTGCTCAATGCGATTAATTGATTGTTCATGACGTCTTTCAATGTCCACACAAAGCTCACCAGATTGTTAAATTAATGAGTTCTGAGCAGTGCCAAATGCATCGAACTGATTAGCCATGTGTTGTTTCCATTGAACGTACTAATTGTGTCGTTCTTATTCCATAGACAAAAAATAGTCCAGTATTGAGGTTGTTAAGGTGGTGGTGTGGCATTCTCATCATGTTGTTGGGATCATCTGTTGGTGCATTTGGAGCTTTTGGAGCATTCAGACTTTGCAATAACAGATCACCATCGCCAGCTCGGGTGAATGTGTACTCTGAAATTACAGAAGATATTTTTGTTTATGTTTCACCTACAAGTCTGATCTTGAAAGTTTTGAAAATTTTTGTAAGCAGAACTCCAAAAACTAATAACCGGCCACTGATAGTAAGATTTGGAACCACCATTTGTTTCATGAGTATATAGCATAAAATTCAATTTGTGTCCAACTTCAAAACAATATATCAAATAAGAATTAAAAATTAGAACAAAATCAAAATGTCTTCTGTTGGAAGTGACATTTTAGAATACGAAGGTGGGGTTTCAAATGTCTTACTTGCAAATTATTTCCAGTAAATCTACTCTCACGAATAGTAGAATCTATTTTAGTTGTGTTGCCAACAATATCAAGCAATTTAGGCTTAGTGTGAAAGTAGACTTACATCTTCCCTTACTCAACTACAATAATTCGTGTCAAAGTGGAGATGTCAAATTCAATATGTTTACCATTTACATAAGACATAATAGTATAGTCTTCATCTTTTTCAGATGTATGTTCCAAGTGAACATAAAAAAGATAAACAAGATGAGGATATACTTTTTGTGGTAAATTTATCAAATTTATCTACCCTATTGTCTCAAGTTTGGTAACTAACAGAGCATCATATTGAGAAGCAAGATTTAGCCTTCTACCGGTGACAATAGGTCGGTTGTAGAAGTTTGGAAATGCTTGTTCATGAGTATAAGTCAAAAAATCTTTAGTTAGATACTGTTGTTGAGGCTATTGTTGATGTGCAACAGGGTTGAAGAACAGTCCAAGTTCGTTTCTTGCTCTTTTAGTTGTAGGCATGACTATCTTAATATGTAAAGGATTTGATTGAGAGAGGTAAATGTGAATGTTGAAGAGGATTGGTGTGAATATTTGAGTGTGGGGCTTTGAAAATAGATACATAATGGTGTGAAAAAGTAAGCAACAAAAAAAGGAATAGAAAGGCTTAAGCCTCAACCCTGGAGCTTGCTTGCAATTCAATCTCAGATTGAAGCCACCAGTTGACCAGCCGGTCGACCTAGCAGATGTCCCCCTGGTTAACCGGATTTGTGCAGTTGCCCTGTTCTACTTTCGGATGATAGCTTCTCTGGTGATCCAAAGACTTCCTCCACACTTTAATTCATACAGACATACTTATAGTTGATTTATAGAGAAGTAAGGCAGTAAATGATCATGAATGAGGTAGATACAAGATTTAATGAAGTGGTTGCATTTTTAATGAGGTAGATGTAGTCTTCCAAGATTTAACCTTCTCATGCATTCATGAGTCAGACTTGCAGAACTTTAAAATGCATGCATTGATATTCGCATCCCCCACGATTGATGACAAATAAAAATTATAAAAAAAAAAAAAAAAACCCATAAAAGAAAATAGCATCAAATTTATGTATATAATTTGGAACATTTTAGAAACTATTGTCAAATTCTTTGACAAGGAAAATTTGATGTGGCTATGAACTGATGGACCAAAGTAGAAAAAATGTGCTATTTTAAAGATCAAAGTAAGAACAAATAATAGTTTTCTAGAGGGTAAAAAAATTAATATTATGATCATATAAATTTAAAGCAGCATGTCATTTTACATCAGTAAATTGGATATTGACAAATTTAAGGACCAATAATATTGTAGGTAGAAAGTGTAATTTCTTAAAATAAAATTAATCAACAGTCTGAACAAATAAGATAATTGGTAATGTTAACTTCAAATGTTATGCATTACAAATAAAAGTGAGATAGCAGTAAAATGTAAACTAAAAATACAGTAACATAATCAAATCCAATAATTATCTCCAATAAGATAAGATCATCTTCACAAACATTATATATCAATTTCATGCACTTAGCTCCAAAAACGATATATCTGTACAGGTGTAAAAGCATCTTTACTACTAAAACAAGAACAAACATTGAAAGATCATTTGCCTAAACACCTCCCAATCAAAAAGCCCAACCAAAAGTTCATCCTTTTGTCCACATGGTGAGGTTATTTTCATCACGAAGTTGCCATATATGTTCAATTAAATCATTGCTGAGGGCATGATATGTATTTTTTTATCTCTAATACCTAAATGAGGATACATAAAGGATTCAAAGTCATTATTACTGATAGTATAAAGTACTATTGCTGAGTTGGTTGATGATATTTCATAATCCAAATCAAAATAAGAGTCTCTCTCATCTTCCACAGTCATATAGTGTAATATAATGCAAGTCTTCATTATGTTACTAAGGATTTTGGGATCCAAAAAACGTACTGGACCACCTACAATTGCAAATCGAGATTGGAGCACTCCGAATGCCGTTCTACATCCTTCATTGCTGACTTTTGCATCATACAAAAATGTTGCTTCTTTGCTCCTTAGGCAGAAGACATTGTCTGAACCAGTGTTGCCCATAGAGGGTATATACCATAAGTAAGGTAATAACCCATATTGTAAGTGTGTCAATTAATAGTGTAATTAGTAGGCAGAGCTTTACCTTGGGCAAGATCAGAAAATAAGGGTGAACAATCCAAGACATTTAAGTCATTGTGTGACCCAGGCATTCCAAAAAATGCATGCCAAATTCACAAGTCATAAGAACCTACTGCTTCAAGAATTATGGTTGGCTTTTTTTGATGGCCTACATATTGACTTTGTCATGTCGTTGGATAATTTTTTACTTCTAATGCATGCAATCTAAACTTCTTAACATACCCAAAAACCAACAAACCTCTCCAATAACAAGTAATCTAGCAATATCAGTTGTTGATGGAGATATTTAGGTCCAAAGATTTCGATAATTAAATTGCAAAAGTGTTTCAAACTTTCAATTGCTGTGCTTTCTCCAATTCGTACATAATTATCAACCGCATCTGCTACCACTTCATATGCGAGCATTTTAATTGTTGAAATCATCTTTTGAAGTGGAGATAATCCGAGAATATGAGCTGCATCTTTTTTTTTGAACAAAATATTTGACGTGTGCTTCAATGGCATTCAAAATTCACAGATACAGATCATGATGCATTCTAAAACGTCTCTGAAATGTTGAAGATGAATAAATTAGATTTATAGCAAAGTAATCCGCAAACAATCATCATGACCCTTTCTTCTTTCGCGACATATGTATTAATGTCCTACAACAGAGCCACATTTTTCTTTGGTTGATCACTTGCTGTCAGAGTATGTATCATACTAGTATTATTTATCTTATAAAGATCCACAAGTGCAACAATTTTTTCATCATTAGAGGATGAGGAAGCAAAGGAGGATAAAAAATCAGTGAACAAATAAGAAGTTGAAGAAGTCATTATGCTCTAGTTTTCAGTTATGGGTTGGTTCTAGATACAACGTTGTTTGTTGAGTTTATTTATATGGTTTAATCTGTTTATATATATCTTTTTGAGGGAAATAATTAATGGAGGTAAAAAGAAATGGAGGAAAAAACAAATGACAAAGGAATTGAAGGAAAAAGAAATTGAGGAAAAAAGAATTTTCAGAATTGATTGATTACACTGGCCGGTCGATCGGTCTGACTTCCTCACAATCGTCCTCCCGATCGACTAGTGTGTTGATGACAGTTCACAATACTTCGTTGGAGTACTGTAATGGAGTTTTTACTCAAACTTGGTGAAATAAATGATACACCATTAAAGATACTTTAATAATAAGACCATCTCTAATGTTAAATAAATTTTTTTATTAAATTTAAATAAAAATTTGATCTAAAACGATTTGTTTTAATGTTAAAATTAAGATTTTTATTAGATTTTTTTGCATTTTCAATTGTTTGAGAGAACATTCAAGCGAATGTCCTGGAAGTCGTCCAAATATGAACAAAAAAAAATATCAAAATTGCTCTTGGATGGACATCATGATGAACATCCAAGAGGATGTTTGGGTCAACGGTAACAATAAATTTGATGAAAGATGAAGACTCTTTTCATTTGATGAAAATTTTGATTTTCTACTTTATTTAATATGAATCTGGTGAAAGGATATGGCACCAAAATGAGGCATATTTCATCAAATTCAAATTTGATTTTTGATTGGAGATACTAGGCCCCGTTTGTTTTGAGAGATAGAGGTGGGATTGGGATTGAGACAGAGATGGGACCCACTATATGTTGTGTTTGTTTTGGGAGATGAAAAAGAGATTCATAATCTCATGGGATTAGAATGAGCCTTGGGCCCCGTTTGTTTTCAGATGTAGAATAGAGGGGATTGATAGTGAGGGAATTAGTAAAATTGTGTTTCTTTTGTTAGTGAGAGGATTGATAATAAAGAGATTGTTAAATTATTTTTATATAAAATAAATATAAAATAATAAAACAAATAAAATTATGTTTTTGCTTAACAAAAAATACAAAAACATTAAATATTAATGTTTTAAAAAAAAATGGTCAACAAGAAAAAAAGAAAATTCAGTTGACCGGTTGACCAACAGGTTGACCGGCCGGACGTCCGGCTACTCATTAAGTCGACGGACTATTTTTGTAACATGACCACCTCTTCACCCAAACTATCAATCTGCTCTCCCAAAGCCCATCATAGTCCCAACGGACTACCAATCCGGAGGGCACAAACAAAACAAACATGAGTTACATACACTGTTCATCTATCACAGTTCACTTCGGACTGTGATGGCGCCCAAACAAACGAGGCATTGGTGTTGGAATTGAGATAGATGAGGTGAACATGGTATTAGGAAATTAGTCTCATGGGATTATGTTTTTTTGTTTTTAAATTAATGTTTAATGTTTTTGTATTTTTTGTTAAGTAAAAATCATAATTTTATTTATTTTAATATTTTATATTTCTTTTATTAACAATCTCTACATTAACAACTACTATCAAAACAAATATAATTTTACTTAATTTCCTCACTATCAATCTTTCATTATTAATCTTCTCACTATCAATCTTTTTTATTCTACTTCTGAAAACAAATGTGACCTTATAAAAAATCTCTCACAATTTGATTTATAATAATTTGGCATATACAAATCTATTTTTAATTTATCATATATTCTAACAATAATAATAATAATAATAACTAATGGGTGCATTAATTAATTATTAAGAACTGTAAGTGATGTGACCACAAGAGTGCCTAAAACCCTATGATTAATATACCTGATTCTGAAAGATTTTAGTGCTACTTTTCATCAGTTGCATTTGCAGACTGGCAGTGATCATTGCTACTATCTCACGTCACTCATTTAACTGTTACTAGAAAGTTTAAAAAATAGTCTTCTGAAAAGATGATAAAAAATTAATTTTTTAATTTTTTTTAATTTTTTTTTTTTTTATGTGAGATGGGAAGCGTGTTAAAAATTAAAAAGTGATTACTAACTTACTTTTCAAAATAAGTAATAATCATATTTGAGAAGTGACTAAAAAAATAAAAAAATACTGTAAATTGTAATATTAATTTAATTTAATTTTTTTATATTTTATAATTTTAATATAATTATATTAGAAAAATAATTTGTCCATCGAATTTGAGTTTGTCCGAATTGGTCGAATTTATGAGTGTTGATCGACCACTCGGAAGACCGGCTGCATGACTATTCAGATGACTGGTGCAATCCTCGTTAACACAGTTGTAAGCCTTATTGCCAGATGACCGACTGGACGATCGGTCGGTCGACTATCTAGACGACCGGTATGCACAAATTCAAATGATTCGAACAAACTAAAATTTAGTAGATGCAGCATTGATTATTATATTAGGATAAATTACAAATATACCCCCTAAGGTTTACTTACATACGAATTGCCCCCTATGGTTTAAAAAATTACAAATACCTTCCTGTCAGATTTTTTATTTAACAGAATTAATTGAAAAAGTGAAATTTCTAACTGTTCACCTATACAATAATAAAATTATCTGAATTATTAATTGAAATAAAATTTTAACATTATTAAAAAATTGTTAATTAACTTGATTTATTAACAAAATAACCTATTTGTTATGAAATTAGAAACCTTAGGAGGCATAAATGTAATTTCTAGAACCACAGGGGATAATTTGTAATTTAAGTAAATCTCAGGGAATGTGTTTATAATTTACCTATTATATTAAGAGCGCATTTGACAACACCATAAGCCCTCGTTTAGAATGAGCTAATTTTATCGATTTTTTTGACTTCTTGATTATTTTAGCCTGATTAAAAAGATTGTATTTGGGATAAACGTTGATTTATTTTGTAATTGATTTGATGGTTGTGAACGAAAAAGTGAAATAATTATAGTTTAGATATGAAATTTTGTCTTATTGGCTAAATCAGCATATTTTGTCTTTATTGGCTTATTGCCTTTTTTGGGTCACATTGCCTTTTTATTTTTCTACACTTTTTTTAATAAGCAAAAAAAAAAAAAAAAACTAGTTTATAAGACAAGAAAATTTCATTTTTGCACCCTTAGACTTTGAATAATTTCAATTTTACCCCCAAAGTTTTTGAAATCGTATTAATTTAGCCTATACCGTCAAATTTGAAATGGAAAAGGTTAAAAAAATTACATTTTGGCCCCAAAAATAAAAGAAAGTTACAAACTCATTATCTCTTACCCAAACTCACCCTCTCCGGTAACTCACACCACCGTGACCCCAACTCTTCAGTGTTACTCTCTCACTCCCATAGCATTAAAAACAGAGGATTATATGTAAGAATGAGACTGTTACACACAACTACCAAGCATGGAAGACAAACAAAGAAAAAGACCTATTGCGACATATATCTCAAATGGGTTATCTGGTTTTCTCTCTCCTCCTACTTTCTCAGCTCCTCTTTCATTACATACCAATACCCCATTGTCTCTCTTTTTTAAACTACAATCATTTCTCTCTCTAAACCACATTACCTTCTTGTGCCCTATTCGCGTTCCTGAACAAAACCCATCTCCAAAAACTCAAAACCCGCCAAGCTATGGATTTATTGAAGGATTTGAAAGTCTATATATACGTTTGCCATTGAAATACAACACTGATTGGCTTTCGAATGAGAGGTGTATCAACCACCTCTTCGCGTTCGAGGTAGCTATACACAGAGCTCTATTGATGCTTGACCCGAATGGGGTTGGCTTTTTCATTCCAATCTATGTCTCCTACTACTTTAGCTCTGTCAATGGCTTCCCGGGGATCGGTAACGCATGGTCTCTGATATCATTGGCGGTTCGGATCATCTCGTCAGGAGCATACATTTTGGAATCGAAATCAGGGCTTCGACCACTTTCGTCGCCTTCTCCAAGTACTCTTTACACCCATTTCTATTCACAATATTCCAACACTACACCAAACTAAACACACCCTTCACTTCCCGAATAGCAAACCCCCCATTCTCCACTACGACACTTCAAATTTCTAACCAATTTAGCCTCCGTTTGGGAAGTGGGTTGGCTTTTTGGCTTTTTGGCTTTTTTGGCTATTTTAGCCTGGGCTTAAAAGTTTGGTTTGGGAAGGGCTTTTTGGCTTTTTGGCTTTTTTGACTTTTTTTGTGAGAGAGGAGTGTAATGATTATGGGTTGGATGTGATGTTTTGTTTTTTGTGGCTAAAAAAGCCTATTTTGTCTTTTGTGGCTAAAATAGCCAAAAAAGCCTAAAAAAGTTCTTGCCAAACACCACCTTACTTACATTGCTCTTGAATTCAACCCACCTCGCTTTAACAATCGATTAAGAACTGCTATAATTCACCTTATCTCGAACTGGGTCGACACTTTCATTAAAGAAATTGTATGTATCGTATCTTAAAAAGCAACCATTGAGGTAGATTCTGGCAGAGACGGCGGGGAGGCAGTGGAGGAGCCTAGTGTGACTGACGGCGTAATAGAGGAGACAATTAGTGTGGAGAGGTCACGATGGCATTGGCTAAGGCCGTAAATGGGTACTGTTGATTTGTTAGCTTCTTCAACAACCACCAACTCCATGTTAATCCACTCCACCAACAAAAAAATAAAAAAATACCTAATGCTCAAAACCCTAGAATCTCAACACCATTTTTAATCTCTTATTTCATTTTTTATTATCCTAAAATATTAGTCCCTTTTCAAAAAACAGGACTAAAATAACATAATTTTTTTATTTTGCCATTATTTTAAATTCATTAAATAATGACAATTAGTGTTCCAAAAAAAAAAAAAAGTCATAGGGTAATTTTTGAAAGTTAGTATTTTTAAAATGTAATAATTGTACTAAAAAAAAAAATAGATTCTCCAAAAGGAACTAATATTTTTGGATGGAAGTAGTAAGTTTATAGTGACAGATGTGAAAATACAAAGATAAACAAGAAAAAAATATTTTAATTTTAAAAGAGGATAATATTATTTTTTATCTGAATGACTAACAAACTATTATTTTAGCAAAAAGTTACTTTTAACCTATTTCTCAAAATAGGCTTAAGGGTTATGTGAATTAAAATTTTAAGAAAATCTAATGTAATTATATTAAAAGTATGAGAATTATTGTATATTTTTTTCAAACTTTGAGAGAAATCAATTTTATTTGCCCAAAAAATTATGAAATATATATATTTTTTTCTTTTCACTTGAATGATATGTTATTGTTTTCATCACTAAACAACAAACAACATGAAAACCCACAAATCAAACTAACCCAACTTGTATGTGATTTGATTCCGATTGTAATTGAAGTGGTTATAAGAGGACACGTGGGTGTTTTTGAGAAGTGGGTTAAAAGTTTTTTTTCAAGCTTTTAATCCACTTTTTTTTCTCACAAAAAAGTCAAAAAATAACTTTTAATCATCTTCTCAAAACACCCCTTAAGTGCTAGTGTGGTAAGATATTATTTGAGTCCATAAAATGACATTAACTTTCTATAATGATTTAACTTTATTTTTTTATAAGCTTTAGACGACAAGTGATTTAGGCTTATTTTGACAATTAAGAAAGAAAGTTAGTTTATTGATTTATTTGGATCATATAATCTCTCTATTTTTTTACATGATTTTTCAAAAAAAAGTCCAAAAAAAAAATCAAATAGTTTGCTTTTTTCTTACTTCTCAAAATTTGCCTAGGATTGTTTTGGAAAGTATCAAAAAAAGTTAATTTTTTTTACAAATTACAAAAAAACGTATAAAAAATAAAGAGATAATGTGATTTAAATAAAACAGTATAACGATAAGCCTTTTTTTTGACACTTCACCAAAAAGACCTTAATGATTGAGCTACTTTTATCACCACGTTCTTTTGAAGATTCCATACTTATCTATATATGCATGCAATCCTATTTGATAGTATCATTTTAATTTGTTTGTGTTTGTAAAATTGTTAATTATTTTTGAAAACGACTTTTTGCTTTAAAAACACCATTTTAAAAAATGAAAAAATTGGTTTTAAATTTTTTGATTTTGAAAATATGAAAAACAAAAATGATAAAATGGAAAAAGAAAAAAGGACAAGAAAGATACAATAATAACCAGACCAAAGTATGATGGGGGAGATGATGTCAAAGAAATGGGAAACATGTGCTTTTACTGTCTCCTAGGAAAGCTGCAACATTGCTCAAAAAAATGGGTTAACAAGTAACCAACCAAACCCAAACTCATACCCAAACACTATCATTATTCCCTTCCCTTCTGAACGCACGAACCCCATACGCTACCTTAATTATTGGGTAAATTACATTTATTAGTTTTGAAAAAAATATCTCTTAACCATATGGCTCGCTTTGGTAAACTAGTAAAAAAATTAGATTGTGTTTGGTTGTGATTTGTAAACGTGATTTAACAGCATAGTTTGAGTATGATATTTGTTTAATATTTTGAAATCACGTTTCAAGCGCTTTGCAGAGAGCTCTGTCTCTATTCTGTCTCAGCTGCGCATTTTAACCTTTTTTTTTTGAAAATTTTGCCTCATGGGACGTTCGGCCGGTTGACTGGAATAATGATTTTTTTTTTTTTTGCAATTGATTTATATAATCGAAAAAAATATTTTCTAAAATTTTTAAAATTTTTTATGTGCTTTAAAATAATTTTGAGTTGTATGTTTAGTTATGAGTTGTAAATTTTTGTATCACATATCAAATGTCACATCAATAATTCTCCACTCTAATCAAAACCCTTTTCAAAACTCTTTACCAAACAAATTTTCTACACTCAAATCATAATTCCACATCACACAAACTCAAAATATAACACATACTCTCAAATCACATTTACAAAACTCTACCAAACGCTACCTTAGTTTTTAATTTTTTTTCGTCAAAAAAATTAATTTTTTTAGTCAAAAAAATTAATTTTTTTTTATCTAAGTCACTACCTAAAAAGTTAGCTTTTTTAGTTAAAAAAAAGTTAAAAGTCAACTTTTTACCAATTTCCCAAAACACTCCTATATATGTGAACATTGGATTTAAGGATTGGTTTGGAATGTGAGTTGGCTTATTAATTTTTTTAATTTTTTGATTATTTTAATTTGGAATTAAAAAATTTTGTTTGTGATATGTTTTTTATTTTTTTGACTTTTGTGAGAGAAAAAATAAAATGATTAAAGAGATGTGACATTTTGTCTTATTAATTTTTTAACTTAGGGTTGGTTTGGGGTGTCCTAAAAAAGTGCACTTTTTGTCTTTTTACGAAAAGATGTGCAGAAAAGTAGAGAGGTGATGTGATGGAAAAAAAATAAAAAGATAAAAAGATGGATTATATAGGTTATCTTTTTTGTAACTAAAATAGTCTTAAACGAAGGCTAAGTTCAAATTTTCTTTTCATGTTATGTGACAAATTTTTATATATTAAATAAAAAATTAATATATTACAATATAAGTAAGGTTTGAATATAAGATCTTATATTTCATTAAAAATACATTTATTATTTAAGCAACTTAAATATTATGATATAAGTTATTTATTATTTATTTTTATTCTTACTTATCTGAATTACATATGCATCGCATATGCCACCCGTTAATAGTTTTAAAATAAGAAAAATTATTAATTTATCTTTTAGTAAAGTTAAAAAAATTGAAACTATTACGGATGATATGAATACACAAAAATAAATAAGATAAAATATATATTTCAATATAAAAGAGACAACAATTTCTTTTTATATATATATATATATATTTATTCATATGACTAATAAATTTTTGATAAAGATGGGGTCAAGTGTCGGATGAATTAAATTTTGAAGGAATCTAATATAATTATGTTAAACTTACAAGGTTTAATGTAGTTTTTCTAAACCTTCATAGATGTCAATGTAATTTACCATTAATTATTAATACCCAGCCTCTATCTCTGTTTGGAGTTCGATTTTATTCACACACTTTACAAAATATAAAAATAAGGAATAATGTTATATGCACTAATTAGTGTATTAACTAGTATACTAATTGATGTGGCATAATTTAAGAAATTTTTAGTATTTGTAATTGTATAATGAGTAGAGTCAATAATAATATCATAACTAGTGGTGGTACACTAGTTAGTAAACTAATTGGTGTATGTAGCACCACCGAAAAATCTTACGCAACCTTGGCACTTAAATGTCCTATCTTAGACCACTTGGAGAAGAATAATGCTATAGGCATTAATTAATGTACACACTAATGTACTAATAGATGATGTGGTATCATTTGTATGGTTTTGGGTATTTATAACTTGTATAATAAATGTGGTCAATAATAATATCATAATATTAGTTGGTACACTAGTATGTACACTAATTGGTGCATGTAGCACCACCGCTTGGAGAATTGAATGTTCTATCTTAGACCGCTTGGAGAATTGCTCAAGCTAGGATTTCATAATTCTGAATCAATCAAAATGCATATTTTATTGAATAATGTTATATGTACCAATTAATATATTAACTAGTATACCAATTGATGATGCAACATAATTTAAGAGGTTTTTGATATTTATAATGTGACTAATGAGTGGGGTCAATAATAATATCATAACTAGTGTTACTACACTAGTTAGTACACTAATTAGTGCATGTAACACCACCGTTTTAAATTTGAACTTATAGAGAGACATTAGCATATTAATTGTTATTTAGTTTTCAAAAAGAAAATTTGTTATTTTCAATAAAAAATGATAAATAACATTGACTTCTCTTAAGATTTAAAGAAAATATAATAAGTTCGATGGTACTACATGCACCAATTAGTATACTAACTAGTGTGCCAATATTAATTATGATATTATTATTGACTACACTCATTAATCACATTACAAATTTCAAAAACCTCTGAAATTGTGCTACATCATCAATTGATACACTAGTTAGTACACCAATTGGTGCATATAGTATTATTCTAATAAGCTTCATAAGTTTAGAATAATTATATTGAACTTTCTTAAAATTTTAATTCATATAAAACTTAAGTCACATTTTATCAGAAATTCATTAGTCATATAGATAAAAAAAAAAAATACTATTATCATATTTTTTACATCGAAGTGTGTATTTTTGTGTTTTTATATCATTTACATTAGTTTTAATATCTTTAGTCTTACTAAAAAAAGGTACGAAGGGTGCATTCTATTTTTATAAGGCACAGCACAGTGTTGAGTGGCCCTATGAAGATGTATCCCAAGCCTATTTTGAAAATCTAAACTATTCATATTATAAGGTTTGTCGAATATATTATCTATGGAAAAAAAATTCAAGTTAATTGGACATATATAACCCTATGATCAAATTATAACTATTTAAAAAAAAAATGTATTCTTGTTTTGAAGGTATAAGATATTAAATTTAAATTTTTTCATAGATAATTTACTCAACAAACTCTACAATATGAACGGTTTGGATTAACAACATTGGCCCAGGACAAGGCTCCATCGGCCTCACAGTACCATGCTATGCATGCACCCTTTGTCCACTAAAAGAAATGTTAATGTAATTATATCAAAACTAAAGAATTTACTGTATTTTTTTTAACTTCAAAAGAGATTGGTGTAATTAATACCAAAAAAAAAAATGAAACTTGTAAGTTTAGGGGTCAATACAATTTAAGACACATACTTTTATGGTTAAAATTTGAAATAAATATTTAATTTATAAAGTGAGACTGAATTAAGATTTTAAATCTGTTTAAGTTTTAAAAATAAATTTGATTTGAAGAATTTTAGCCTAATCTATATATAAAATATTAATATCAATTTTTATATTATTTAATTGGCATAAGAAACTAGAAAAATAATATAAGATAAGAAAAATATATGTATGCATTTTCTTCATTAAATATTTAATAAAAGATTCAAATTTATTTTAGTATTATGTTTTGTTCATGACTTACATTCAAATAATTATTAAAAAAATCTAATTTATATTAGTGGTCCAAGACAAAAGAAAAACATCATACATACTACTCTGTTGAGATTAGAATTTATAAGTTTTTATATAACTGGGCTCGGAATAATTAGATTATATTTGATGTAAAGGGACTATTTAGTGTAACTTATCTGAGCTATTTATATATATATATATATATTTAATTTTAGAAATTTATTTTAGATTGTTTGGTACAATTGTGTTTATAA
The DNA here is from genome assembly GCA_036172215.1 of Camellia granthamiana. Classification (NCBI taxonomy): domain Eukaryota; kingdom Viridiplantae; phylum Streptophyta; class Magnoliopsida; order Ericales; family Theaceae; genus Camellia; species Camellia granthamiana. The sequence goes on from CM069914.1 coordinate 38,801,797, forward strand.
CTTATTATGCAAAAATAATTTTAAAAACCTAAAAAAATTGATAATTTAAAAATTGGGAAAAAGGTATTTTTTTTTTCTTTTTTTATTATTAACTTTTAACTTAAAATAAATAAACCCAAAACTAATAAGTCGAATTGAAAATAATACATATGTTTCCTATTATGTTAGTATGTATTTGATCCGATAGTGATTTTTCCTACATTTTTAGAATGACTTTTTGAATAGGTGAGATTAATTTTATAAAAGTTGAGGTACATTTTGGATAAGAATATTTTTTAAATGACTTTTTGTATAGTGATGATAGAGAATTATTTTTAAATAATTAAAATTTAATTTTACAAGAGGTAAAGGTACTTTTTTTTTTTTTTGGGTGGGTAAAGGTACTTATCATTTCCTTTTTAAAACTATTCTAATTTTATCACTCTAAAAAAAATAATTAAAAAAAAATCATTTTTTGAACTGAATTAAAAAAATCTTGACACCATCTTTTTGCCAATCGTATGTACACAACGAATATATTTTAGAATCTCAAAAGGTTGGATTTAGTAAAAGGAGAAGGTAATTAATGGAAATATCATTTAAAATGCAACAGCGCTACAGACCCCAGTGGGGTCGCGCCTCCAGTGACGTGGCGCGCCTCCACTGGCTGAAAGTTAAAAAAAAAAAAAAAAAAAAAAAAACAACTTTTTTTGGGCCAATCACGGACTGCCACCTCACTGGGGGTCGACCCCCAGTGGGGGTCCGAAGCAATTTTCTTTAAAATGTCACATGTTCGAATCTAACAAATCGAAAATGCATTATACCCCCACTGAAGGTCGACCCCCAGTGAGGTAGAGGCCCGTGATTGGGCGAAAAAAACTATTTTTTTTTTTCTTTTTTTTTGGACTGTCAGCCAGTGGGGGTGCGACCCCCACTGGGGGTATAAGGCACTGCTCCTAACAAATATCAAACGTTTAAGACTACTAAAAATTTATCTGGTCAGTAATTTAAAATTTTTTAAGATTAGTTAAGATGTGCTTAACTTAATTCGAATACACAATTATTCAAAAAAAAAAAAAAAAAGAAGTATAAAGCAATACATTTTAACCAATTAAATTTAAGAGTTATGTTAGAGATTCTAAATGATTTATTATATTTTTTTACCAAACTTCTCACTTGTGCGTCACACCCATGTAGATTTGTGTGGGTTCTACACTCATGTGAGAGATTTGATAAAAAATTTAATAAATCATTTGAAATCTATAACATTTTCGTAAATTTAAATTTAAAATCACATACACTTGTCGAAAAAAGTTCTTGGCAGCGTTTGGTATGGTTTTAGAATTATTATTTGAGAATAGAGTTGTATTTTAAGTTTGTGCGTTTTAGAATTATTATTTGACTGTGAAAAAATTATTTGGTTATGAGTTTTGAAAAGAGTTTTAAATTGAGTTTGAATTTAGTTTGAATTGAGTGATGTGACATATGATATTTCATACAAAAATTTACAACTCATAACTAAATATTCAACCCAAAATTCTATTCAAAATTAATAAAAAAATTTTAAAAAATTTCACAAATATTTTTTTTAATATAAAAATAACAGGTGTAAAAAAAAAAAAAAAACAAACACTCTTCTGATCAACTAGTCAAACGACCGGTGAGATGACCGATTAACTCAAATTCTCCTCCCTTAAAAAGCATTTTCAAAATTAAATATAAAATTAATTTTTAAAAACGTTAAACAAACACTACAATTAAAAATGAGTTTTGAACTTTATCTTGAAAGCTCCACCACAGGGAGGCAAGAGTGTAATCCACCTTCCAAATTCCAATGCATTGGCGGTGAGCTGGGTCCTACAGCTAGTTCAATAATTCATACCAATTTGGTCACGTTGAGGTGTCGGTTTGAACTTTTAATTCGTTTCGGATAAACTATTTTAACTAAATTAAATAGGTTAATTTAATAAATAAAATAAAATATTACATTTAAATTATAATTATTTTATTTTATTTTTTTAATTAGTAAATTAATTAATTTTTTAAAAAATTAATGCTAAAGATAATTTTTTTAGCCAAGTTATAATAACTAAAAAAATCAAATTTTCCCAAATCAAAGCTTAATTAATGAAACTTTTCAGCAGAATTTCTATATTATATTAAGCCTCCGTTTGGGAAGCCAAAAAGCCAGGCTTTTTGGCTATTTTAGCCACAAAAGACAAAATAGGCTTTTTTAGCCACAAAAAACAAAACATCACATCCAACCCATAATCATTACACTCCTCTCTCACAAAAAAAGTCAAAAAAGCCAAAAAGTCAAAAAGTCATTCCCAAACCAAACTTTTAAGCCCAGGCTAAAATAGCCAAAAAAGCCAAAAAGCCAAAAAGCTAACCCACTTTCCAAACGGAGGCTAAGAGATCAATAGTTTGAATATTTTTAATCTAGTATGAGTCTTATTTAGGTCCCATTTGACTAAAGCTCATTTGGAAAATGAATATTTATCAATTAATCATATTAATTAGACTTATTTATTTATAGGTTTTAATTCATAAATTTATTACTGTAAATTTATTCATAAAAATAAGAGAGACTGATAAATTTATCATTTGATAAATTTAATTAATAGATAATAAGTCCCAAAAGTAAGACTTATTGGTAATTAATGACTATTTTAGTTAGGTTTTTCTTGGCATTTTATGAAAATATGTACAAAAAAATAAAGAGAGTGATGTGATAACTTATAGTGACTTTTTCACTTCTTGGCTATATTAGCCAAACGTCAAACAAATAATCAAAAAATAAAAAAATCACTATAAATTATTAAATTATTCTTTCTATTTTTTTGGGTGCATATTTTATCAAAAAAATTAAAAGAAAGCACTAAAAAAAGTCAATTTTCCAATAATTTTTGAATTACATTGTCATATAATGTATGAAAGAATGTTTTGGGTTCAAACTGTCCAAATTCAACACAAAAGGTTTATTTTGGATTACACAATTAGTTATCCCAAATCAATGTATAACAAAAGATTTATTTTTGATTAACAAATAAACAAATATCTAATTCCTTTTCATATCGCAATCTTACACCGCAAAATAGTGCTATAAAATTATTAGGTCAAAAACACGAATTTCAAATTTTGTTTTGTTTTGTTTTATTTTGCTAATTTCAAATTTTGATTTGGTCATCTTCAAATTTTTTAATTTGAGATAATTTTTTATAATTTTAGATGACCATATCATCAACATATATTAATAAAATACATTCGGTGTTTGGAAAATGACTATTTTAATAAATTTGTTGACTTTTTACGATAAAACATATAGAAAAGTAAAAAAAGTGATGTGATTGAGTAACACCTCAAATGGGGCCTCACAGTCCATAAACTCTACATTTTATATCATTTTAGTTTTCAAAATTTTGCCTTACAACATTTACTGGTAAAATTGACGAGATTAAAAACTTAAGAGAACAATGCATACTTTTTATATTGTTAATGATTTTGATATTGGTTTTTCTTGGAACTTCTTGATTAGCAATGTTTTGTAGATTAATTACTGAATAAAAAACATATCTTCTTGTTGCAAGCGTTTCATCGTCACAAATAATTTACATTGTCATATTGATTGCTATTTGTTTCACTTATATTTAATGGGTCATTCTTGTCTTTCAATTATTTAATAAAAGTGAATTAACATTGATTCAGGCGTTAAGTTTTCAGATATGTCACACGTGATAAATACAAAGTGATATCCTCTGTTATGTTTGCATTTAATTAATACAAGTAGGTGGACTGAGGATTATTATCTATATTTAAGATTTACATTATTGTACTATAAAAACAAAAGATTTACATTAATGTAGTCATACTTTAAAGTTTTTTTTTTTTTTCCACAAAAAATGAAATAATTGGTGGACCAATTAAGTATATAAAACAGGAAAAAATATCAAACAGAGAAATTAAAAGAACAAAAGTGGGCAGCTCTTTTTCAAGAGTCAAAAAAGAGAGGAAAAGATAATAATTGTAGATTTCTTTTAATTATTATAGGCCTACGTAACAAGACATTATCATATAAATTACACGTAGCATGAAGAATATAAAATAAACATAAAGCTAAAAAAAAATAATAGTACTAAAATGAAAAAGACATGATGTAGTGAAGGTAGTTGAAAAGATGAAATAAATGTTTGATGAAATAAGATAATTTCATAATCTTAGGTCATCTCTAACGGTGCATCTGATTAAGTATCAAATTTAAATTTGATGAAAAAAGTCACCTTTTTTTCCTCTCTAATGGTTTCACCAAATTGATATCAAACTGAGAACGGAACAAAACTTTCATCAAACTGAGGACAAGCACAGATTTCATCATTTCACTGTGCTGTAATGTTGGGGGTGGCCCAACCGGTCAACCAGCCGAATGTCTGGCCGGTTGACCCACTGGTCGACCGGTGCATGTTCAATCTGCTTCAATTTTTTGGTTGGCCTGCGATGGCCTCTGAACTGGTTGCCTTCCATCAACAATAATAACAGTGGCACATGGTGAAAATTAGTGCTTTTCCAGGTCCAGAAAGCTAGAACCAACCATCTTTCTTCCATGGTTGGAATGTAAAGATGGGTTAGAGCAAGAACTGTTAAGTGTGTGAATCAAAGCTAAAAAGAACAGAAAAGAAAAGAAAAGGCTCAATGGTGAAGTGGGTTGGTGTCTTTTACAGCAAGGTGGGGAGAGAGAAGCCTTACCGGTTGATCGGCCGGTCGACCCATTGGACGTCCCTTCCTTTTTGATGCACACCGTTGGAGCTACCCGTATCAGATTGAGAAAATCAGCTATTTTTTATTCAGATTTGGTGAAAAAAGTAATGAATTGTTGGAGATGCTCTTACCCAGCAAAATAATTTCTTTTTTCTATGAAGTATTGTTAAATATCGAAAAATTGAATAACTTAAAAAATTATATTTGAATTTATAATAATAAGAGCAATTCAAAATTTACTAGAAAACAACTACAAAAGAAAATTCTTTGTTAATCGAGCTAAAAATAAAGAAAATCAAAAAATTATCAAAAATGATAAAATTAGATACTAGAAACTTAATGAAATATGTCCCAGCAAATGACAATCAAAATAATTTTTTTTAGACAAAGAATTGTCAGAATAAAACATCCTAAAATGGTAAAATTATAAAATCGATGGCAAAAACAATGGAATCTGCATTGAAAGCAACATAGTCATGGTTAGTAGTAAGTTTTGGCAGTTAAATCATTTCTAATCGAACTTGAGGCTTTCAGAGTTAATTCACCATCATCAAGCCAATCACTTACTCATCAACCTATAATTCAAATGAATCCAAGATGTGAAAGTCATTTTTTGTATCAGTATTTTACCCCAAATATTTATATTGAAGAACGAACTAATTTGAATCACAAAAGTGATGACAATTTCGGTTAGGAGAGAATCCTTAACCCAAAAAGCATTGATTTGGGTAACACATATGCTTTCATATTGGGCTCACTTTGACCTTAGCCAATATAGTTTGACTATAGTCTAAGTTAATTAATGCGATTTGAACTTAGCACTTCATATCTTCATTAGTTGGTCCACAAAAATAACGCCATTCACGTTTGAACACCTATGGCCTTGTTTGATTGAGAACGAAGTTTTTATCGTAACATGTTGGTTCAAATGCATAATTCATTTAAATGTCTAAAACATTGTAATTGAGGTTGGGTAGAGATATTGGAAAGCATTGCGCAATCATATAGAGCACACATAATTATTGTTGAGTGGCAAATGGAATATATCTATATATATGAAAATTGACTGCGTGATTCGTGGTAGGCTAACGTAGAAACAAGTTACAAGTGTTCAAGGGGATTCGTGGCATGCTAATGCCAAAAATAAGTTCCAAGTGTTCAAGGAGATCGAACAAAGACAAAGATCAAACTATAGAATTATCGTGTAATTAAGTACATAAGATCTTGGTTTGAATCTTATACTAGTACTTGATATTTTTGATTTTTTATCAAAAAAATAAATTTATTGAAGCTTGAACTTGATTTGTTTAATTTGTGGATAGCATTACATTGTGTTTTTATCTTCTACGTTGAAATGGTTTTCCAACTATAAATTATTGAGTAGTGTTTTTAATCAAAGAATTAGACTCACTTTTTAAGTTTAATAATGTGACAGTGTATTAGAATATAAAAGACAATTCTCTCTCTCTCTCTCTCTCATCTAATCATCAGCCAATGGTCTATTTTGCACATTACTGACTTGAAAATAGATCTAAAAGTGAACTTATACATCAATTTCCTAATTATTTGTCTCTCTTGTGTGTGAATATTTCTCTTTCCCATTGAATGCTTCAATTGAATTTAAATGTAACATCTTCAATCACAAAATGGTTACATTTAGCAATCCTTGAAATAAAATTGCTTTTAATTTTAAAATCTCTCACCACAAAACAAAAAGGAATGGAAAAGAAAAAAAGAGAAAAGAAAGAAGGTAAATTTTTTTATTTTGTTTGGTTAGCTAATAAAAATTATAGTAAACTAAGCATTACTCAACTTTATGTTTTTGGTCTAATTAGCCATAAAAATGGAACAAATATAAGTGATTTTGTTTCTTCTTCCTTTCCATTTCCCTTGACAAATCTTGACATTTAAACATAATCTTACAAAATTACAAACAAATGTGCATCAATTGTAAATTTTGTTAGAAGTTAAAACAAATTGCAAATATATTGAGCCATGTATCTGTAGGAACAATCTTCTGTGTAAATAAAATAAATTGAAACTAATTCAAACAAAATAAATAAATAACATGCTGAATTTATTTATCGAACCGAATTAAAAATAAAAGACCAAGTCGAGTGTGTGACACTCTACCCTTAAGATAGATTCGCCCCGCTACGGTGTTTACGGTTGAGTGGCATCTATCTCCTAGGATACAATAATCTTCACAAACTTGTAGAAGCATTTGCAAACAAATTTGTACGGCGTACCGAACCTGTGTTCTATACTCTCTTTGATTTTTCCTAAAACTAGAATGAAGAAAAATGCACTAAATAAAATCTGGACAGCAAAGGCATAAAAGCAGATTGATTTTTGGATCTCTAAAACACTACTGGAATGTTGGTATTTATAGGCAACTAAATTTGACCCGAACAGGTGCATTATGGAAGTGAACAGGTGTAAACTGTTTCAAACAGATATAGTTTGAATTTCAAACAGATTCACAGCAGTTACATACCCGAATCTGTCTGGAAACAGTTTGGAACTGCTGGACAATTACGGCAGTTAATACCTGTTTGAAAATTGAATATGTTCGGTAGATTCTGTATGGAATTTGAACTGTAGGAGACACAAATTTTGGACTAAAATTTGAATTCAAATTCAAATTTTAAATTAATTTTTCTCGCACTTACTTTTGAAAAAAATCAAATGAATTTCGTCCAAAAAATTAATACAAGAATTGACTTGGACAGATGGACGGTGGCATGCGCGTGTGTGGTGGTTTGGGCTAAGGTTCACTTTGTCCATAACTCCTCCCTTCTACAAACTTGAGGTGCCCCTTGGGGCCCAACCCAAGTATTGTAGGCTAAAGTTTATATACTCAACAAAACTCTCTTAAAGTTTCAATGTGGGACAACCCTTTTTAAAGAAACCCACATTTACTTCCTTAAGTTTCCTATTCCACGAACCCGAAAACGACGTCATGTTCCCATTCACTCATAAATGGTTTTGACGAACCGTCTTCACCGTGTGACTTGCCACGCGACAATGAACACTTCACCTCTTCAGACCCGGCCCAAAAGACGTTCGGGGCTCACTCAATTTTAAGCTTAAAGTTGACCCAAAATAAACCTTATAAAACACCATTTTTTCCAACAGTATCATCATAGTGATAGCATTTTATTATTGAAATATTTTGATATGGAATTCCAAATATTTTGCTTATATATGATTGTTGTTGTTATTATAAAAATGTAAATATATATTGAGGGATCTTGTAACATAAAATGACAACTATATAAGAAGACTCCAAATTTTACGTGGTTCAATTAAATCAACATATGCTCATGAGATTATTTTTATATTCATCACGTTAAATAATGATTTTACTCATCTTTCACTGTTGAAAAATTATAATAGTGAGTACACAATATTTCTAAACAAATAGTAACACATAAAATAAACTAAAGCTCAGAAATTTCAAATTTTTTTTATTTTGTTTTAAAGATTCAAGTTTTCCGCAGCCGGAAAAAAATGTGTCATCAATGCAACATATCATCTCATTTAAGCTTGTCTCTTTCAAAATACAAAGCTCAACAATACATCATGTGCTTTGAGTCAGTTTATTTGAAAAAAAAAAAAAAAAAAATTGGTTTTGATCATTTTTCATGTATGTACTGTTAGAGGTTGAAAAATTGTGCAGGTATTTCTATTTATAGGTTCTTTTCTTTTTTGACATTAATGTCCCAATTAATATTACTATAGTTTAGATTCAATGTTTGGGAAGACAAGTTAGATTCAATGTTTGGAAAGATGAGTTAGATTCAATGTTAGGAATACATATAGATGTTAAATGTTATATATATATAAATATCAATAACTAATTTTCCTATTAACTTTATATACTTTTGGCCAAACATCCTCACTCCCATTTTGAAATCCTTGCCTTCTATTAATTATGGTGTCTGCTAATATTATGTCCCTTGAAAAAAAATGTTATGTATATCAAAGGGGAAGAGGAGATTATAATTATTAATGAATCGTGTTTCATTGATATTCTAGAAGAATGGTATGATAATAATATTTTAAAAATTATCTTGCCGAATACTTTATTTAAAATAATAAATTTCAATTCAGTCATAACATTCTATACAGCAAAACTATGTGTATGTACATATTTGTATAACTTTGCTTTTTAAATAATTTTATAATAACTAAATTTGTATACCATTTAATATGTAAAATAACAATTAAGTAGAATCTAGGTCTTGCTTCAGCTTCATGAGAGCTCGATCACATGTTTTGTTCCTTGCAAATTTTGATATTGTCCTTTAGCAACGGAAGAGAATGCCTGAACACTTATATAACGATCTTTGATAAAATGATTTGAGTACAACTGCATTCTCATTAGCTTCATACTTCGTTGGTCATCTAAGCTTTTGGATGTTTAAGGGGTTATTTTGGGGATAATTTAAATAAGTATATCTATTTGATAAGTGCAACACTTATTTGGATCACATCTTCTCTCTATTTTTTTGCATATCATTTCGTAAAAAGTCAAAAATGTACTAAATAAGTAAACCCCCCCAACAACCCCTAGTGATATGGTTGTCATTGACCTCAATTTCTCTGTGTGCAAATAGGCTAGTCAAAAAATTCTTTGATCCTATACGAAAAAGTATACCTTGATGCATTGAGCCTTAACTTATAGATTATGAGGATCTTAAAGGTCTTCTTTCGGTCGATTAGATGATCTTCTTTATCATTTTCCTTCAAGGCTATGTCACCCTCCGCGGCCTTTCTTATCAAATCCTTAAACATTTCGGTAACTAGTCTTTGTTACGTAATTTATGCGTTAATAGGGCTAAGTGATCACTTTATAGTAATAAATCTCCCTTAGTAGTTTATGAAGGCAAACTTGTTGAGACCGTGCATTGCTACTTCGTGATTGATGCATGTTGAGATTTAAGGTCATATTTGGATTCACAAGATTAATAGTGAGGTATTAATAATCCTATCAAAATTAGTGTAGTATTCACTATACAATTGGATTAACAGGATAAATTATCCATTGGATTAATAATCCTCACCCCTACCCCCATTACTAATAATCCTACAAAATTTGTTGGATTAATTATCCATTGGATTAATAATCCTAAACCAAAATGTTAAAAACAAACATGGGATAATTGGGGCCAACGGATTAATAATCTCAATCCCATACTCTAATCTATCTAATCAAAACATACCATAAAAGTACTATATATTTTTATTTTATATTTTAGAATTAACATTTAGTTAGGCATATTTAATTTAGTATAGTTGTTAGGAAAAATATGTGATTCTCCACAAGTAAATCATCAATGGAAATAAAAACTAATGCGGAAAGATTAAATCAAAAGCAACACAAGAATTTTTACGTGGTTCCCTCAATGTGAGATACGTCCACGGGATCAAAATCTGATTCCACTATCAACCAAAAGGTTTCCAAACGATTACAAACGAGACACGAATAGTCTCACAAACCACCCTTAGGTGAATTCCAAATAATCACAAATAAATAAAGAGGAAAGACCTCACCAAATAGATAAAACCAAAATCTTCAGAACCAAAGTTGTAGAAGACTCAAAATAACAACCCAAATCAGTTTCACCAAAGCACCCAAACAAAGATGCACAAAATCAATTTGTTTCTGCTCCACAAAGCAATAGACCCGAAGCACTATCTCACCAAGAAAAAATATATGCTGCTGCCGTACTTGTCTCTTGGGAAAAAAACAATACCCAAAAAAATATATTGTAATTAATACTAAACCAAATTAAACTCTTTTTCACAAACCAATTGGGTCCCACACTCCAACAAGGAGGTATACCCAACCAATTCTCCCCCCTACCAACTTAGGTGGAGATATCAACCATACCCGCCAAAGTTCGACACTTCAAATGTTTGTCTCTCGACAAAGTCTTTGTCAACATATCCGAAATATTATCATCTGTGTGAACCTTTTCGAGTTGTAACAAATTTCGAATCTAACACATCACGAATCCAATGGTATCTCACATCAATATGTTTCGATCTCGAATGAAAAGTAGAATTTTTGCTCCAGTGAATAGCACTTTGATTATCACAATAAAGCACATACTTTTCTTGCTTCAAACCCAACTTTTGCAAAAATTTCTTTAGCCATAACTCTTCTTTGCAAGCTTCTGTAATGGCAATAAATTCAACTTTGGTAGTTGAGAGAGCAACACATTTTTGTAATTCAGATTGCCATGCTACAGCTCCCCCTGCAAAAGTCATCAAATACCCCGAAGTAGATTTCCTAGAATCAATATCACCGGTCATGTTAGAATCTGTGAACCTATCAAGCACCGGCTTACCATCTCCAAAACATAAACATACCTTCTAAGTCCCTCGAAGATACCTCAGAATCCATTTTACCGCTGCCCAATGTTCTTTACCCGGATTAGAGAGAAACCAACTCACTACACCAACGGCGTGAGCAATATCTGGCCTTGTACAAACCATGGCGTACATCAAAGAACCAATTGCTGAAACATAAAGAACTTTCAACATCTCTTCTTTGTCTTTCTCACTTGTAGGACATTGATTCGAACTAAGCTTGAAATGACCCGCAAGTGGACAACCAATCGGCTTTGCTTTATTCATGTTGAATCTCTCAAGAACTTTCTCAATATAGCTTTCTTGAGACAACCAAATCAGTTCCTCTTTGCGATTACGAACAATTTTCATACCAAGAATTTGCTTTGCTGGTCCCAAATCTTTCATGGCAAAAGATTTGCTCAACTCCAATTTCAACCTATTAATCATGGTAGAATCTTGACTCACAATTAACATATCATTAACATAAAGCAAAAGAATAATAAATTTACCATCCGGAAAATTTTTCACAAACACACAATGGTCCGAAGTGGTTTTAGAAAAACCATTATTCATCATGAAAGAGTCAAATTTTTTGTACCATTGTCGCGGGGCTTGCTTGAGACCATACAAACTTTTCTTCAATTTGTAAACAAATTTGTCTTTTCCTTTTTCCACAAAACCTTCCGGTTGCTCCATGTAAATTTCTTCTTCAAGATCACCATGAAGAAATGCGGTCTTCACATCAAGTTGCTCAACTTCAAGGTTCATACATGCAGTCATGCCAAGTACAACCCGAATAGAAGACATCTTTACAACCGGTGAGAAAATCTCGTCAAAATCAATACCTTTCTTTTGCCCAAAGCCTTTCACAACAAGACGTGCCTTGTACCTCAGATTCTTGCCATCATTCTTCAATTTGAAAACCCACTTATTTTTCAGAATTTTCCTTCCTTTAGGCAACTTCACTAAATCATAAGTCTGGTTTTCAAGCAAGGAATTCATCTCCTCGTCCATGGCCTTGTTCCAATCACCTTTCTTTGCATGCTCAATTGCTTCTTGGTAGCTCTCAGGCTCCCCTTGATCGGAAATCAACACAAATTCATTGGAAGGATACTTTCTTGAAGGTTGTCGGTCCCTTGTAGATTTCCTCAACTCAAGTTGTGGTGGCGGTTCTTGAGTTGGATGCTTTTCCTCAATTTCTGGCTCAACTTCATTAGGATTAGCATCATCCTCTACATCTTCAATAGGTGGCTGCACATCTCCCCCATTTTCATCATCCACCGAAGATAAAGGAGATGGATCCATGTCAATGAGATCACTAGTTTTTGGCTCCGGTTGATCACCTTTGCCAAAGTCTTCAATTGTTTGGTCTTCAAGAAACACAACATCACGGCTTCGAATGATTTTCTTGTCGACCGGATCCCACAATCTATAACCAAATTCATCACGCCCATAGCCAAGAAAAATGCATTGTCTTGACTTACTATCAAGCTTGGACCTCTCACCTTTTGGAATGTGAACAAAAGCTCGGCAACCAAACACTCTCAAGTGCTCATAAGATACATCTTTACCGATCCAAACTCTTTCTGGAACATCACCATTCAAAGGATAGGAAGGAGACAAATTGATTACGTCAACCGCTGTCTTCATTGCCTCACCCCAAAAGGATATTGGCAATTTAGCTTGTGAAAGCAAACACCTTGTTCTTTCCACAATGGTGCGGTTCATCCTCTCGGCAACTCCATTTTGTTGAGGAGTCTTCTTAACTTTCTTTTGATGCCGAATACCTTGACTGCGACAATACTCATCAAATGGCCCAATGTATTCACCAGCATTGTCTGATCGGATGCACTTCAATTTCTTCCCTGTTTCTCTTTCAACCATGGCCTGAAAATGTTTAAATACTTCTAGAACTTGATCTTTAGTTTTTAGTAGAAAAGCCCAAACTTTCCTTGAATAATAATTAATAAAAGTAACAAAATAAAGTGCATCACCATGTGTTCTAACTTTTAAAGGACCACAAACATCCGAATGAATCAACTCTAAAACATTTTCTTTTCTAGAAGTAACATTTTTATGAAAAGAAACTTTATGTTGTTTACCCACCAAACAATGAACACAAGTTTTAAGATGTGTACCTTTCAAACTGGGCAAAAGCTCTTTCTTGAACAATACTTACAGCCCCTTTTCACTCATGTGGCCAAGCCGCTTGTGCCACAATTCGGTAGAAGTATCATCTTCAAGTGCATTGACAACACCTTTACAAATTTTTCCTTGCATCGAATAAAGTGTATGAGTCTTCTTGCACTTAGCCACCACCAAAGAACCCTTTGTGAGTTTCCATATTCCATCACCAAATTTGTTGTTGAAGCCTTCCTCATCTAGCTTCCCAGTAGAGATCAAATTGAGGCGAATGTCGGGAACATGCCTTGCATCTTTAAGCAACAACTTGCAGCTCAAATTTGTTTCCAAGCAAACATCACCCATGCCAATAATCTTGGACAAACCTTCACTATCCATTCGAACAAAACCATAATCTCCTTCGGTGTAGGTAGTGAAGAAATCAACTCGAGAAGTCACATTAAAAGAAGCACCGGAATCAATCACCCAATTGCTCTCTTGGCCCACAAAATTGATACAATCATCTTCACAAACGACCATGAGATCATCGGTAGTAACTGCCGTTGTGTCTTCTTGCTTCTTAGCCACACTTTTGTCACGCCTTTTCTCCTTATTTTTGAGCTTTCGGCATTCTCGCTTCATGTGTCCTTTCTCATGGCAATAATAGCACTCAATGTCTTTCTTTGAAAAAGAACCATCCCTTGATTTGTCACGGCTTTGATCATGACCATGAGGAGTCTTACTCCTCTCCCTTGTTTTGCTTCGGCCTCTCACAACAAATGCTTCCGAACGAGAGGAACCCGCTGATTTTCTTCTAGTTTCTTCATTCAACAAGCTAGTAGTGACTTGACCCATTGTGATAACTCCATTAGGTGCCGAATTACTAACCGTCACAACCAAAGTCTCCCAACTTTCGGGCAAAGAACTAAGTAGCATCAAAACCTGTAACTCATCATCAAAAACAATTTTCATAGAAGCAAGGTGGTTAACAATACTCTTTATTTCATTCAAATGTTCCGGAATAGGGCTGCCCTCTTTATATTTTAAATTAACCAACTTACAAAACAGAAAGGCTTTATTTGTGGCTGATTTTCTATCATAAAGGCTCTCTAATTTTTTCCATAAATCATGTGCCGAAGTTTCAGTAGCAACATGATGAAACACACTGTCATCAATCCATTGACGGATAACACCAACGGCTTTTTCGATTAAGCCTATTCCATTCATCAATCTTTCATACCCTTGGTTTGCCACTATCACCCTCAATGGGTCCATACAAATCTTTACAAAATAATAGGTTTCTCCATTTTAGTTTTCCAAGTTACCCAATTGCTTCCATTGAAGCTAGACATACGACCCACATTTGCCCTTCCATTGATTTACACAAATAATTAAACCCAAAGAAACCGTAAGATCTGATACCAGTTGTTAGGGAAAATATGTGATTCCCCACAAGTAAATCAATCAATGGGAATAAAACTAATACGGAAAAATTAAATCAAAAGCAACACAAGAATTTTTACATGGTTCCCTCAATGTGAGGTACGTCCACGGGATCGAAATCCGATTCCACTATCAACCAAAAGGTTTCCAAACGATTACAAACGAGACACGAACAGTCTCACAAAACCACCTTTAGGTGAATTCCAAATAATCACAAATAAACAAAGAGGGAAAGACCTCACCAAATAGATAAACCAAAATCTTCAGAACCAAAGTTGTAGAAGACCCAAAATAACAACCCAAATCAGTTTCACCAAAGCACCCAAAACAAAGATGCACAAAATCAATTTGTTTCTGCTCCACAAAGCAATAGACCCGAAGCACTATCTCACCAAGGAAAAGTATATGCTGCCTGCTGTACTTTTCTCTTGGGAAAAAACAATACCCAAAAAAAATATATTGTAATTAATACTAAACCAAATTAAACTCTTTTTCCAAAACCAATTTGGTCCCATACTCCAAAAAGGAGGTATACCCAACAGAATCGTATAGTTTTATGATTAATGCTTGAGAGCGTTAAAAAATGAGTACTAGGGGGAGCACTAATGAGGTGGTTCCCCCTTTGAGAGGGAAATTTATGTGCAAATTCGGGCCGAGCTAAGACCATCTGTTGAATGGACCGAGCTAGGTACACTCTCTTAGTCATTGGGCCGCACTATGAGCGGAAAATGAGAATGGAGTAAGCTCAGTTGTGGACTGGATGGGTATTCGGCCTAAGGCTTGAACCGAGGTGGTTATATTAATCCAAACAGGACTGGGGTACAATGGTGGCGGCGTTCCGAATTGGTTATCTCGATCCAATATTGTCTTGGTTCTGTCCGATGTGGGGCAAGGCCATGCTAGCTCGGTTGAGTTGCTACCGAGCCGAAGTAAGGAGGTTTGAGCCATCTCACTTGGTTCGTAGTGAGTAGGGTGTCATCAGGATAGGTATTATCCTTGGGAGTATGATTCTTAGGAGGGCTCTGCATTGGAGAATTAGAGTCCTATTAGGATTGTGCCACGCAGAATCTACAAAAGCTCATGACAGGATCTATGTATAGGTATCACAATTTCTACTCTCGAATACACAGAGCTTTTGTCTATTGTCTATTTGCTAACTTAGGCATCGGAGAGATTTTCGGCACACACCCGCCCGGCTAGCTCAAGTTTGTATTTTCAGGTGACAAAGTGACGACGTTTGGAGGAGTGCAAACTTGATCAACAGGATTATACGAGAAGCTTATTTCATGCTCATACAGTTGGCATTGTCTGTGGGGAAGCAATCACAAAGAACAAACCTCTTGATTAAGTTTTTTTTAACTGATTTCAATGGTGCACAATGAAGACTTGCCGTACTCTGCTATTGATGGGCAAAACTCTGGAGGGAGCGAGAGGCGCGAATGCTTACCTTTAATTCCGCCCATGGCAAAGTTAGATCTCCAGCGACAGAACCCCCGGAGGGATACACATGAGAGATGGGGCTTTAGTCCTCGACGCTCCAAAAGCCCTGAAAGGCAGAGGCAGAGGCAGAAGCAGAGGTTGGATCCTCAAGTTCTAGAAGATCGGGTAAGGGAGCAAGACGAATTGATATGGAGGATGGCGGTAGACATGGAGACAATGAAGCGCTAGATAAAAGGCAAATGGGTGGCAACAGAAGAGGAGCGCAAAGGCAACACACGCTCTTACCACTCAAAAGATCGTGACAGACAAGTCACACCATCACAATTTCTACTCTTGAATACACAGAGCTTTTGTCTATTGTCTATTTGTTGACTTAGGCATCAGAGAGGTTTCTGGCACACACCCGCCGGCTAGCCCACGTTTGTATTTTCAGGTGACAAAACGACGACATTTGGAGGAGTGCAAACTTGATCAATAGGATTGTACAAGAAGATTATTTCATGCTCGTACACCCTTGATGTGATGGTTGTCTCTTCTATTATTTTTTTTTAAGCTCATTAGAGCTATTAGTGATGTATTTTTTAGTGGTCTCAATCACTTCTGTAGTTTTATTTAGTTTCTTAATTCAATTTGATGCAACTTTCCTATTCTATTTGCTTTTATTTTTATTTCTTATTTTATTAGTTTACTAGCGTATACCCGTGCTTGAAGGCACAGTGTAAATAATGTTAAGATTAGAATATAATTGTAATCTCAACACTATTCAAATTTATTTTTTAATTTGATAAATTTACAAATTTATTATAAAATTCCATGACTAAACCTTTGGATCATATAGGAAAGTAAAATTTTTCATAAACTACAGACTACCTCAAGATGCATTATGGTCCAAAATGAATTAAAATCAATCAATTTTTTTTTAGTCTTTTTTACTTTTCAAAGAGTAGGGAGTGAATTCACAGGAAGAAAAAAAAAATCCTAAATGAAGACAAGAAACTCAAATGAATACAATATACCAATTTATTAGTAACCCAAATAAACTCCAAATTCAGAAAATTTATTAACTGATAAAAAAATTCGTTTATAGAAACAAAGCATTGATTTCCCAAGGAAACACCCGCTTTACCAGCACTTCAACTAAACCCTCAATTTTGCCAACAGCCTCACTCAAAAACTTCATAGTAAAACAATCCAATTCCAACTCCAAAATAGAACATTTCATAGCACCAACACTTGAAACATTCCCTCCCTCAAAAAAAAAAATAAAAAATAAAAAAAAATAAAAAAATAAAAATCATGAAATTGAACAAAGAAAATCATACAAATACAAATAAAATATACCTAAAAGAAGTCAATAAACCCTATACCAAACTCGACGATTGAACAAAATCGTCAAAGAAAGTAGAAAAGAGTGACCCCAAAACAGAACATTTCACAGCACCAACACAAAACATTCCCAAAAAAATAAAAATAGAATAAAAAATAAAAAATCTCATGAAATTGAACAAAGAAAATTAGCGAACTTCATACCAAACTCGACGATTGAACATTAACATGCAAACATTTTTCTAAATATAGCTATCGCAGAAAATGTCAATTACTCAATTAATCTTATTTTTTTACTTTCTTTCTCTCTCTAGAAAAGCTATTACAGAAAATGTAAACAAATAAAGAAAGAGAGGAAGGGAAAGGAGGGCCAAAAACAAATAGAGATAGAGATAAAGGAAGAGAAAGAGAAATCAAATTACTTGGTGGTCGTGCTGATTGAACGATGGTGGCCATTTTCCAGCGGTACAATGATGATGTGGTTGTGGCTGGAACACATAGCTAGGCTTTAGAAATCCGGGAAAGGAGAGCCAAATAGAGATACAGAGAAAGGGAGAGAAAGAGAAATCAAATTACCTGGTTAACAAGGGTTAGTGGTAGTGAAATGGTTGAGTTCGAAGGGAGCTGAGTTCGAGAGCAGCGTCGCAAGGAAGGGTGCTTGTTGATGGTGTGTATGAATTGGGTTTTTGCTGTTTGCTGAATTCGATCTACCATAGAGAACGTATAGAGAGGAAGTTGATGAGAACGTGTAGACGTGTTTGGGCAGATGGGGGGGGAGAGAGAGAGAGACAGAGAGAGAAAGAGAGAGAGAGAGAAACGAGCGCTTATGCGGGAATTAAAGCATCATCTGAACCATTGATGTTTATTAAAATTGATCTGAGCCTTTAAAATCAAATGTATCTCTGATACATTTTATACATTTTCAAAAACCCTTATGTCTTATTATATAGATTGTTCTCCAAGAAGTAGGTTAACTGTAAATAAAGTTGTAAGCCTCAGGGTTATGAGAGTTTAAGTTGTTCTTTGATTAATAAAAATAGAGAGTTTTCTTAATATTATTTGTTCGTAGAGAGAATATCTCTAGTTTGGATTTGTACGTAGTTTGATCTTATTATTTGCTCTTCTTTTCGATACCCTTCCCTGCATCAGATGGTATCAAAGCATATACTCGATTCTGACCATTTTTCAAATAGCCATTTTTTAAAACATTTTATTTTATTTTATTTTTTAAGAGGGGACTGGGAAAAGATTGGAATAAAATGTAGTGATAGAAGAAAAAAAAAAAAAAAGGGGAATTTATTTTTAAGATACTTAATATTAAGATTTTATAAGATAAATGGCCTATAATATTTTCATAGTTATTAAGGTCTCTCAACATTTCTATAAATAAAATTCGACTCAGAGAAATTTTACCCCATCTCAACAAAATTTCAATTTTTACAAAGAAATTTTGAAATTTTACTGTGATTATATCAGAGAAATTTCAAATTTTTTTTGAATTTAGGTTGAAATTTCTTTAAGTTGGATGAAATTTCTCTGAGTTGGGTAAAAAATTTTTGAGTCAAATTTTTTTTGTAAAAATGTTAAGGGATGTTAGTTAATAAAAAAAATATTTTAAACCTCACTTATTACATAAAGTTAGAAAGAGATGTTTTATTAATTTTTTTTGAAAAAAATGGAGATAATTAATAGAAAGTAATTGTCATACATGTGACAAATGCTTGTCCTTAGCTGGAATCTCCACAACAGACTAACAAACCCTAATATATAAAGTGAAAAGAAATAAAATAAAAAACAAAACTTGAATGCACAAAGATAAATGTAACGGATATTTTAGACTGCGGGTTGGTTCTTAGCACTTGGGGTTTGTTTTATGACTCTCTCATCCTCTCTTTTAAATGCAGCTTCCCTGTTTTTCCCTTTGAAAAGAAATGAAAAGAAAAATAAAAAAATTCACAAACAGACATTGATTCTGATTTTCTTAAGGGGTTTGGCTTATCGCCGGAAGATCCATGTAGATTATTTATAAAAAAATATTAAATTAATTTCATAATTCTAGTCAAATAATGGTACTGTATTAGATTTATCTTAAAACAAAAAGTAGATGGTTCATTTTAAAATCATATTTGTCTTTTGTGTTTTAGATAAATTTGATAAAATTACATAGGTCATCAAATGGGAAAGATTATACTATAGGATGGGTTGGTTTGGGAAGTATATTAACTTTTTAATTTTTTAATTATTTTAATATGGGATTAAATAATCTCGTTTAGAAAAAAATTTTTAGTATTTTTTTTATAAGAGAAAAAATGTAATGATTATGAATTGGATATGATATTTTATTTTATTAAATTAAAAAATTTATTTTATCTTTTTTGACTAAAATAGCCCCAAACTCAATCCAACCCTTCTTCCCAAATGAAGTTGATATGTATTTTATAATTAAAGAAGAAAATAATATAATTTTATAATTTTTGAGTTATAACTAAAAAATAAAAATTCTTAATCAAATATTACACAAGACATAACAAAAAAGAAAATGAGTGGGAGCACTAATTAGTGCTATCACTAATGATACCCACTGCCACAATGTTGTTGTGTCTTTTTAAAAAAAAAAAAAAAAAAATAGATGCCACATCATTAGTGGTTGCTTTAGAGCACCACTTTTAGTGGTTTCTAGCATTGCCCTTATAATTATTAGATTAATTTGTTATATTTAATCAATTATTTACAGGTAGGGGTCACAAATCAACGGTTCAAATGTTGTGTTTGGAGAAACTTTTTAAACACATTTTCACTCACTGATTTGAGTAGGGTATTTGTTTTGAAATTTTAAATTATAATTTCACGCTTACTTTTGAAAACTGCTTTTCAGACGAGAAAATTTGGCTAACTTGGTCGTCCTCCCGGACGTCCCCCGGTTGACTGGAATAGTATTCGTTTTTTTTTACTTGTTATTTTTATATTTTAAATAAAAAATATTTTCAGACATGTTTTAAATTTTTTTTATGAGTTTTGAATAGGATTTTGGATTGTGTGTTTGGTTATGAGTTGTAAGTTTTTGAATTAAATATCATATGTCACATTATTCATTTCAAACTCAATTCAAAACTCTTTTTAAAACTCCTTTCAAAACTCATAACCAAACAAAATTTTCATACTCAAATCACAATTCCAAAATTCACAAATTCAAAATACAACTCTATTCTCAAATCATATTTAAAAAAGCCTACCAAACATTACTTAATTTTTTTTATTTATTATAAAAAGATGCGTTAAAAAAAATAATGTGATAGAAATCTATATAATAAAGTAAGATGATTTTTGAATTTGTTCTCCACACATTTGTTCTACCAGGATATTTAGACGGCTCAAATCTATTCAAATTATAAATCAACGACTGAGATATATTTTTCAAAAAATATCTTACATGTACATTTTCTATTTTCCCGCTTCTCTCTCTTACTTTTTCCTTTTCTAACCCATCCTCTTATGATCCCATGATCCCACCTTTCTCTTTTCTTTTTTTTTTTTTCTTTTTTTTCTCCTTTTTGTTCACTTATTTTTTATTCATATTATATGGAAAAGTCTGCGTTCCAGAATTAGGAGTCAAATTTTACTGTGTGTAGTGGAAATTAAATTAATGAATTTTATAGTCCACAAATTAAATGAATTTGAACAATTAATTATTATTTTTAAATATATTAAATACGTGATAGATTTCATAAATTTAGATCTCATATGAATCTTCAACATATTTTAATAAAACATGACGGTTTTTGAATCTTCAATATATTTTTGTCCTACTAGGACATTTGAATGGCTTAGATCTGTTTAAATTATAAAATAATGGCTGAGATATATTTTTCAAAAAATGTCCTACATGTACATTTTCTACTTTTCCTGCTTCTCTCTTTTACTTTTTCTTTTTTTCACCCATCCATCCATGAACCTATGATCCCACATTCCTCCCTCTTTTATTTTTATTTTTTTATTTTCTCCCCTATTTATTTTTCTCTCTATTTTTTTTTTATTTTTTTATTTTCTCTTTTTTGTTCAATATATTTTACACATATTTTCATACAATATATGTATGCCCGTAATACACTAGGACATTACGGGCATACATACAATTTCTATATAATTATATAAGCAAAAGCATTATTGTATGTATGCTCGTGAAAATTAGATGTATGCCAGACACATCTATCTATCTAGCTATATATTGTATAAGCAAAAACGAGTTTTCGTGAAGAGTTTTATGGAAATTTCAAAATTTTATAATAAATTTGTGAATTTATCAAATTAAAAAATAAATTTAAATAGTATTGAGATTACAATTATATTTTAATCTTAATATTATTTATATCGTACCTTCAGATACGGACATACGCTAATAAATTAATAAACTAATAAGTAGTTTATTTGATGTGTCCCCAAAAAGTGATGCTAGGGATCCCAAACAAATTACCAAATAAATTACCAAACCTCTCACATGGGTGTGGGACTCACACAAATCACATGTGTGTGGATCCCATACCCATGTGAGAGGTTTGGTAATTTGTTTGGGATCTATAGCATTTTCCGTCCCCAAAAGAGATTATAGTAAACATAGGAACCCAGCTGGATATTACTACGCTTCTCTACTGAGAAAAAACCCAGTCCAAATTACAAATATTCTATAAAATTTACTTAAAATATAAATTATTTTTGTGCCTTGAAAAATTATAAAATTTCCTTTTATCAAAATTTTTTATTTAACAAAACTAACTGAAAAAATAAAATTTCTAACTGCTCTCTTATACATTAATAAAATTATCTAAATTAATAATTAAAATAAATTTATGACATCATTAAAAACTGTTAATTGACTTAATGATTTATTAATAAAATAGACCATTTATTATAAAATTATAAACTTTAAGGGAGCGTGATGTAATTTTTAGAATCACAAGAAACAATTCATATTTTAAGTAAATTTAAAGAAGTTTATTTATAAATTAGCCTTATTTTTGAAGCAATTTCTGCCAGTTTTTTTAAAAGACAAAATTTAATTAAATTATGTATCTATTTGTTATGAAATTATAAATTTTAAGGAATGTGATGCAATTTTTAGAACCATAAAAAACAATTCATATTTTCAGCAAATCTAAAAAAGTTTATTAATTTTCATAAGGCCTATTTTGGTAATTGGGTTAAAAATTAGTTTTTTTTTTGAAATCACATGGGTGTATTTTGGCTTTGTGTTTTGAGATAAATGTTGAAAAAAAAAAAAATTTAGAGAAAGAGTTTAGAATTTTTTTTAGTTGTTTGGTTGTATATTTTGAAAATAATTTTAGAGATTGAGAGTTTGGGATAATTTGATATTTTGTTGTAGTTGAGTAGATGTGTGTGAGAGAAAAAGTGATTGAGAAAGAGAGAGGAGAGAGAAAAAGTGATTGATTGATTGATATGTAGGAGAGAAAAAATGATTTTGAATTTTTTTTTTTTTTAAAATTGAACCAAACAAAATTATAAATTTTTTCTCAAAAATTATATCTTGAGATATAAACCAAACAAACCCATAACCTCTTTACTTTTTAGCATGTTTTTTTAAAAATAAAAAAATTTTAAAAATAGCTTTTAACTTACTTCCCCAAATAGAATATGGTACTGTTTGGTGTAACTTATTGTAAGTTAAAAGCTGATAATCAGAAAACAGAAACCAAAAGCACCTCTTCTCCAACTTCTAAATAATCAAATTTTCTCAATTAATTTAAATTATTTCTACCTAAAAAGTTGTAAGCAAAAACTGCATCAAACAATCTGACACAAATTCCTAAATTAAAATAAGCTGTAATTACTCCCATAATCTATACCAAACATCCCCTATATCTATTTATCAAAAAGTAATTTAAATTATCAAAATAAAATCCATAATGAAATTTACAAACTTTTTTTTTGTTATAAGATATCCTAAGGCCCCATTTGGGAACAGGCTAATTTAGTAATTTTTTAGCTATTTGGCTAAAATATGAGCTAAAAAAACTAGTATGTTTGGGATTACTTTTTGACTTTTTACGAAAAGATGTGCAAAAAGTAGAGAGAAAAGAGAATCTTTGACTTTTTGGTATGAGTTGTTGGCTTTTTGACTAATTTAGTAATTTTTTAGCTTTTTAACTAAAAAGAAGGGTTTCCAAACGAGGCCTAAGTGCTGTTTTGGGAGCTTTCATAAAAAGCCACGTTTTTTTATCATTTTCCAAAAATGTAAGTGGCCAAAAACGCAACAAAATTGGTTTGAGAAGGGCCAAAAATACAAGTGTGAAATTACAAATTAAGACCTATGACAAAAAAATAAATTTCTTATGTTGGGTAAAGATATTTTGGTCATTTTAATTTGATTTGATACCATAAATAAATATTAAACTAAAAAACAAAAAGTCAACTTTTTACTAACTTCTCAAATCAATTTCCAAAAAACTAAAGAATAATACTTGAGACCCCCTTTTGGGGGTCACCCCCTCACCCCCTTTGCCATGTGTCAGGGAGTGATTGGAGGAGCAGGAAAAAAAAGAAAAAGAAAAAGAAAAAGCAACCAATGAGAGAGAGAGGGGGTCAAAGGGGGTGATGGGAAAAGGGGGGATGAATCATTGTTGAAAACTAAAAAGCTTGATAAAAAATCAAAAGTCAATTTTTTTACCAACTTTTTAAAACACCCTTAAGTTTCATGCATCAAAATAACTTTTTACAATCTGAACAAATCCTTCCAAACAAGTTTTCATATAATTTGTGACCTGAAGAACTTTTATATTAATCGGAGGAATCGAACCTCAAATTTAAAGGGGTCGACCCCTAAGCTTCAGGCCTTGAAAATTTACGGACGTAACTCTAGACACAACGGGACTTGTTAACAGTAGAGAAAGGCAGTTCCATTAAAAAAAAAGCTTACAAACAGACAAATAGATTCTGGTTTTCTGAAAGAACTAGAAGAGGAGAGAGAAGAGAGGATAGAGAGAGAACTCCCAAAACCCAAACAGATGCTCAGAGGGACTCCCACAACCCACACGAGCGGGTCTCGAGTTGCATGCCCACACTCTATTCTAGAGATTAAAAAAAAAAGTATATACAAAAATAATATATATATATTATATATGAGTCTCAAAATAAGGACCTGACATCAGAGGGAGAGTATTATATATACATATAGAGAGAGAGAGAAAGTGGAAAGAGAGAGTGTGAGAGAATCGTGTGGGTTCATCACTTCTTTTTGTTTTTTTCTCTCTTCCTTTCTCTCTTTTTCCACAGTAAAAACCCATTCTCTTTCCTGTTCTCTTGTCCTTTAAACGTTTTTTGAGATAGTTTCTTTTGTTTCTCTCTCTTTGCCAGAGAGAAATCGAAGGAAAATCAAATGAAATCCCAGCTTCACTACTCTTTTCCGATTTTCTCAGCAGCCAAACACACCCTGTTTCTATAAAAAGCTCCCTCTTTTCACTTCTTGCAAGCATTTTATCACTGATCAGAGGTTTTCTTCTACTTTCCCTTCATTTTCTCACCTTTTCTCTTTTGTTTCCATCTGGGTTTTCTGTTACAAATGAATCTCCAACACATGAACAATAATGGCGCTCATGATATCAATGGGTTCCGGGATATCAACTTCCTGATTCCACCTCCCCCCGGTCAACTTTCTCTCTCCATGAACCAACTTGGAGAGAGAAATGGGTATCATCAGATTCTGAATCCTCCATTTCAGAACAAACCTTGGAGTTTTGCTCCAATGGAGGAAGGAAGGGAAACAGATGATGGGACTGATATGGGTTCTGGTGGGATTGATAGAAATGGGCTTGATTTAGACCAAGGTGATGATGAAGATAGTATCGAGAAGAAATTTGGGCGCACAAAGCTTTGTGCCAGAGGACATTGGAGACCTCATGAAGATTCCAAGCTCAAAGAACTTGTTACCCAATATGGTCCTCAAAATTGGAACTTGATTGCTGAGAAACTTCAAGGAAGATCAGGTAATTCATCCATCTCTCCCTATTATTTATGTCCACAAATTCATTTTCTTTTCCTTGTTTGGGTCCTGAGAAAAAAACCCATTAATCTTTTATTTTATTTTATTTTATTTATTTATTTATTTATTTATTTGTGGTTGTAGGGAAGAGTTGCAGATTGAGGTGGTTTAACCAGTTAGATCCAAGGATAAACAAGAGGGCTTTCAGTGAGGAAGAAGAGGAAAGATTGTTGGCTGCACATAGAATGTATGGCAACAAGTGGGCTATGATAGCAAGGCTATTCCCAGGGAGGACTGACAATGCAGTGAAGAACCATTGGCATGTGATAATGGCAAGGAGGCACAGAGAGCAAAACACTGTGTATAGGAGGAGGAAGCCCTCTTCTTCTTGTTCTCCCAAGGGATTTGATGGTATGATAATGATTAATGGTTACAACAACCACCTCAACAATGCATGCAGTGAATCAACTATCTCAAGTGCCAACATTGATGAATCTGGATCAACTTGCACTGATCTTTCTCTCACTCCCTCCTCAACCATAGTGCCTCCTGGTTTTGGTTTTGTCTCTAGGATTGTCAGTCCAGTTCTCCAGCACCACCAGCCCTATGGCCTCCAGATGGGTATGATTACTTTTTATTTTTTAAAATTTTACGTACACAAAATCCTATCACAGAATTAAATATAACTCTCTATCGGGTGAAGTCTACACATTTGATGAACGAGGAGTGTTGTATTTGGTAATGTGACAGGGTTCTGAATTCTTAGATTTTTTTTCTTGGATTGATTACACAAACATCTCTTTAATAATCGCTAATTATTATTTTATTCATAAATTTTAAAAATTTAAATTTAAATCTCAGCCTCCGTTTGGGAAGTGGGTTGACTTTTTGATTTTTTGATTTTTTTGGCTATTTTAGCCTGGGTTTAAAAGTTTGGTTTGGTTTTTGGCTTTTTTGACTTTTTGGCTTTTTTGACTTTTTTTTATGAGAGAGGAGTGTAAAGATTATGGATTGAATGTGATGTTTTGTTTTTTGTGACTAAAAAAGTCTATTTTGTCTTTTGTGACTAAAATAACCAAAAAACCTGACTTTTTAGCTTCCCGGAGGCTCAATTATAGAAGAATGGGCAAATGCCTTTTTCTGAAAGGGTGTGAAATATGAAGAAACTATTGAATGCTCTTGGAATGTTACTTCATTTTATTTACGGGTGAGGCCTATTATTTTGAGTGTTTGGGTGTTTTGAGATGATGATTAGAAATTAATATTTTATTATTTTTTTAAAAATGTGTAAAAATTATTGAGGATGATGTATTTCAAAATGAGTTAAAAGCTGAGTTGTCTTGGAAAACTCAACGCAAAAGTATTTGGTTTAGACCAATAATTATTATTTTGGTGTACAACAATGCTAGAGACCTCTAAAAACACACCTCTAAACACACCTCTAATGAGGTGAAAAAGGAAAAAAATAAAAAATAAAAAAAATCAAGACACATGATTGGTTGTGGCAGTGGTGGGACCCACTGCCACATCATTAGTGCTACCTCTAATTAGAGGTCCCAAGCATTTTTCTTTTGGTGTATCATCTAGACTTGGCATTGAGGTCCATTTTGGCAAAAGAAAAAGAAAAAGAAAAAAGAAAAAAGAGCCACTTCTTTTTTTGGATTTAGTGAATTTTTAAAAAAAAAATTATATCAAAATGTTTAACTTTTTTGATTCGTCTTGTCAAGACGAATTTTAAAAAAATATCTATATTTTAAAAAATTCTAAAAAATAAATTATTGAAGATGAAAATTAGTTTAAAAAGATTGTTTATTTTGGTTTATTTTTGGATTTTTTTGAATCTTTTAAAAAAAATTATAATTTTTCGGTACGTCTCGTGGAGCTGAATAAAGTTTTTTTAATTTTTTTAAAAAACAATTCACTAAAACGAAAATAAGCTTAAAAAAAAAATTCCCATTCCCAAAACACCCCCCAGAATAATTTCTCGTGAATGTGATACAATTTTATGGTTTTTGGATTTTAAATGTATGATTTTTAAACTAGTATGATAAAATGTACTTATGGTTCTTGAGAAGTGTGGATGTAATTAGACCCCCGTCTTCCTTGTATCTCTAATAATTTTAATTGAAAGAGAAAAGTTAGGGATTAGGAAATTTTTTTTATGAAAATGATCATGAAAAATTTATGATCCTTGAATTATCTTGATTAGTGTGTGGTGTTTTATTTTAAGTGTAATCCAATGGTCACAAAGCTTTCATTATTATTTTCATGAAAGGTTTTCATGATACCTAGTATTGCTGTAATTGAAAATAATGCACAAACAGAATTTTTCTACAAAATTTCATGAAAATTTTGAATTAAGGGTGTTTTGAGTTGAAATAAATGGATTATAATATTTTGATTTGTCTTTAATGGGTCTTTTTGCTTGTTCTTGGTGGGGTTGCATATAAAATAATAATTGTTCACTGATAAGTTACTATATTGTTTGTTGTGTGGTTTTTGTAGGTTCAGCAGGAGAGAGAAAAGTATTAACAGTGGGAAATGTGGGACTTGACCAGTTTTGTAGTGGTGGCAATGTGGTCTATCATGGTGGGCCAATGACAAATGTTGTGGTGGATGTGTACCAACCTGGTAACTCGGACTCAAACTCAGAAGTCTCTGCCTCTGAGTCAGTTGCAAACAACAACAACAACAACAACAACCAGGCCAATAATAATCTCTATAGAGAAAATGAGAGTGGTGGGAATGAAGAGAAGAACAGAATGGCCTTCATTGATTTCCTTGGAGTAGGAGCCACTTGAAAAATAGTGGGTTTTTGGGGGTTCTAATCAGAGAATAACAGATAATTATGGGAAAAAAAAAAGAAAAGAAAAGAAAAGATAGCCATTAGTGCATGCAGCTGAACAAAGTTGGTTTTTGCAGAGGGGGGTCTATTCTACAGTTTCATCATGTACAGTTTAGTTCCATAAAAGGAAAAAGAGAGCAGTGCAAAATGGTAAAAAGAATAGGAGAGAGAAAGAGAAGAGAGAGAGAGAGAGAGCTAGTTGAGGCAAAGGAGTAAATGAGGTTTCAAAATAATTTGTGAAAGTCACTAGTTTTGGACCTTTTTCATCAAATATGGGTCTTTGTTATTCTCAGTGATGTTATGTATTGTTGCAGATCAGACAAAACCAAAGTTCTCTCTTTGGACTGACTAATCAAATGAATCTGCCCATCTTTTATGACTTTTCAACATGGTGTCATTGTTATTGTTTGGTATGCTTTGTTGACCAGATTTTAAAGTGGAGAGGTTTTGCATTTATTTTATATTTTGTGAAAAATATGTTATTTATAATTTCTTCACTTTTGCAATAATTTATAATTTTCACTCGATTTTTTTTTTAATCACTGATTTTTGAATTAAAAAAATTACTTCATCCAATTTTAACAAGTGTTTTAATGTGATTTTTCTATCATTTGCTGTTTAAAATTCAGGCAGAAAGTGTTCATGCAAACATATTTTAGGAGCAGTACAGAGGGAAAAAAAAAAAAGGGATTAATTTTATTCTAATTTTTTTTTATAAGAAAGACATGATATATAGCCTTTGTTTGGCCTGTCAATTTTTTTGACTTTTTGATTATTTTAGACATAAAAAGATAAAATAGATTTTTTAACTTAATAAGACAAAATATCACATTCAAATCATAATCATTTCATTTTTTTTTTTTAAAAAGTCAAAAAACTAAAAAACTTATCTCAAATGAGACTTTTTAGTTTCAGATTAAAATAGTTAAAAAATCAAAATGTCAAACTCACATTCCAAACAGGATTGGCATTGGATTGGATAGGCTTGCAAATCAAAATTGAGTAATGATTGAGACCTCCACTTCCGTAAGATCTCCACAAATCTGAACAATTCATGATGTGGACATAAATGAGCTCCACATATATATGAAAGGCCAAAATCACTTTGAGAGTGTAAAAGTCATCCCCAAATGGGTCCAAACATTTTCCATCAAAATTTTAGACCCAAGTTCTACCATTGGGTTTGGTAAAAACCGAGTTACTATGAGGCCAATGGGCGAGGCTAAGGCTATGCCTTATATTTTTTATTTTTTAAAATTTCTATGGTGTTGACGACTACCTGACTAGTAAGTCGGGCTTCAAACCCTAGTCGCAGCCCTAACCCAAGCATTATTTGAGCTGGCCTATTCGGCTCGATATATGGGCTTGGATTGATCTGGGGTATGGATTTGGGTTTGGGTTTGGGTTGGGTAAAAGCTTCTTAGGCTTAGGTTGCAGGCCATGGGGCCAAACGATGACCTTTAGGTCAAAACAATTTCTATAATTTTTTTAGAAGAATAATATAAACTTGATTTTTTTTTTTGTAATTAAAAGGCATTTAATTAAAATGAATTAAATATTAAATTAAAAGACATTTAATTTTATGTGTTGAAATCAAAAGACATTTAATTAAATATTTCCATAATTTTTTACAAGAATAATATAACAATGATTTTTTTAGTAATTAAAAGAGATTTAAAAAAAATTATTTAAAAAAAGAAAGTGAATAGGCATACTATATAAATTTTGTGTGACTCAATGCTAGGCGTTTAGGGGAAAATATTTTAAATGGTGTTAAAAATTTGAAATGTATAAATTAAATTCATTGTGGGTGTATTTTACAAACACATAAAATTTAAATTTTGAATTTTGTTGATACATAACATTTTTTTAAGAGAAATTTAGTAGGAAATACTCTTTCAAGTATTTATATTCTAATTAGCCCATAACATATTGTTATATTTCAATAAGTCCTATTATTTGGATATTTGATTCACCAAATTCTAATTTTCATATTTAAGGTATTTTATGGACAATTTTACACTTATAAATATTTTTGAACCCTTAATAATTTGGTAATGTAAACATTCATATTTGATAGTGTAAATGTTTACATTGACGTGTGCATATAATTGGGTGAAGTGCGTATTAATATCCACACATATGGATATTAATGCGCACTTCACCCAATTATTAGGGATATTTTGATAATTATATCACTCATAAAATTTATTACAATATAAGAAAATAATTTGAATTAAGTAAAATATAAATAAGTGAATAGAGATTTATGAATAAATATCTCCTTTTTTTTTTTAATTTAATATATTATTTATTTATATAGTGGGTGTTTGGGAAGTGGCTTTTTTTAGGCTTTTTGGCTATTTTAGGCACCGTTTGGGAAGCAAAACTTGGGCTAAATTAGCTACGTCCGGACAAATTAGGCTGATTTAGCCACGTCCAGACAAAACTATATTCAAGGGTATGTTTGAAACCCTTATTGGTGTAAATTTACCAAAATACCCTGAAGAGATCCCTCTCATTCTGAGGGACAACGCCTCATCCAAAACACACACACCATTCCCAAACGGCACAGAACAAGCGAAATAGGCGATTCGGAAATACCAGCGGTGACGACGACATCTGAACCACCTTCGCAGAGGTGATCGGCATCGGAGTACGCATCCGCGGCGGCGAACAAGAACCAACCCTCTCAAACACAAACCGATCTGCAGGTAATGCTTTATGGCCTAACTGATTTCGTTTCCCTTTTCGCGTCTGTGTGGCCCCTGCTTTCGATCTGCATAGTATGGGTTCATAACAGCTTGGGTTCATGACCGATCTGTTTCTTTACCGTCGTGATTGGGTTGATTACGCTTACATTACACACATTTGGGGCAGATAGATATATAAGTACATATATATATCTCTTTGAAAAACTAAACCATATCTGTTTTTATGTAAAAATTTGTTCGGTTATCTTGGATTACGGTTACATCTCACACATTTAGGACAGATATATATATACATATATATATAACAAAAAAATATATATCTGTTCTTATTTATGTATCTGTTCTTATATAAAAATCTGTAAAATCTGTTCGGTTTGGGTTCATTACGGTTACTAAAAAACACATTTGGGGCAGATATATATATATAATTTAATATATATCTGTTCTTATTTATATATCTGTTCTTATATAAAAATCTGTAAAATCTGTTCGGTTTGGGTTCATTACGGTTACATTTCACACATTTCAGGCAGATATATATCTGTTCTTATATATAAATCTGTTCGGTTTGAAGGCAGATATATGTATCTGTTCTTATATTTTCATGTTGATCAACCCATGGTAAAAAAAACAATCATATTCATATTCAACCTATTCTGTTCTTGGTACCTGTTCTGTTCAAAACAGTCTGTTCTGTAATTTTTTTTTTCTTAGAAGTCACATTACAAATTATCTATTTCAGATCACAATTTCATATTTATGGCATTCAACTGCTGACTGATGACATCAATTCTGTGAATGAATATCAATTTCTGTTACAAAATTCATTTGATTACTTATCACTGTCATGATAAACTTCATTTATCATCTGTCAATTACCTATTAATGAGTTATGAAATTGTTTGTCAATGAATAAGGAAAACACATGATCTGAATGGGTTCTGTCATTTGTGAGTCAATGCTGGAGACGATGTCTCCATCTGTGAAATACCTATTGATTTGAAGAAAATTGAATTGCCTATTGATTTGTCAATGGTGAAAAAAATGTCTCCATCTCTCTTCCAAAAAACACTCCTCACAGGTAGTCTTGATTCTTAAATAAATGACACATTTTTGGGTTGTCGTTATTGAACTTCACTTCTTCAAACACTGTTACCTTCATTATGTTACATGCGGATAAGATCCTCTACTTTCTTCATTCATATCTGTCTTCATTGAAAGCTAATACAGAAACCAGTTCAATATAACTCTTTTTCAGTTGATCTACTCTAACTATATATAAATTAATGCTGTATTTTTCATTCAAAAAAGTAAGTCTAATTTGTGTGTGCATGTGGAGACAAACTTTAATCTTCAAAATTATTGATATCAATACACTATTCGGAAATGTCAAAAAATATCAGAAGATAATAATAATAATAAGTAGGAAAAAAGTAATAATATAATTTGATCATGATTTCTTCATCTCAATCATGTAAACACACGGTGTTCATGCCCTGTTATTATGTTCATTGAAATCTAAATTTACCAAATTACAGATTTACCATTCTATTACCACCTTCACAGTGAAACCATGAGAATGTAGGCTGCTTTTCCTTAAAATAAATGGAAGGAAGTTGAAGTCTGTATACGTATCCATTGAAACATGTACTAACATTGTATTTAGAAAATATTTAACCTGATACACAGATAACATAAACTAATTACTTACATGATTCATTGTCTGTATCGATTGTCTGTAAATCATAGCATGGTTTCGTTTACCTCTACTGCAACTTCCAGTACATGGCCACGACGAATGTGTGCCTGTGGACATGGCCCCTGTTTTGTTAAGATTTCCAGGTCCGCCAAAAATCCAGGCCGTCGCTACTATGCATGTCCCCGCCCTGTGGTGAGTCACCCATTCTTTACCGGTCATAACTGTATGAACATTAACAACCCATTCACTAATAGTTCCATCATGTGCACTGATCAGCCCTGTGTCAGTTGGATTGGTTGGTGCGAAGAACCAAGGCCAGACAACCAAGACTATACGTCACCCAGAGACGAACTTGTCATGCAATTGCGGGCTGATGTCATAGACATTCAACAATCCTTGCGTGTCCTTAAGACCATTGTGTATGTGCTATGCATTGTCGTTGTCATTTTGTTGTTCCGTATGTAAGAAAGGTTAGGATGTTGTCAGTATGTACAAACACATTAGGACGTTGTTAGTATGTTCATAGTATGTTCTAGTATGACTTTAAGCTGCCTTTGCCTTTGCTAGTACGAAATGTAACGACGTATTAATGAATATCATAACTATGTCCACTACTTAGTTCCATGGAACCTGTGTACGTATGGTATTACTGTGCAATGGTTGTATGCTCCCTAATTTAGCATCCTATCTCTCTGTTTCTTGTTAGTAATGTGTAATGGCTTACGCGTTTGTATATAACAACTGAATTTTTTATGGTAATCTTCTGTAATCGTACATTAGTAATGGCTTCCATACGTACTTCTCCGCGTACCCAATCGAAAAGCAAAGGCATTGTCACTGACAAGTCAAGCAGTCTTGAAGAGACACATCAGTTCAACCACAAGGCCTCATAGGACAGTGACTCAATCCGAGTTTTCCTGCAGTTGATTGCAAATGAGATTACTAAAGGAAATCGCCCATTCCTAGTCCTCAGCCAAGCAGGGTACAAGTCCTTGTCAAGGAAATTTCAGAAAAAAACACAGGAAGAAAACATGGACTGAAACAGTTGAAGAATAAGTACATGAGCTTGAAAAAAGAGTGGCAAGCGTGGACAAAGTTGATGGATTCAAGCAAAGGAGTGTCAGGGATAGGCTTTGACAGTGACACCGGTATGTTTCAGGCACCTGAGAAGTGGTGGGACAAGATGGAATCGGTAAGTACATGTACAAACAAGTTTCATATTTGTCATTTATCAGTACATTTTTTACTTGTTTAGTTAACTTTTAATTAATTTTATGAAATGTAACGTCTTCCACTTTCATATATCTCTATTTCTGCAGATAAACAAGGTGTGCGCCAAGTTCAGGAAAAAAACCTTGGAACATCGTAAGTTGATGGAGACGGTCTTCATGGGGGCATCAGCTACTGGGAAGCACCATTGGACCCCGGGAGAGAAACTTCCTGAAGCTGCTGATGACTCATCTGATTCAGTGCATAGTTTGGGAGCCCAGCTATTTGCTGATCTGATACCCACAGGAGTACAGGACGTGGATTCAGATTCTTCACTGGAGCATGTTCCGATTGAACAGGGGAAAAGGAGAAAGACGCCATCAACAAGTGTTTCAAAGTCGAAGAAGGCAACAAGTGGAGCGTCAGTTATTGCGGAAAGCATGAACAATCTGACAGATGTGGTGCGTACGAAGAATCAGCAGGTTACGGTGAGGCACCTCACAGGCAACGAATCGCTGTACACTATTTCGGAGTGCATGCATCGCCTGACGAGTATTCTATCCCTGATTGGTACGCCGTTATTCCACTTCGCCTCAACACTTATGGATAACGCCGATTACCGGGAGGTGATGATGTGCCAGCTTGATGACGACCACATCATTGGGTGGCTTACACAGAAGCAGCTCCAGTGTACTGCGTCGACGCCTTTTGCAAACCTGTTTGGAGGTCACCGGATGTGATGTAGCGGTGTTACGAGTGTTGAAGATGACTGTCCTTGTCTTCCTTTTTAAAACTTTGACTTATGGTATTGTTGGCACTGTATTAAAATAGGATGGTGGTGTGTGCATGTTTTTATTCTGTCATTTTTATTTTTTTCTTGCTAGCTATGGTGACCAAAACTTTTAGTTAACTGCATGGGTTGACGGAACGGAAGCATGGTTGTGCTTTGTTTTTGGGAAATGAATGGGATGCTTATGTTTTAATATTTTGTGTGGCTATTTTTTAGACAGGGAATTATGTTTTTCGTGCTAGCTTTTGAATGCCTGTATGTTGTAACTTTAATTGTTAGTTTAGTTTGCTGGCTATTTTTGTGGTTGTTACCACCATAGTCCCCCTGTAAAGCAGAAGTTGAACAGGTTTTCTTTTTTGTGCAATTCATATGATTATGCGTTCCTAATGACATTGGTGACGACATTACTTACATTAAAAACAATGTCGGCATTTTTTAATTGCAAACTTCAATATAATTTGAGTCAATGAATCATGTGCCAACTGATTGAAAGAGTGCCACTCTTGTAGGTTTCGCATCAACGGAGACGCGGTGAATCCCTGGGATGGAAGCAACAATGATGAAATAACGGAAATGCTTAATCAAATGGCGGTCCAGGTGCAACAAGAACACAACTGCACATTTCTACAAGCATGCCAGTATGCGACAGAATGGTACGGAAAACACATGGATAAAACGCCGTGTCGCACTTCTATACTGACCGGGAATACATGGATATACGAACTATATGCGGGCCATATGGGTCGATTTGAGGAAAATGTTTGCATGCCGAAGGAAGTTTTTGCCGCATTGTGTGAGACATTAATAAATGATTTTGGGTTACAAGTCCCGCAACGTCCACATGGCTTAGCTGTTGAAGAAAGCGTTGCAATGTTTATCCATGTGTTGAAAGGTAAGCAAAATCGGGAAATCCAAGAACGGTTCCAACATTCCGGGGAGACTGTGTCTCGGCACGTGCATAACGTATTAACTTCCATGAAAGAGTTCACTGTTGTTCATTGCCGGCCCACATACAGTCAGCATTGTATACATCCATACGTGCGGTCTAGACAAAAATACCTACCGTTCAAGGTACTCCTGATAAACATTATTGACATATAAATAAAGAGTGTCAGCTATTTTGTTATTATTGTTAACTGGACGTGACATATGGAAAAAACCAAACACTTGTTACCCATTTAAGCAACAAAACAATTGGGTTGTTTGCAGGACTGCATTGGCGCAATAGACGGAACACATGTAAGTGCATGGGTTACGGGGCCAGATGCGGCAACATATTTCGGTAGGAAATACTGTCACACGCAAAATATCATGGCCGCAGTCGATTTTGACATGCGTTTCATAGTCATTTCGTGCGGATGGGAAGGAAGTATGCATGATAGTCGCATATTCAACGAGATACTAACAAATGACAATGTCCCCTTCCCACATCCCGACGAAGGTAACACATGGCGATGTTATTAGATGTAGGGGCCTACAAATTTTTTCTGAAACAACGTTACTTGAAAATGACGCACAATGTTCAGTTTTGGTGTCATACATTGTTGTCATGTCTGCAGGCAAATATTATCTTGTCGATTCTGGCTATCCAAACCGGATAGGTTACTTAGCACCATTCAAAGGCCACCGTTACCACCAACAAGAATTCTGACGTATTGCACGGAACACGACGGCAAACATGCCAAGGGAATTATTTAACAAAGTGCACTCATCCTTACGCAGTGTGGTGGAACGCACTTTCGGTGCCTGGAAAAATCGATGGGGGTTTATTCGAGACATGCCTTGATATGACTTTGCAAATGTGCAAGTTCAGTTAGTAGGTGCGTCAATGGCATTACATAATTATATACGGCGAAACACAGGTAACCCAACAACTGTTCACCCAATCTGTGATGAGGAAGAGGCTATGACAATAGTAAATGCCATACCAGAAGTTGAACATGACGAGGATGGTTTAATGGTTGGGGATGAGGACCCCCATATGGCATTGGTGCGCCTTCACATACGCGACAAATTATGTTACATGCGTAATAACGGAATGTTAGGAAATATATAATAGTCGACCTAATTTTCGTATGGTTGTAACATTACTAATGACACACGTGGAACAGACAGTATTCAAATATATTATCATGTACAATATGTATGAGTTTCCACGGGAATGTACCCCCTTCCAGTTGGTGACGTGCCTAACTTTGAAAAACCAAAATCCACAGAAATTTTTTTTTTTCGAAAAACAAAAAAAGGTGAAACAAATAACAAAAAAAAAAGAAAAGAAAACTAATACAGAAATTGTCATGTGCGACGTCAATTAAAAACATAAAAACAGAAGTTGAAAACAACAAAAAAACCAAAACATACCCTCATTTTTTGTCATGTGCCACGGCAATATATGATTTTCCATTGTATTTTGAATAAATGACATAAAAAAAGCATTTTTCCAAACAAAAAAACCAACCGAAATTAGCATTTGCCACGTAATTTACAAATAAATAAAACACATGAAAACTCATTTGTTAAATATAAAAACAAATTAATGTATACAAATTAAAAAAAATTATAGAAACGTAAATTATAAAAAGAAGAACGACAAAAATAGGCCTCATCCAAAAAAAAAGGAAAAAAAAAGAGAAAAAAACAGAAATTACCATTTGCTACGTCATTTACAAATAAATAAAACGAGAGAAAATCCATTTTTTAAATATAAAAACAAATTAATGTGAGTGAATAAGAAAATGACAAAATCGTAAATTTTGAAAAAATAACGACAAAAATACGCCTCATTCAAAAACATTTAAAAAAAAAACATGAAAACATAAATTACCATTCGCCATGTAATTTACAAATAAATGAAACACATAAATAATAATAAAAAAAAGTTATTGTATACCAATAAAAATAAAGAACAAGAAATAATTAATGTAAAAAAAAAAAAAGGACAAAAACATAAATTTAAAAAAAAATTTCGAAAAATTTAAGCACAATACGCCAAATCCATACCCAAAATAAAAAAAAGTAACAGAAAGAAAAAATTTAAGCAAAATACGCCAAATCCAAACCCAAAATAAAAAAATTAAAAGAAAAAAAAAATTTAAGCAACGCCAAATCCAAACCCAAAATAAAATAATTTAAAAAAAAAATTAAAGCAAAATATGCCAAATCCAAACCCAAAATAAAAATATTTAAAAAAAAAAAAAATTAAGCAAAATTAGCCAAATCTAAACCCAAAAAAAAAAAAAAAATAAAATAAAATAAAAATTTAAGCAAAATACGCAAAATCCAAACCCAACAAAAAAAAAAAAAAAAAAAAAAAATTAACCAAAATATGCTAAATCCAAACTGAAAATTAAAATAAAAAAAAACATTTAAGCAAAATACGCCAAATCTAAACCCAAAATAAAAAAAAAAAAAAAAATTTAAGCAAAATATGCCAAATCTAAACCCAAAATAAAAAAAACAAAAAAAAAGGCCAAAAAGACAGTTTGGTAATTTAACAGGAAGACACCTCACCAAAAAGCTAAAAAGCCAAAAAAGTTAAAAAGCCCTTCCCAAACCAGGCTTTTTAGCCCCAGGCTAAAATAGTCAAAAAAGTCAAAAGGCAAAAAGCCAACCCACTTCCCAAACGGAGGCTTAGTAGGCTATTTTAGGAAGTTGGGTTAAATTTTTGTGTTGATTATTGTATTAAAAAATGTGTTTAAAATGATGTTTAAGATTGAAATGACAAATTTCCCCTAACTTTATTTTTTCCAAAATTGAGTTATAAGGGTAAAATGGTCATTTATCTGTCTGTAGCCTACACTGTTGGTAATAGTGTAAGATGACAGCAGCTGCTTTCATATATATATATATATACTAGCATATCACCCGTGCTATACACGGGATAATTATAGATATTTATATTTATTTTAGATTTTTTTTAATATATAAATTATGTTTTTCAATATTTTTTATAAAAATAATTTAACAATCTTGTAATTAACCATAGTGTATGGGAGAAATTGAAAAGGGTACTGCAGTAACTATACACGGATTGTATCTATAATTATTTGTATGAGGAGATTTTGACCAAATCAATAAATGCACTCATGTGAAAAGACATGTGGATTGAAAAAAGTTAATAAATACTGATCAGGGAATTTTGACCAAATCAATAAATACTGAGTTTTTTTTTTAAATAAAAAATAAAAAATATAGAAAATTCAGATTGGGATATTGAAGCTCCTACAAGCCTTGGGGGTTAAAAACTCCCTTTTGCTTAATATATAGTATAGATAAATAGATTATTTAGAACCATTGAACAAATTACAATCACATTTTTTCTTTTTGTGAGTTAACTTTAATCATATTAAAAAAAATCAAATTATAAACAAAATGAGATAACTTCAATCATACAAATCACAATTTTTTTAATGCTATTTAACTACAATGACATTTTTCTCACAATAAAAAAAAATAATTGAAAAAAATAACCATTAAAATAGTAAATAAAAAAAATTATTTAGAATCATTGAACAAACTATAATCACATTTTTCTTTTTGTGAGTGTTTATGTTTATCTAACTTCAATCATATTAAAAAATAAAATTATAAACGAAATGTATGTGTTGGACTTTTTAAGAAATTTATATGTGATGAACTTTTCAAGGAATTTTTTTCATACTTGTTTTTAATGCATTAAAATGTTATTATAAGGGATAATAATCATGTGCTGGATTTTTCAAGGAATTCATATGTACTTCACAATTATCTATATTTATACTATATATTAAGTAAAAGGGAGTTTTTAACCCCAAGGCCTGTGGGAGCTCCAATCTTGTAATCCTAATTTTCTAATTTTTTGATTTAAAAAAAAAAAGCCATATCATTTATTGACTTCTCCCAACCCAACCTCAGCATTTATTGACTTTTTCTAACCCACAATCCCTTTTGACTTCTCTCATAATTATTGCAACAACATTTTCAATTTCTCTCATAAACTATGGTTACACACAAAAATAAAAAATAAAAAAGATAAGAATTTAGCTATAGATCTGAAAAAGATATAACATCTAAATTTGAATTATGATTTAATAATATAATTATGTATTTTTTTATGTATATCTATCAAAATTTTAAATCACTTAACGAGACAAATTAATCAATTTTTCAAAATTATTGATTTTTAATTTACAAAATAGATTTAAAAAACTATTGACTGATTTATTTATTTAATAACAGAAGTATTTCATAATCTCTCTCTCCTAATCTCTCTCACAAATTTTCAAAAAAGAATTTAAAACTTGCATTCATTTTCTCTTCCCCAAAAAATCAGATAGGAGCTCCAATCTCCTAATCCTAATTTTCTAATTTTTTGATTTAAAAAAAAAAAAACCTCAGCATTTATTGACTTCTCCCAACCCAACCTCTGCATTTATTGACTTTTTCCAACCCACAATCCCTTTTGACGTCTTTAATAATTATTGCAACACCCTTTTCAATTTCTCTCATACACTATGGTTACACACAAAAATTAAAAAAAAAGAGATAAGAATTTAGTTATAGATCTCATAAAGATATAACATCTAAATTTGAATTGTGATTTAATAATATAATTATTCATTTTTTTATGTACATCTATCAAAATTTTAAATTACTTAATGGGACAAATTAATCAAATTTTTAAAATGATTGATTTTTAATTTACAAAATAGATTAAAAAAAACTACTGACTGATTTATTTATTTAATAACAAAAATATTTCATAATCTCTCTCTCCTAATCTCTCTCACAAATTTTAAAAAAAAATATTAAAACTTGCATTCATTTTCTCTTCTCCAAAAAATTAGATAATATTTTCTATTAAAGTTGTAGATATCTACCTATATTTTATATATTATATTATTACATAACAAAAAAAAAAAAAACTAAAAAACTAAAAAAAAATCTTTAAAGTTTATCTAAATAAACTTTAAATCAATAAAACTCACATGTCTATCACATATCTAACTCACATCATAACTTACCTAAATAATAATAATTAAAAATAAATGAAAACCACAGATAAATTAAATTAAAACAAAAAGATACCCACAACTCCATCTTAAATAAATTGAAAAAAAAAATATCCGAATAGAAACCGCACAAAAATAAAAATTAAAATAAAAAGATATATCTATCTATCTATCTATCTATATTTATACTATATATTAAGCAAAAAGGGGTTTTTAATATCCCAATCTAAATTTTTTTAATTTTTTATTTAAAAAAAAAACTCAGCATTTATTGATTTGGTCAAAATCCCCTTATTAGCATTTATTAACTTTTTTCAATCCACATATCTTTCCACATGCCTGCAATTATTGATTTGGTCAAAATCCCCTGATCAGCATTTAAAATCCCCTTATATAAATAATTATAGATACAATTCATGTATAGTTACTGCAGTACCCTTTTCAACTTCCCCCATACACTATGATTAGTAATAAAAAAAAAAAAATCTTCAAAAACATAATTTATATATTAAAAAAAATCTAAGACAAATATAAATATCTATAATTATTCCGTGCATAGTACGGGTGATAGGCTAGTTTCTATATATGTGAATTGTGATTTTTAAATGTCTTTTTTTTTTTTAAATGTCTTCTTTTTTTTATATTATATTAAAGTGTAATATTTTGATAATAATCATATGTGTTGGACTTTCAAAAAATTCATATGTGTTGGACTTTTCAAGGAATTTTTTTTTATGATTGTTCTTAATGTATTAAAGTGTTATTATGAGGGATAATAATCGTATGTGTTGGACTTTTCAAAATTTTTTTTTATACTTGAGGGTTGGGAGAAGTTAATAAATGCTAAGGTTTTTTTTTTTTTAAATAAAAAATCAGGAAATTTAGATTGGGATATTGAAGCTCCCACATGACCTGGGGGTTAGAAACTTCATTTTTCTTAATATATATAGATAGATAGATAGATATATCTTTTTATTTTTATTTTTATTTTTGTGTGGTTTCTATTCGGGTATTTTTTTTTTCAATTTATTTAAGATGGAGTTGTGGGTATCTTTTTTTTTTTTTTTTAAATTTAATTTATCTGTTGTTTCCATTTGTTTTTAATTATTATTATTTAGGTAAGTTATGATGTGAGTTAGATATATTATAGACATGTGAGTTTTATTTATTTAAAGTTTATTTAGATAAACTTTAAAGATTTTTTTTTAGTTTTTTAGTTTTTTTTGTTATGTTATAATATAATATATAAAATATAGGTAGATCTCTACAACTTTAATAAAAAATATTATCTGATTTTTTGGGGAAGAGAAAATGAATGTAAGTTTTAATATTTTTTTTAAAAAATTTGTGAGAGAGATTAGGAGGGAGAGATTATGAAATATTTTTGTTATTAAATAAATAAATCAGTTAATAGTTTTTTTAATCTATTTTGTAAATTAAAAATCAATAATTTTGGAAAATTGATTAATTTGTCCCATTAAGTGATTTAAAATTTTGATAGATATACATAATAAAAAATACATAATTATATTATTAAATCATAATTCAAATTTAGATGTTATATCTTTTTGAGATCTATAACTAAATTCTTATCTTTTTTTATTTTTTATTTTTGTGTGTAACCATAGTGTATGGGAGAAATTGAAAAGGGTGTTGTAATAATTATGAGAGAAGTCAAAAGGAATTGTGGGTTGGAAGAAGTCAATAAATGTTGAGATTTTTTTTTTAAATCAAAAAATTAGAAAATTAGGATTAGGAGATTGGAGCTCCCACAAGCCTTGGGG
Source organism: Camellia granthamiana (assembly GCA_036172215.1). Taxonomy (NCBI): domain Eukaryota; kingdom Viridiplantae; phylum Streptophyta; class Magnoliopsida; order Ericales; family Theaceae; genus Camellia; species Camellia granthamiana. The sequence goes on from CM069914.1 coordinate 38,844,245, forward strand.
TTAAAAACCCCCTTTTACTTAACTAGCATATCACCCGTGCTATGCACGGATTATGTTTACAATTATCTATATATGTGAATTGCGATTTTTAAATGTTTTTTTTTTCTTCTTAAATATCTTCTTTTTTTCCTTTTTTATATTATATTAAAATTTAATATTTTGATAATAATCATATGTGTTAGACTTTTCAAGGAATTAAATGTCTTTTTTTATTATTATATTATATTAAACTTTAATATTTTGATAATAATCATATGTGTTGGACTTTTCAAGAAATTTTTTCTATACTTGTTCTTAATGCATTAAAGTGTTATTATGAGGGATAATAATCATATATGTTGGGACTTTTCAAAGAATTTATATGTGTTGGATTTCAAAGAATTTTTTTTATACTTGTTCTTAATGCATTAAAGTGTTATTATGAGTGTAAAACTTAGGGGTTGGGAGAAGTTAATAAATGCTAAGTTTTTTTTTTTTAAAATCAAAAAATCAGGAAATTTAAATTGGTAGATTGGAACTCCCACAAGGTTTGGGGTTAAAAACTCCCTTTTACTTAATATATAGTATGGATATATAGTATAAATTTTTTTTTTAAATTAGACGAGATAATTTGAGACTTTTGAACCTTTTTACAATTTGAGACTAAAATAACCTACCTCAAAGGTCCCAAACACCCCCATAGTGTTATTCTATGTCTAGTGTGTTTTGTTAGTTACGATGCACCACTAATGGTAGAGTGGCACCTGACACATAAATGAGCATCGGTTTGTTACTCTGATTTTATTGCTCAATAGCTAGATTCCATCCCCCTTTCCGAAAGTGTTTTGAACTTTTTTTATTACTGAAAATTAAAATAGTATTACAAAATATAATTTTCATATAATATTTTTTTAAAATGACGTCATTATCACATTTTTTAAATTATGAAACTTAATTATATGTGTTTTAGTTTGAAATGAGAAGATTATAATGAGTCACACTCAAAATAAAATTTGTATTCAAATATTATTCATATGTTCTTTTCATAATTATTCCTTTGAAGAGCTTGTGTCATTTTACTCAAAAAAAAAATTGTAATTTTATTATCCTTTCAACTTATTTTGTGTGTGGATAATATATACAAAATATTCGACAAAATAAATGATTTAAATTATCAAAACGGGACTCATGTTAAGCTCTATGTACCTAAATAACAACCTTCATTTTTTTTAATAGCACCAATTAGAGTTAGCCTCACAACACCCTCCAATTTAGATTGTGGGGGTGTTTGGTGTGATTTTTTTGAGCCAACATATAGATTCTAACATTGAAAAAGCGATTTTGAACAGTTTGGTTAAACTTATTTCAACAGTTTTAATTCTAATAACTTATTTTAACTCAAAAAAGTTGATTCTGAGAAATTTCTCACCTCCCGCTTCTGATTATCATCTCTTGATTATAACAACTTATTTACGATTTTACCCTTAGATTTTATTTTAAAAAAAATTATTATGGGAAATGTGGACTAGTAATTAATAATAACAAATAAAAGTGAATTCAATTTACAACTAACAAAGTTTAATTCAATTTATAATTAACAAGTACAAAAATGACATTTACACATCAAGAAACTATTTCACAGTTTATTTATCAATCATTATTCTCAGCAACTTAAATTTACAATCTGATAACTATACTAAATAAATTAACAACTTTTGATTAAAATTAAAATTTATTAAATTATAATTAATGATCTGTTTTAACTAAACACCAAACACCCGTGTATAAGAGTTAATCCACTTCCAATAGAATAAAATTGTCTATTCATTTATTACATGTGTATCGTTGGTTGGGTAACAAATTGTTTCCTCATCACATTGCCTTAATTTTCTTAGATTTGATGTAATTAATTATTCTTGATTTATTTTATATAACAAGATAATAGTACACATTGGAATGATATCACATTATCACATTTGAAAAAAATTTAATAAGTCAATACTACACAAATAAAATATATCCACATTTAAAATCTTTAGAAAATATAGTGAAAAGGCCTCATGATGTACCTTTTTAAATTCAATGAGACTTAGTAGTTTATAAGAAAATTATGGGACTTTTTGGTATATATTTTTCTGGGACGAGACTTTTGGATAAATTTATTTTTATTTTATATGTTTTTATATACATATATATAAATGATTATGCAAGATTGTGGCAAATATGTATATATTTCAAAAATTTTAAGAATTTAGATGTTATTAGATGAAACCGGTTCCAACTGAAATCGAAACTAATGCATAAATTTTGCACTTCTAAATTAAATTCCTTACTTTGCCACCAAACCCATGAGACGTTTTTCCTATCCAAAATTTTGGGTTCAGTGGTAGAATTATTAAACAGACTAAGTTATTTAAGTATATTCGTATTTAGCTCTTGATGTAAATAAGTCAAAGTTGAACATATTTTTAGACTTCATAAATTTATAAACAAAGTTTGAACAACTTACTATTTGACGTGATAATTATAAAAAAATTGAGATATTCGTGTTCAACTTGTGTCCGGTTAATTAAAAATTTGTTTGAGATAAATTCCTCATGTTACAATCACAACCTACAAAAGTGGGCTTTCTTAAGGGGACCTTGGGCCATGGTTTGATGGCTGGTTGGACTGTAGAGCCTAACATATGCACAAAGAGAAAAGTGTTTTCATTCCGTGTCTTGCTCTTCATGTGACAGTGCTATGAACTCATAGCCAAATCCGTCAAAGCTACTTTTCCTTTTTCTTTTGTTGTTGTTGTTTTGATTGTAAAAAATGGGTCTACCCGGACCAACCCAAATCAATCCATGCTGTTTGAGAACTTAACTGCAAAAGTACTTTTGTTTCCACATTGAATTTGAACATTGGGCTTATCATGAATTTGAAGGGTTCTAATCCTTTGGATGTTATTGGGTCAATATGCTTCCACCAGTTTGGGTTGATACATTGCAAAAGCTCATAACAGAATCTGCCTGCTTACACATGCATGGTGCGTTTATTGATTAAGCATATTGATTTTATAAAATCATTTTCAGTTAATTAATTTCTAAAAAATATTATGATACTAAGAACATGACATTATGATAATATAGATATTTGTAATATGGCTCTCCTAAATTTCCAGAATTTCTTATCTTCTATAACAAATATGCCTTCTTCTTTTTTTGTGTGTGGTTCTTCTCTTCTCTTCTAAAAAGGTTCAACGGAGTTGTTATTATTATTATTATTATTATTAATGTTATATCACATTTATTTATTTATTTTTCTTGGTGGAATGAAAGAAAAAACTTCAGCACGTATTGCTTGTACATAGTTTAATCCTCATTCAAGAGAGAATTACCTACAACATATTGAAAAATGACTTTGGTTTACCTACTAAAGTGTGTTCTTCGATATTGCTTAGTGTGGGGAACGATTTGGTAATACTCGTTTAATTCAGACAAGCCTTTGAAAGGTTCTTGAGATGTCACCTGGAACAGAAGAACAACTCTAGTCAGTGGTATCGGAATTAGCACTCCGAAAAATAAGTTAGTTTTTTATTTATTTATTTATTTTTTTATTTTTTTTATGAAGAAGAGTCTTTTGTTTCTTTAAGTGCAAGTTTTGTGGAACATCCTCTCTCTCCAACCTCTTCCTCTTTTTATAGAGTCCTCCTTTTTGATATTTTCTCATATAGCTTAGGCCCTCATCATCCCTTTGTCAGGGCCCATTTCCCTACCATATTATGTAGAAAGGGACAACCTAGGTTCATCTAATGTGGTCGTGCTGACTTATCCGCTATACTCAGTTCAGATGTGCGGCCAAGGTACCCTCAACTCGGCACGCTCTTTATCTTGTTTTTTGTATATACTCGGCAATAACTTTGAGTCCAGTGGGCTTTGGCTGAATTTGGCCCATCAAAGATAGGCTTGGATGCACTTCGTTTGCCGATTTAAGTTTATTTGTATTTGGCTCCCACAATTTCCCTTGATCACCTGGTTAACTACCTCGAGTAACCTGCGTGCTCGGATTTTATGGGAGCAACCTCATTCGGCTTAATTGTCACATGGGTTACACTAAATATGCCTTGAAATTTGGGTGCGTGATAGACACACTATTATATTTCTGACACAATAGGTGTGACATGTGATTAAGGCTAAATTGTGCAAAACTTAGGCCAATAATTAGGATCTCTTAACCTCACTTGCTAGTCGAATTGTATATTTTATGTCTGTTTAATGCCAAGTAGGTTGCATGTGGTTGGAGCACAAAATGAGCAAAAACACTGCATTTTAGCCAGAAAAGGGCTCGCTGCTGGTGCGGAGGACCATTCCCGCTTGTGTGGCCCAACCAAATAAGCCAAATAGCAACTGCAAAAATTGCACTTGCGGAGGCCCATTTCCGCACGTGCTTGTCTCTTCGAACTCACTCATTAAATGCAATTTCAAAAAGTCACTTCTACCGCTGCTTTATTTCTGAAAAGACGCCGTTCATAATCCTCAACGCTCGATCAACCTTCATTCTCCTCTGTAAGTCTTATTTTCTCTTTTGCTTTGCTTTTGTTAATTCACCATCTTTAACCTCCCCTTATGTAGTTCATATATCTGCCACACCACTGCCTTCTTTTCACCTATGGCGAGCCATCTGAAAGCCCTAATTTTTGAGAGTAGAGTCGTCTCGTTCTGTCATCATTTCCCGATTCCAAACGACGTCTAGCTAGATCTAGTTAGGGATACAGTGGTGGACTTAGAAATGGTTGATGCCAACACCATCATTTTCTCATTGTTGGCGATCACCGATGGTGGAGTTCGCTTCCTTCTCCACCCCTTCTTTAGACCCACTCTTTGCTACTGGGGATTATTTCCATCTTAGCAAAACGTCAATTTCTATCAAATTATTATGGGAATCGTGAATCTCAACTGCCGATTGGATGTAAACCTAGGCATCCTCGTTATTCGGTATCTAGTTGCTTGGGATGATTTTTCTTGAAGGCCAAAGATGTTGACCACTAACTGGTGACCATGCTTGCTAGTTCAAGAAAGAGGGCAGACGATGTCATGGTCCTCGTCCGTGGTAATTGGGAGTACGGCGCGGGAGATGACCGCTCGGACCCTATTCCTAAGCAGAAGGGTGAACCAAGTGGCCGAGTGGATGCTCTAATCAGCTTCTGTATTGTTCGACTTTGTGTCTCTGACTGCTAACCATTTGCTTTTGCTCTGTTTTTGCAAGTAGTGATCTTAAAAGGACAATTACTTCAATGGACAAGATTATTCTCACCCAATTTAAAATCGTCCTCAAATACACATGTCGAGAGAAACGTCAAGGACTAGGCTGTGCCACCTACATTCTCCTTAGATATGATTCGTCGTATGCTTCCTTCAAGGAAAACGACAGCTCACCGCTTTAGTTTTTGAAAGCTATGTCAACTTGAGGGACATAGGAGTAGTTGAAGTAGTGGATAGTGGAAGTGGCAAAGAGAACGTCGGAGAAGCGAATCAGGGTGCCGAGCAAGTATAGCAGGGCGATGATTCCACTATTGAGATTGTCAGAAGTGAAGAAACTAACCCTCGAGATTTGGAACTAGTGTCATCTCCCGCTCGAGTTGATTACAAAGGTGCTCAAGAAGAGGTCAATATATTTTTCAACTTGGACGATATGTCATGATCCAAAGCCGAAAACATGGAAGGTGAGTCCCTTTCACTCACCCAATTCGCCAAGAAGAAAAACACCGAAAGAGTGGCGGTGAAGAGAAAAAAGGCACCGCTAGTGATAGCCAGGTTTCCCCGTCAGTGGTGACCTAGTCAGAAGAGATCACCATTCACTCTGTCCCTATCGAAATGGCATAACCAACTCCCGTGCTTATGACCGAAGAAACGGTGTCCAAGTAGAAGAGCGAGAAGTGCCCCGCCGAGTCCACTTAGTCGATCGGGCAGCTGATTGAAAAAAGACCAAGAGCTTTACTTGCATTGGATCTAGCGGTTTCATTTTCCATCTGGCCAAAGATAAAGGGTTCGCTCATCTCAACAGGTGTGTCAGCAGTGAAGGAGCTTGGGGTTACGCTGAGTATGGCTACTGCCATTACTCTTCTTTTAAATAAGGCAATGTTTTGCACCGAGTCGGACATTGTTTTGATTGCTATGGCCGCACAATCGGCTATTTTGGTGAGTTGATTTCGATAAATGTGTAATTTAGTGAAACCTCAAATTGTTTGCTCAATCTTTTATTTTTGCAGGTTGTTGAGCAAATTGCTGAGATCAGTTGCCATTATGATGTTCTGGAGTTAATCAATTAGCTCAAAGTACAAGTGACGTTTGAACAAGGTAAGGCCAAGTCGGCGACTACTGAATTAGCCATAGTAATGCGAAGAGATAAAGCTGAAGCCGAAGCCAAAGCGAAGATGACCAACGAGGAACATCAAAAGGTTATCGCCGAAGAAGAAAAGATAAAACACGTCGACTTGCTTTGTCGTGCTGTCGAAGAAAGGGTAAATATTTCCAATGTAGCTTTAAAAATGGTGAATGAAGACTTGAAGAAGCTTAGGGCCCAGTTTTTAGAGACAAAGAAGGCGCTAGAAGAGGAGCAATTGGTGACGTCTAAGGACTTTGATGAGGGGGATAGATCGGCAATGGAAAAGTATGCCGGTGAGGCTCTGAAGTTTGAGAATTTGGGCTTCAAACACAGTTGGATCAAGGCACTGGCAACCGTACAAGTGGTGCTTCATGTGCTGATTCCATTTGAGTAGGAAGACGTAGAGCTGCTGGAGTTGGATCCTGAATAATTCAAAGACCAACTAGTTAGGTTTAGTGCTTCAATTGTAATGTAGTCTAGTTTTTGTTGTTGTTGTTGTTGTTGTTATTTAAAATTGATATGCTAAGGTCGTTTTCATATGTAAAGTGACCAACTCATGTAACAAGTCAGTTTATAAATGAAAACATTCTATTCTACATCAAAATTGTCTTAATGAATGAATGTAATTAAAGTGTAATTAACATGTTAGCCCAACTTGATGTTTGTGCAGTCGGAAAAATGCAAATATTGAGGAACGTTAAAAAACATATGTAATACTAACTCAGCACCTCACTGGGATTTTATGAACGGGATGGATTGAAACGCTGAATAGAGTCAAATGGCTGCCCTTGCCCTGAGTAAGAAATAAAGAGTGAAAGCAGGGGCCGACTTAACCGTGCCCCAACAACGAATCAATCTAAAGCCGAATTGGAAATCGATTAATTGTGTTACTATTTCTCAGATGGGGTATATCACATGCCGGATAGATTTATATATCTGTCCCTATCTTGGTTAGGAATGAATGCATTGAGATCGACAAAAATAAATGCTGTCGAGTTACAGACGAGCAATGTGTATGCCGAGTAGATTCATATATCGGCCCCTACCCTGATTGGGAATGAATGCACTGAGATTTGCAAAAAGAAATGTTGTTGAGTTACAGTTGGCGCAATGTGTACGCCGAGTAGATTCATATATCTACCCCTGTCTCGGTTGCAATGAAGGCATGGAGATTTGGCAAACATGAGTTGAGTACATAAGATGTAAACGGTGTTGTGTTTTTTGCATTGATGGGATAGTAGACACGTAGAATTGTTAGGTGGCATTCAAAGTGACGCTTCCGTAGTACTTAAAGCTATTTGCATGGTCTACTTACAAATATCATAATTGCTCCAAGTAGATCACCACTGCGAAGATAAGTCTTGTTCGTTAATGGTCCATCGCACCTCAAATCCTGTCACCGCGACACGCAAAAAATCGTGTATGTCAGGTACACGGTTCTTCAACAAGAGAGTGGAGATGAAGAGTTTAGCGAAACTGGACGCAAAAATGAATCAATAAACGCCCAACAATTTTGTGTGAAAAAACATCGTGGAACCGGAGGAGTAGAACATGCATTGATCGCCCAAGTAACATGGGACGGAAATGAGGGACGAGAGAAGTAGATCTTCTAGAAGTGGGATTCAAAAAAAAGAAAGCACAAGAGTAGCTGGTGCTCAGGCCCCAGTTTGAGGCGAGCCAAGTAGATTGCCACATTCGTTGAGCATCTTCGTTTTCATTGGGAACAAACCTATGACTGAAGCCGATTCAATTGTCCACGACCTGAATGTGGCTGTTGAATTTATATGACAAATCTTCCTCCCTGAAGTGTAGCAATCTCTGACCAATCGAGGCAACTATGAAGTTTTCAGAAAAAGAGTTCACGGGGCTATCAAAGGTCTGTACAGTTCATATAAGGTTGGCACGCACCTTCACGCTGCCCAAAAGTAAATCGATTACAAAGATTGGCGGATTTGGAATTTGGAACGTTGAGTGGCTGAGTTTAAGGCAGTAGGGCAGTGGATTCAGCAATATCGAAAGACAAAATAACGCAACACTTGATGGATTAGGCGATAGCTGATTGAGACACTACTAACATTTTTGCGTGAGAAGCCATAGAGAGCCGAGTCTACAACAAAGGTTTCTTTAAACGAAGAAAGATTGGTATAAACAACATGAGAGAGAAGTTGGCGAATGACGTATGCCGAGGTGAAAATCGTAGCTTCAAGCACGGGTGGACAAAGGCACTTCAAGCAGCGGGTGTTGATTGGACTTCATCATTGTACCAGAGCTACATAATGCCGTTCGATGCCTGCGATGCCAAGAAAATGAACGATGATGAGGAGGCCACGAATCCTGAGAAAAGTTAATCAGCCGAGTAAACTCCAGGTTGATTCTTGGGTTCAACTCTTGTAACTAGGAAGCCGATAGGCCTTAGGATCAATGTACCCGTAATGTAATTGGAATTTTTCATGATGTTTTCTAAAAAAAAATTTGGTTACGTTTGTGTGCATTCGTCAAACTAATTATGCCTCTATATTTCATATTTTTAATTAAAAATGATGTGTTGTAGAATGTTCCAAATTCGGAGGCTTGTATTGATAGCTTTTTGTGCCGAGCACAAAGAGTATTCTGAAATTGAAGGCTTTTATTGATGGCGCTTTGCGCCGAGCACGAAGAGTGCTCCAAATTCGAAGGCTTATTGATGGCGTTTTGTGCCGAGCATGAAGAGTGCTCCGAATTTGAAGGCTTATTGATAGCGCTTCGTGCCGAGCACGAAGAGTGCTACGAATTCGGAGGCTTATTGATGGCGCTTCGTTCCAAGCACGAAGAGTGCTCTGAATTCAGAGACTTTTATTAGTGGTGCTTCGTGCCGAGCTCGAAGAGTGCTCTGAATTCAAAGGCTTATTGATGACGCTTCGTGCCGAGCACGAAGAATGCTCTGAATTCAGAGACTTTTATTGATGGCGCTTAGCACGAAGAGTGCTCTGAATTTGGAGACTTTTATTGCTAATTTGAATTGAAGCAAAATAATCAATATAAACAAATAAGGAATAGAGGTAACATCTTGTTCATTTATTGTACATATGCAAAGTAATGTACATTTAAGATTAAAAAAGAAAAGAATCGACACTAATGATAACATTTACGAAGATGGGTTAAATTCCAGGGTCAGGGTGACCATTTGCCATTCTTATTTGAAAGGCGGTATGCCTCTGCCCTACCCTGGCGATGGAATCAATTTGATAGGGGCCGTCCTAATTGGGGCTGAGCTTTCCTTCTGCCAGATTTTTGCTGATAGGAAGTACTTTCTAGAAGACCAACTCACTGGGGGTATATCGGCGAAGGTCCACCCGTTGGTTATAGGACTTCACTAACTGCTGTTGGTATCGTGTCATTTTTACAAGGGCCTAATCTTGACGTTCCTCGATTAAATCCATATTAACGGCAAACATCATGTTATTTCGGCCAGTGTTGAATGCCCTTGATTGAAGAGTTGGCAAATAGATTTCTAGTGGTATGATTACGTCGTTGCCGAAGCATAAGGCGAATGGAGTTTCCCCGGTGGATTGTCTTGGCATAGTTCGATGTGCTCATAACACATTTGGTAGCTCTTCGACCCATTTGCCCTTTGTTTTCTTAAGCCATTTCTTAATGCCATCCAGGACTATTTTATTAGAAGTCTCTTTCTGTCCGTTACTCTGTGGGTAAGCTGGGGAGGAAACGTAGGGTCGAATTCTGTACATATCACACAATTCCTGATAAAGGCCACAATCAAACTGAGTGTCGTTGTTCGAAATGAGTGCTTTGGGAATGGTGAATCGAGTTATGATGTTTTGCTAGACAAAACATTTGATATCAGTGTCCCGTATATGCGTCAAAGGTTCTGCTTCAACCTACTTGATGAAATAGTCCTTAGGGACAACTAAAAAGCACTTATTGTCTGGGGCTCTTGGCAGTGGGCCAACAATATCCAGACCCCACTGAGCAAAAGGCCAGGGCTAGTCAAGGAGTTCAGTTCTTCGGCTGGCAGATGTGTTAATGGTGAGAATCTTTGGCATCACTCACACTTCTTAACATAGTTTTCAGTATCTATGTGCATAGTTGGCCACCAGTAGCCTTGAATGATGGCTCGGTGAGCCAATGATCGTTTTCCCGAATGAGCTCCACAACTTCTGTCATGTATTTCAGTTAGGAAGTCTTCAATCTTGTCAAGATGAACACACTTTAAGTATGGCCTGGATAGAGACTTTTTGTAAAGTTTCCTCCCAGGGGCCAAATAATACCTCAAGGCTTTGTTTCGAAGCTCATGGGCTTCTTTTTTACCCTCTGGTAAGTGTTCTAAACCCAAGAATGCAATGATGGGGTCCATCCAACTCAGTTCTCTATGAATAATATGTATGATAAGAGCAGTTTCAAGGATACTGATGCTTGACTTAGGGATAAAACTCATTTTGATGGTTCATTTGAATTCTGAATTAATGATTGGGGCTAAACAAGCTAGGGCATTGATGTAAGTGTTTTGATTATGACTGATTTGATTAAGCTCATGGTTGTGAAATTTTTCCAACAGAGACTTGGTTACTTTCACATAAGCTGCCATGCGATCGTTCTTAGTTGCGTATTCTCCTTTTAATTGGTTAATCACTAACATTGAGTTGGAAAAGACATGCAACTGTTTGGCCTCCATCTGAAGCGAGCTGCGTAAATCAACAAGAAGGGCTTCATACTAGGTATTGTTTTTAGATGCATCGAAGCCAAGTTTGACAGATTGTTCGACTACAACCCCCTCGGGAGTCATGATGACAACTCCTACCCCACTTCCTCGTTGATAATTGCCAGATGTCTTCTACATACATTCGCCACTCTGGGTGAGGTTAAATGGCTGATTGGTCTGGCTAGATGATCTTAGTATTGCCTACTTGTGAATTTGGCAATGAAGTCGGCTAGAACTTGTTCTTTGATGGCTGTTAATGGTGAGAATTGGAGATCATATTGCCTAAGTTCAAGTGCCCACTTGGAGACATCGCCGGTAAATTCTACTCGGCGCACTATCGTCCAAAGGAGGTGATCTATTAACACCATAGGCTTGAAAATAGTGCATTAGTTTTCTGGTGGCCACCATAAGGGCCAAAATTAATTTCTCCAAGGGTAATATCGAGTCTCTGAGTCGAACATGGATTTGCTTACATAAAAAATAGGCAACTGCTTGTAGAGTTTATCACGAAGAAGCAGGACACTCTAAGCATGGATAACGCTAGCTACAAGATGAAAACGTCGTCTAACATGGGAGCAGACAAGATAGGGACAGTGCTGAGGTATGTTTTTAGAATTTCCAAGGCCAACTGACATTCCGGAGTCCATTTGAATGACTTGCCCTACCGAAGTGTTTAAAAAAATGGCCTACATCAGTCAGAAGATCGGTTGATGAATCTGTTAAGTACCATAACCATACCCATTAACTTTTGAACCTCTTTGACGGATCTGGGAGAGCCGAGTTTTATAATAGCCTTGATTTGTTTGGGATTAGCTTCTACTCGCGATGGTTGACCATGTAGCCGAGGAATTTGCCTGATCCAATGTTGAAGACATACTTCAATGCGTTGATCTTCATTTTTTACTTCCGAAGGACATCGAAGGTTGCGGCGAGGTCGACCAAATGGGCTTGTTTTTCTTTGGATTTTTCTACCATGTTGTCAATGTAGACTTCCATGGTCTTATCGATCTGATCTTTAAACATGGTTGTTACCAATCTCTAATAAGTTATCTTGACATTCCTTAGTCCAAAGGGCATAACCTTGTAGCGAAAGGTACCTCTTGAAGTGAGAAATACCGTTTTGTCCTGATCGGCAGGATCTATGACAATTTGATGGTAGCCCCGATATACATCGAGGAAGCTCATGCATTGATAATGAGTTATGGCATCTACCAGTTGATTAATTCGGGGTAAGAAAAAACAGCCTTTGGGGCAGGCCTTGTTCAAATATGTGAAGTCAACACACACATGCCATGTTCCCGTCTTCTTCTTTACCACAATAGTATTGGACAATCAACTGGGGTAGGTAACTTTTCGAATTGTCCTAGCCTTTAATATTTTGTCTACCTCTTTAATTACGGCCAAGACATGGTCAGCGGCGAACAACGGCTCCTCTACACAACTGGTTTGGCCTTGAGATCGACGTTCAGGCGGTGCACAACTACTTTTGGATCTACCCCGGGCATATCATACAGTGTTCATACAAAGGCATCAATGTTACCTAGTAAGAATGTCACCAGCTCCTGTCGTTTGGCTACATTAAGACTAGCGCCGATCAGAAAAAAAACTTCTCAGGATTGCTGGGTACAACAACCCGATCCAGTTTTGCAGTCACCTTTTCGAATAAAACTTTCCCCACGTCATCCAATCCTTCTTGGTCTGGAACTTTGATTGAATTGACCTCAAGATCTTTTGGTCATTTTCCTGAGGGCGTCATATAACAACTATTTGTTGACGTTTGGGATCCTCAAATTTGTTTGATGCCATACTGAGTCGGAAAACGAAGAAGATGATGGTAGGTGCTTGGGATGGCTTTTATGGCATGAAGTTATGTTCGACCCATAATTAGGTTGTAGGAGGAGGGAAGCTTGACCACTAAGAATTCTATCTCTAGCGTCAGAGTGCCAGCTCGCACTGGTAGTATGATCTGTCCCAAGGGGTACTCCGAGTTGGCGTTAAAGCCAAAAAAAGGGTATTCTATTGTCGTAAGGTCTTCATCTTTGAGCCTGAGCTTAAAAAAACGTCTTATAGTACATAATTTTAAATGTACTGCCCTGGTTGACAAAGATACATTCAATGGGGAACTTATTCACCCGCAGCTCAATAACCAAAGCTTAGTCATGGGGTAGGGCCAAACCCTCTAGATCGACATTAGAAAAACTGAGCTCATTGGTCGGCGCTAGCCATTGTCGCTTCGGCTACCCAATGGATTCTAAGCTGGACTGGGATAATTCCAGAGCTAGTTGCAGTTGAATCGTATTTGCCCTATTCAGAGGTAGAAGGCTGTAAATCATGTGGATTAAGTTGAGTGGAAGAGACTCAGGCCGTATGGCTATTACATTAGTCAGGGTAACCTTCTTTGAGAGGTAATCGTTCAGGTGTCCTTCTCGCACCAATTCTTCCAAATGATCCCTTAATATGTAGCACTTGTCAATTGTATGGCCATGGTCTTTATGGTATTCACATCTTTAGTCCCTTTCTCCTTATGTCTGATGGTCTCAACATTTTATTCGACCATTTAAAGAATGTCCGGTGTTGAACTTTTGACAAGATCTGGCCAATCAGCTTAATTAGCTTTGTATATTTCTTGTCTGACCTCCGTGGACGTTTATTGTCCACTTGGTACTGCTCTACATGGCTCCAGGTTTCTTCTTGACGGTGTTGTTCCACTCGGAGGCACATCAACCAGCGGTTGTGCCGAAACCGGCATTGCCGAGTCAGTGATTTGAAGCCCTCCTTGAACTTGGAGTGCATCATCTTCGACCTTGCAATATTCTTCCATTTTCTTCATCAAAGCTCAGACCGTTTTTGGTGGTTTACGAGTCAAAGTGCTTCGAAGTGGGTTGTCCTTGGTTTCAATCCCATTTTGAAAGTTGTGACTGCCATTGAATCGTGACAATTATCATCTACCAAGTTGAAACATTCCTAGTACCTCGCCAAGTACTCGCGCAAAGTCTCATTGGGTCCAATCTTCATTGACCATAAATGATCAGCCTGTTTGGGCTGTAACATATTGGTGATGAATCTGGCCCGGAAAGACTTTTGGAGTTAATGGGTCTGCCATGGATGAGTTTGAGTATTTCCCCAGACGGCGCCAATTGTGGGGAATGATTTTGGAATATTCCTTTAATCCAGACAAGCCCTTGAAAAGGTCCTTGAGATGTCACCTGAAACAGAAGAACAACTCCGGTCGGTGGTGTTGGAATTAGCACTTCGATGAGCAAGTTAGCTTTTTTTATGAAGAAAAGTCTTTTGTTTCTTTAAGTGCAAGTTTTGTGGAACATCCCTCTCTCTCTAACCTCTTCCTCTCTTTATTAAGTCCTTCTTTTTGATATTTTCTCTTGTAGCTTAGGCCTTTATTATCCTTTTGTTAGGGCCTATTTCCCTATTGCCTATTTCCCTATCATATTCTGTAGAAAAGGACAGCCTGGGTTCACCTAATCGGGTTGTGCTGACTTATCCGATGTACTCGGCTCAGATGTGTGGCCCAGGTACCCTTAACTCGGCACACTCTTCATCCTATTTTTTGTATTTACTTGGCAATGACTTTGAGTCCAGTGGGCTTTAGTTGAATTCGGCCCATCAAAGATAGGCTTGGATGCACTTCGTTTGCCGATTTAAGTTTATTTGTACTCGGCTCCCACACATAGTATTGAGATTATGGTAAAAAAATATTTTGAAAATAAGTAAAAATATTAAAAAGTGTAGTGATTTTTATAAAATGTATATTGAATTTAGCAAGAAATGTCTTGTGCTTTTTTAGTAGGGGAGAAATTAAGACATTGACTTAATCGTTGAAGTCGCTTCAGTTAGGCGAATAAGTACATCAAATGAACATGGGTCAAAACTGAAGGAAAATGGGTCACCCAAGAAACCGAAACAGATCTAACCCACTTGGGCCAAATGGGCCAAGAGCAAAGAAACCAAGAGAACTCATTGAGGCACTACTTGTTGGAAAATTTTAAAAGTGTATGAGAATTGACTCTATTAAAATGAAAGGGTATAACCTTTTATGGTGTCTCTTCATATAAAAGGGTGTAACGCGAGAGTCATGACTCTTTAGAATGGTCTCAATCACTTTTACAAATACGATCCCTACGGCATTCATTTGTTAAGGAAGTGTTAAGATTCATATATATGTCATAATTAAGTATAAAATAGAGAGTGCATAACACAAATTGGTTCGCTATGCACACAGAAAATTGTGCAATTTCTATGTGGGGTGATCGTTGTCTTTTGGAGACAGGACGTCTATTAATCGCAAATATTAGAGGGGAGAGCGAAATTCTGTCTTAAAGATACAGTCATCAAATACTAGTCCCAATCTGTATTAAATTTACAGAATTTCTGTAAGAAATTTTTTGTGTTTTATTTTGTTATTTATTTGCATTAAATTGATTTTTCTGAAAATATTTTCCTATAATTTTAAGACAGAATTTTCAATCTGTTTACAATTTCTATGTGCAGATATTCTGTGATATAGATGTAATATTTTTTGGTTAAAAAAATTAATTTTTTGCATATCGTT
Organism: Camellia granthamiana; assembly: GCA_036172215.1. Classification (NCBI taxonomy): domain Eukaryota; kingdom Viridiplantae; phylum Streptophyta; class Magnoliopsida; order Ericales; family Theaceae; genus Camellia; species Camellia granthamiana. The sequence goes on from CM069914.1 coordinate 38,859,853, forward strand.
TTCAAGTGAAAGACATATTGTTCTTTTGTATTTTTCGATTCAAAGTGTTTTATTCAAAATTTATTTTGCATAATCTCTGTATTTTAAATGTATAGAATTAATTATATAGAGAAATTTAGTCTGATGTTTAAACCAAAAATTTTGATTTTGATTTTTACCGTGCACTGTTTCAGTCATGCCCTATTTTCTGTTTCAATTTATAGGTTATTCTATGGATAATAGAATTAGTTTATTTTTTGTGATGTGAATTCTTATTCACTGCTGCTCATTTGCAAATATGATTAACTTGTTTTGTATCGTAAGAAAGTTTAACTATTTATTAGTTTTGTACCAACAGGTGCCATCTCTTCTTCCTAGATATGCCTTTTGAATTGAACACAACTATTTAGATTTTTATGGTGTCAATTAGTTTAGCATGGTTCATAATTGAAACAACGGTATCTTAGCACGCTTTTGTGGTGTGAATTAATTTAATAGTAGTGTATCTTTATATTGATTAGTGGATATTCTCCGAAAATCATTCACAATTCACAAAGATATCAAGCATATACAGTACTTTGATGCCAAATTATTATTTAATTGACATCTTGTTATGGTCAGAATGTTTCCTGAATATTTTTATTTAATAGATTTCGGGTTTTATGTGTATCATGATCAATTTTAATTTCTCTGTTTCTGTACATATCGATTTGATTGAATCTAGACATGTTTTTTTTTTTTTTTTGAATTAACACCAAGTATGTGGTATGATACGTGATAAATTTGTTTATATTAATTTGTTCATGAGACTTATTTATGTATAAATATCAACTCATGTTACTTATGGTCAAACGTAATTTCATATTATTATAAATGATAAACAGTTTTGTTGACATTATTAGTAATTGTTTATCATATTATTAATGTCATTTACATGAGGGTATTAACTTTGGTTAATTTGAAATGGGTTTTATGATATCATGTTACCATGGATTTTTATGAAATATTGTGTGATGTGTTAGTTTTTATTTAAAAGCTTGCGAAAATTTTCAATTAATTTGTGATTGTGATGATGACAGCATTAATGGATCTCTTTTGGAGTGTTATGTGAAAAATTATATTTTAAGTGTAAATAACTTTTTGTTTGATTGTGGCAGTCGTATTCTTGCAATATCAAAACACTTATTAACACCTGAGAAGTTTAAATATGATGGTTCAAATAGTGGCGTCATTTTATTTACTTGGAAGTAGATTGAGGAATCTTTTGTGTTGATTATTATTTTGTTAATAATCAATTGAAAGTTATTTTAAGGTAACTTTGAATTTTGTGACATGTTGTTATCAGTCGTTATTTTACTTGTGTAGTAGAATTTGTTTGACCATGAACCACGATATTAATGTGGGAGTTTACCTCTTGAATTAGAAGAGATAATTCAATTTTCTTTTATCACAAATATTTTTGTGACAGTAACACTTGTTTGTAAATGAGTCATATTATTTGTACTAATTTATGTGTTACCAAAAATGTGGGGAAGAAAGAGAAGCAGAATTGTCTGTTAATCATGATTTCAGATGTGAGTATTGTTTGATGACAATATAGTGGATCCATCAACTACTCAATAATATATAATGAAGAAGGTCAAAGAGAAAAATAGCAGCTGCTAAACAAAAAGTTTAACCAGAGAGCAAACGAGAGAAAGTTCATTGAGGGGAATGTGATTAAAGCCTATGAATTTTGAGTCGCCATAATGGCAACCCAATTTAACTGACTGGAGATCCCAAGATCTAGGTTCAAGGGGACAACCAAATTATGAATGACTCATAAAAAATCACTAAAGGAGCTTATCTCCTATTCATTCTTATGATGAGAGTGGTATCTACAACTTGTGTTGTATGTAAGGGACTTAGAGTAAGCTATGCTTTTAATGATTACTTATATCTTAAAAAAACCTAGAGAGATATCTTTTAAGAGGAGTTGTTAAGAGACTCAAAATAAGAATCACCTATATGAGTGTGAAGGGACCACTTCTATGAGAATTAAATAAGGTTAAATTCTCTAGAGCATTCATGAAAATCAGGAATTGCCCAAGGCCAAAATGGGCACAACTGAAAGAATCAAGTAGTGTTCGAAAATATTTTTTGTGAATTCTATTGTCTTGGCTTACATAAACGGTTGAATAGTTTAAAGTATCACGTTCACTAATTAGCTAGTAAGTCCGATAGTCTTTGACTAAGGAAGGTTCAAGGCCAAAAGCTATCTATTCTAATGCAGGATATTTCTATCTTGTACTCCTTTTGTCAATGTATACATTTCATTTGCTTTTGTGTCGTCAATTTCATTAATGTGGGGATTGTTGGAAAATTTAGAAGTAAATAAGAATTGACTTTATTTAAATAAAAATGTGTAACCCTTCATGGTGTCTCTTCATATGACACTACAACAAAAAAGGTCTATGGTGATGAAAACGTATGATGAAAAAATATTTCGTCTTCAAATATACATATTTTAGTGATGAAAATAAGATTTCGTCTCCAATTGGACTATTTTCAGAGACGAAAACCAAATTTCGTCACCAAATGCTTAAAATCAAATAAAACAATAGGTGACAAAATTTTATTCGTTTCTAAATTTTATTTTTCATCACAAATCAATTTCCCACCCTTGGAAAATTTGGTGGAAGATTTGGCGCCATTTTGGAGACGAAATTTTTTGTCACCATTGTAAAATTTTTTAAAGAGGAAATAATTTCGTCTCCAAATGTATTATTTTTAAAGAGGCAAACCAAATTTCGTCACCAAATGCTTAAAATCAATAAAAAAATAAGATTGAAGATAGATATCTCTCTGTTTATTAGATGCATCTATTTTACTTTCTATATCTCTCTCTGTCACTCCCTCACCCATCCATATCCGTCACACCGTCCGTCCGTCTATCTTCGTCGCATCGGCTAACCCACACGTCACCAGCTGGCGTTGCTACAACATGTATCTCTTTCTCTCTGTTTTCGTCTCACTCTCTCCCGTGCCCTCTTTTCACTTTTCTGAGCTCTCTCTCCCTTCTTCTCGGTTTTTTGACCTCCGTCTCCCCTCTTCTCTATCTCGTTATCCCCATTCTCATCTATAATTTTCGTAGCCTTTATCTGCACCTTGCATGTATGGTTAGGGCTCAATTATTCCATTCCCACCTTTCAGGTTATTGGAATCATTTATAAAAAAATTGTTACATTTCATTTATATTCGAAGGAATGTTAAATTAAAAAAAAAATTTTGAAGAAATTTGTTACATAGAATTGGCCAATTACTTCGAAACAAGGTCTGTTTCTCTCAGCCACCATCACTGCCCAACAAGTCTCAAGCATTTGCCACTTCTGTATAAGCCTAAAGATCTGAAACCACTCTTTGAAAACTGAAGGCATAATAACCACTTGAGCGATATGATCAAGTCAACTAAAATCTAACTCAACCAAAATCTGTTAAAACTTCTTTTTCTCTAGTATATAAATTGCAACTATTAGTACAAACAACAACCCATGTGTTTCTTCAAAAGTGATAACAGCCACAAACCAAACAATAAATATAAATCTCTATTAAAATTCTTTTCTTTCCCCAATTTGAACCCTAATTTGTTGAATGCTTCGCCGCCTGTGACCTCCTCACTTGATTGCACAACCACTGTTGCTAAGTTGGTGTTATATTTGTTGTTCCTGCTGCTGGTACTTCTTGAAGTTATTTGTTCTATGTAGCAAGTTATACCTGCTGGCTAGTGTAATTGCTAATGTACCATCACCTTACCATTGTTACCAATTAAAGTTATGTAAATTTTGTTTTGTTTTTGTTCTGCTTCATCTGCCACTAGGATTGTACCCTTTCAATAAGAAATAAAAAGTGAATTGGTGTAGGACCGTTTTTGGAAACTCAAGCAGCCTACAATTGGTTTTGTGTTGGGTTAGGAAAAGTGCTAGTAGGGTTAAAGTTTAATGAGCCAGAAGAAAGATTTTAAGGTTCATAAGAAGGAAGATGTTGAAATTAGTTTGGTTTTTAAAATGTTAAAAAGTTGTAGAATTTTTTGTGTGAAAATTTTAGAATTCAACTGATTGTTTACTATGAAAATAATCAATACCTATACTTACGAGTAATCAGAAAGCAGTTGTGTTTGGTTTGAACTATGCTAAATTAAATTCGGACATGCAATTCACTAGTTCATAAATTGAATTGCTAGGAAGAAACTCATGTTCCTGTTATCTGCATTCTTGCCATGTGGATATTATGACCTTGGTAACAAAGATGACCTTAGAGGCTGTTTAATAACTTTGGCATGTGTTGGGAGGTTTATGTAAAGAAATTCTTTTACATCTCCTAATGAAAGGGATTTTACAAAAATTCTTAGACATGTGGTGGTTTTTGTTTATCTATTATTTGATAAATATCTTATTTCTTGCTTTATCTATGTTTGGTCAATTGAGTTTAGGGGAGGGAATATGTGTCCAATACTTTTCAACGAATACTTGTTATATAATTTTATATAAGATTTTTAATGATCTTTTTTGGTAAAGATGTGTTAAAATTATTAATGACCATTTTTGTTAGTTTTTATTTCTTACTTGCATATAACCTTAGAAATTGTATAAGAATCTTCATTAAAGATCTGGACATATATTTGGTGAAGCTCTTATTGAATTTTTCAATTTAATTAGTTCATAAATACACAAGTCTACATTATACAATATTGTTCCTAATCTTTCATTTGTGATCAGATATGGATAAAAGTTGGATTGCCCTAGGTACGACGGCTGATGGAAGGATGAGTAAACCATATAATGATGTGGTCAAGTTATTTCTTCAATTTGCAATGGGGGTTTAGACCAGAATAGTAATATTTTGTGCCCGTGTATAAAGTGTGTGAATGTTTATAGACAAAATCTTCAAAATGTGGAAATTCATTTGCTCTAATATGGGATTATGCAAACTTATACTATATGGCACCTGCACGGAGAACCCCGTTTTTCAAACGAGGCTTACCATGATGATGAGTGTGACTTGATGGTGATGAAATTTTAGGTGGTATTGAAACCTTAGTGGAAGATCGAATAAGAGGGGAATCGACTGATACAACCCAAGGGGAGAAAGTGAGAACTGTTGATCAGTTGTTGATTGATGCCAAGCGTGAGGTGTTCCTGAATTGTACAAATTATACTTTGTTGAAGTTTGTGATTGAGGTGCTTAATCTGAAGATAACAAATCATTGGAGCAATAAGTCAGTTGACATGATGCTAGAGTTTTTAAGTAGACTTTTACCGAAAGAAAATTTGGTTCCAAAGGCAACTTATGAAGCTAAGAAAATACTAAGTGATTTGGGAGCTCATTGATGCTTGCATAAATGATTGTGTATTATTTTGGAAGGAGAATGCAACACCAGATAAATGTCTGACTTGTAAGACATCTAGATACAAGATCAATCGTGGAAGGGGTAAGAAGATCCTCTATAAAGTATTGCAGTACTTACCTTTGACACCAAGGTTGAAAAGATTGTACATGTCAAGGAAGAGGGTTGAGGACATGAGATGGTACAAAGATGAACGAGTGGACAACGAGATATTGAGGCATCCCGCTAACAGTGATGAGTGGAAGGAATTTGATGCACAACATCCCGAGTTTGCCTTGGAGCCTCGAAATGTGGGGCTAGGGTTGGCCGTTGATGGGTTTAACCCTTTTGGGAACATGAAAAACTCTTACAGTTTGTGACCCGTTATACTCATTCCATATAGGTTGCCACCTTGGTTGGCTATGAAGGATCCATTTTGTTTGATGTCATTATTTATTCTTGGAGAATAGCAACCAGGGATTGATATTGACGTTTACATGCGACCATTGGTGGATGAGTTGAATGAGTAATGGACAAATGGTGCACTAACTTACGATGCCTCCACCACGAGAAGGCCCGAGGAACACCTCAAACACCTTGGAAGGGACCAATGTAAGTTGTGAAAACTTACGGAACTAGCCCGGGACTCTCGGTTTGAAAACTTAGTCAAAAAATACAATTTTCTAACACTTAAACTTGAAAGTAGGCCATCGGGGGGCCAAAATCGTGTAACAGCCACGAGAAGGCTTGGGGAACACCTCAAACACCTCGGGAGGGACCAATATAAGTTTTGAAAACTTACGGAACTAGCACGGGACTCCCGGTTTGAAATTAAGTCAAAAAATGCATTTTTCTAACACTTAAGCTTGAAAATAGGCAATCGAGGGTCAAAATTGTTAAACAACCACGAGAAGGCCCGGGGAACACCTCAAACACCTCGTGAGGGACCAATATAAGTTTTGAAAACTTACGGAACTAGCACGGGACTCCCGATTTGAAACTAAGTCAAAAAATGCACTTTTCTAACACTTAAGCTTGAAAATAGGCCATCGGGGGTCAAAATCGTTAAACAACCATGAGAAGGCCCGGGGAACACCTCAAACACCTCGAAAGGGACCATTGTAATTGTGTAAACTTACAGAACTAGCATGGGACTCCCGGTTTGAAAACTAAGTCGAAAAATGCATTTTTCCAACACTTAAGCTTGAAAATAGGCCATTGGGGGCCAAAATCGTGAAACAAGCACGGGAAGGCCCGAGGAACACCTCAAACACCTTGAGAGGGATCAATGTAAGTTGTGGAAACTTACGGAACTAACACAGGACTCCCGATTTCAAAACTGTGACACCCTAAAAAAATACATATAAACCCAACATTCTTGATATGCATAGACATAAGAGAATAAAGCGTATTTCCATTTATTAGAGTATTAAGTACAAAAATATTACATGTTGACATCAAAAGTAAGTGCCCTACGGGCTTCCAACTTTCCAAGTCAACACTTGGTTACAACAAAAGAAGAGTTCTAACTCTTTGTACAAAATAAGCCCTTGGCTTGATTTACTTGTAACACAAAAAGATAACAACAAAAGAGTCTTTCAGCCTCTAGCCTTCCAAGCTACGTCCTTGGAGGTGGCATATCACCTGAACCTGAAAATGATGTCCCATATAGGGTGAGCCAAAGCCCAGCAGAGATATACTAATCCAAATATGAGAAATAACTAAAACATTAACATTTGATAAATGTTGAACTTCATATAAACAAACGTATATCTCACTCATAACCAATCCGTTTTCGTTTCATTATCCAAACCAATTCATAGATATGGTTCTCTATTCATCCAGACAGTTTATAATGAGACTACAACTCATGTTAATAATACTTCAATCATGATCAATTAATATGAGACTACAATTCATATTAACAATTCAATACTTCAATTTATCCACGTTATGCAAACGCAATAAGGATTTCGGGACTTTCACCCTGGACACTCCGGCCAACTTAGTTATCAATGGAGTCCATCCCCTATCTCCTCCCAAACAGGTTTGAGAGTACATCCCCTATCTCCTCTCAAACCATGGAGTACATCCCTATCTCCTCTCAAACAATATACATATACAATGTATTTAAACACTTATCATATACAATGATCAATCAATACACATATTCAATGTATTATTCCAACCGTCATATTCAATGACATATTCAATGTGATTAGTTTCAGTTTTCCCTAATCAACATACAGTGTCTACAACAATCAAGACTATCCTCTACCGATAGCCTAAAGCAGTTATCTCTAAACAGATAATAAATTCATCAACAGATAAAATATCAACATTCTCTTAGGTGAGTGATTAACTAATCCAACTACACCATTAAATCCCATAATTTCCCAATTTCATGATTTTCATCTGAATTTCACATTTTCATACTTTCTCAAATTAATTAAACAAATTAATTAATCACATTAAATTGGGGCTTTCCCCCTTTTTCTCGACTTTAGCCCTAAGGCTCATTTTTATCCATTTAACAACAATGATTCCGTTTTCCAAGGTCTCACATACACATGGGGTTTAACAATTTAAAACCCCATTTTTTACAACTTCAAATCAAACCCTAACTTTCCCAAAATTACCATGATTCACCATCTAATCAAAATGACTAAAATTTATGTCAAAACCCATAAGAAGGAGTAGGATATCCCTACCTCAAGAGAAGAGACCCAAAGGAGATGAAGGTGAAAACCCAAGATGCTCCAAATACCAACTTTTTCTAATTGAAATGAAGCCCACACCAAGCTCCACACTTCTTACAAAGGGACTAGGGTAGGAGACCACTAGAACTAGATGGATTTGTAGAGAGAAGGTATGTAGAGAGAGAGGGAGCAGCTGATCTAGGGATTGAGCAAAAGAGATGATGAAAGAGTGAAGAAGGAGCTGTTGCTGTGAACTGATATATTCGAGCCTTGCTTGAGCGACCAGACATAAAGAAACCCCGCTCGAGTGCAGAAAGTCTCGCTCGAGCCAACAACGTGAAGCTTCAGGTCTGCAACCCAAAAGCACGCTCGAGCGAAGAAAAGCTCGCTCGAGCGAAGAAACCCAAAACATAGTCCTCGCTCGCTCGAGCCAAAAAACACAACCTTCAGGTCCAAAATCAGACGCAGATGCATGCTCGAGCGTAAGAATTCTCGCTCGAGCCAACAGACACATCACTCAACTCTCGCTCGAGCGAAGGAACCCTGGCTCGAACGAAGGAACTAAAACACAGAGCTCGCTCGAGCGAAGACACCAAAAACTGAGTAGCAACAATTCATTTCAAAACACACCAAACCTGTTACAAACCTGCCCAACACATCCTAAAACTCAAATACAAAGAATTAAAGGGCGGAAATGGAACATATGCAACAACCGACATCCACAGAACCGAGTCCGGAATACAATAACTGATGGAGGGAAAACCGGGATCGCTATAAAAACTAAGTTGAAAAATACATGTTAAATTTTATATTTGATTGATAAGATAATCATTATCTAACTTACATTCTTTTTTTTTTTTTTTTTTGGTGTTTTGTTTTGTTTTGTTGTAGATTTGAGATTAGATGTGGACATGTTTAGTAATTTGGAGAGCAGAACCTAGCTCATTTTGTGTTTTTGTTCATATTACCTTACATGTATTTTGGTTACTTTGTAAATTTTATATTTTTGTGGGTATTGCAGGACATGTTTGCACTTGATATTATATTTTTGTAGATATTAGTAGACATGTTTTTTTGTTAATATTAGGAGACATGTTTTTGTGGATATTAGGAGACGTGTTTGGTAATCCGCATGCAGTTGATATTGTATTTTTGTCACAACCCACTCCCCGTACCCAAGGGTTAAGCATCGTGATGGCCAGTAATTGAAGTTACCTCTGACCAATTCTTGAACAAATTAATAAACGAGCTTCTATTTTTATTACAAAATTTATTGACCAAAAAGGCCGATATTTACATATAAAAATATCATAAAAGTGCTGTGTGTGCCTATTCCGCAACCCGACTTTCCAAAAGTTATTTCTGAATTGCATTGTTTCCTGAAAATTGGTAAACGACTCTAAGCACATGACAGAGTGAGAAATATTATACCAAGAGTATAAGGGACACAAAATAACCATAAATAGTTATGTAACTAAAATATTTAAGATAACTTAGTTTGAACAAATAATCATTTAAGTAGCAAAATTGAGATTATGTAAATAAATAACCATAACCACGGTATCGAACAGAACATAACAGAAGTCACAGGAGTGACAGTCAGAACAAAGGTACGGATTCAATAGGTGGCTCATACAGATTATAGAGGTGGCTCTCACAATAGTGTAGCACTTATCTCCGCACAGCACTTTGCTCTGCGCAGAACAAAGGTCAATAGATCCATGACAATAGAGGGTCACAAAGTGACCAAACAGAGGCCAATGGTTATTTAAGTCCCCCAAAGCGTAGGACTCCCGTGGTGGTACTTACAAAACATAATTGTTTATAAGGTTATAGTCAAATATTCTTTAAAATTTAAACAAACATATCTATGAGTTTCATTTTAAACAAATAGAGTTCAGAAATTAATTCATGTAACTGAAATATTTATAAAACATAACTTGTATTAATATAACTAATAAAATACAACTTGTATAAAATAAATTATGATAAGTCAAAACATACGTAAAATATATTATGGTAACTCAAGGTATAATATAACTCACCTTAATATTGACCCATACTATTTTATTCTTATTTTTACTACCTTCTCACGGATGTTTCTTCGCTCTCATTTTCCTTCCTATTTCCTTTCCCTTTCTCCTTATCCTCTTTTCCTTCCTTTCTCTCTTTTTTGCCTTTTCTTTTCCCATGGTTGATCACCTCCTCCCTATAAATAGGGAGGTAAGAACATTAGCTGGCCAACATGTGGCTAGCGAATCCTCCCACAGATATAATTATAAATTATATGGATTTATACTTATTTTTAATAAATATTTAAGATAATTATACTTTGGCCTAGTTTTCTAATATAACTATATAAATAAATTAATCCCTAATTAAATTACACTCTATCGCATACCAACAGAAAATTAATTATTTGTTTTACTACCACACCCATTATTATTATTATTATTATTTACTCTTACTTTTATATTTATTTATTTACTATCTTTAACTTTAATTTGGCCCAACTAATATTATAATTCCATATTTCTATTGGCCCCAAATAATAATCCCCAGTTAATCCCATATTTGATAATCCAATGTCAAATTAGATTCTGTATTTATTATTATTTATAAAATAATATATCATCACATACAACCATAATACTAGTATAAAATTTAATGGACAACTTAAATTTTCGGGTTGTTACAATTTTTGTGGATATTGTGCTAAAATTTGACTGTGGGTTTGTGAAAATGAACAGATTTTTGTATTGATTTGTAATAGATATTTTATTGAACAGGTTATTGAAATGCACAAGAAATTTTTAGTGAAAAGAAAATTTTAAAATTGAAATATTACCCCATTTAATTTTTTTTAATTATTATTAGTGATGAAAAAAAAAGTCGCTATTAGTTTTCAAACAACATTAGGAATAATTTTGTCACTAATGATATAGTACCAAACAAATAATTTCATCACATTTGCTGAATATTTTGTCGCTAAATTGAAATATTTGGCGACAAAATGTTTTTTGCCATTGAAGAATTTTCTTTTGTACTCATTTTGGTGACGAATTTTTTTGTCACCTTAATCTATATCATTGGTGGGGATAAATTTCATCACTAAAATCTATTTGATGACGAAATATTTCGTCGCCAAAACAATTAAAATAAAATATTATCTAATTCTAGTGACAAAATTGATGTTATAGAGGATGAAAAATGCAACATTTAGATATGAAAAATTTCATCGCCAAAAATGAAAAATAGGTGACAAAACTATTTTTCGTCACCAAGTG